>CM029134.1:20357559-20425059 GCA_016859345.1 Istiophorus platypterus | reverse complement strand
TGAGGCTGTAGTCAATGCCTGGCACTTGACAGTGCATGGGCCGACCTGCTATGATGCTCACCTGTTGGCAACAATGAAAAGTATTACTTCTTTAATCAACCAACTGAAGTAATTCCACAAAAGTGTGACGATGGTAGTGGTGGTTTGCTGTTGAAAGTGCAGATAAAACTTTCGATAATGAAGTAAAATTACAGAAAGTAGAATATTCTAAAAGTTAATTAATCCCTAATGTTGCCACCGCTGCAAAACCTAGGAATCTGTGTTAGAATTTGAACTCTTACTTCTAAATTGGCTAGGGAAAGCTTAATTGGGACTAAATCCTGTCAAAGCCCTATAGTGTGTGTCCACTTAAGGGGGTTTGCAGTGGTGATCCAGCCTTGTGGTACAGACCTGGTGATTCTCAGTGATGCGAAGGATGACATTATTTTCCAAGACATAGAGAGAGTTGTCCATGGGGTTCACTGCTAAGTCTGTGGGCCACTCAAGACGCACCTGATAGGCAGAAACAGAAGTTATAAAATATCTGTGCTGAGGGAGGCATTTTGAAAGGATGCCAAGGTTCAGACAAGTCTGTTCCTCATTGTTTTAAGTGACTGCAGTCCTCATTTTCTTTTGATTTATTCATTTATCAATGGACTCTATAATCCCTCTCTAAATCAGTCTCTCCCTGACCTCCTGGTTGGCACATTTCCTCACAATCGTCATAGCTCAGCACTCACGGGGCTGTTAGATGATCATCTATTGTGCCATCACCTCTCGCCTCTGTTGTACTTCTCTTCAACCATCGTACCTGGCTCACGTCCATGCTTGTGTCACAGCTCAGTGGCCGTATGGCGGTCAGATCGTTGGCCCCCAACAGAGTGGAGATGATGCCATTCTGGTCCACCTTACGGATCATGGTGGCATCCACAAAGTACATCAGCCCATTTTTATCCACGGCGATACCTGTCAAAGTGAAGATGAACACCATGAGTGGCAACTCATAACTCAAACACTTCAGGCGACCCATAGATGTTTTAAGTCAATTAAACTTCACTCTCTCCTCCGGCTGAAAACAGATATCAGCCCTGACAGCTGAATTGCTCAATGCTTCATTGAATGAGAGGGAACAAAGTGATGGAATGAGCACTGAAGTGTTAAAGAAGTGTTAGTTTTGGGATGAGTCATCTTGATGTGGAGCTGAGCTCGCGCTCTTTGTGGAGGGCAATTGTAGACGTGGGCAGGTTCTTTAGGAAAGCAAGCGATCAGTCGCACGCTACTTCCGTCCTTGATTTCCTCACACTTTTCTCTCCGCTTTCTTTTTTTCGCCCCCACCCCTCTACCTCTCTCTTTGGTGCAGTGTCAGCCCTGTTGGTCTGACAGACAGTAGGCATTCAGACAGGTGTGTTTGTTCGCAGCAACTGTGCCCAAAAATAACTTCTAGATGCACTGAGATACACAACAGATGGAAGATACATCAAAGGGCACAGAGTAAATCGGAGAGAGGGAAAAAGAGAAGTGAAAGGGAGATGTAGGGAGAGATAGGGAGATGAAGGCATGAAAAAGGCAGAGAGAGGGCAAGCTGATGTGGTCTGGTGGACTATGCCTGTGACAGGTAAGAAGGAATCAGTGGCTCAGACTTCACCCACTGTATCTCTTCAATCTTCTGTCTCAGCAACCACAAACACACACTCAAATACATTGTATAGACTAACATCTGCAGTCCCACTTGTACACACACTGGTTTCGCTGACAGGAAATGTGACAGTGTGACATCCTTGACAGTTTGGTGTCACAATGTTCTAAGATCCAATGATCGACAAAAATACTTCCATTAATAAGTTTAACATTAACCTGGTTTATAACCTCCTTCCGTTGCTGTACTTTCTATTCGAGTCTTAAGATTGAGAGCAGTATGAAAAAAAAAAAAGATAATCTGATCAAGGAAGATTTAAGGGGCATTCAGTTTAAATATCTTGTGTGCTGAATGATTCACCTTGATTTAAATGCCTCTGCCAAAGAAAAAGCTTTCGAAAAGAGGAATTCACAAGGTCTATTTTCAGTCATCATTTAGATATAAAAATCTAAAGAATGAACTAGAATAATAGTCAAGTTATTGGCCCTACTGACATCATTGCAGTCTTTTTACAACTCAAGGTTTTATCTGTAAAAGTCTTGCTTTTTCTGAAACAATAGTGCAAAACCAAAAGATATTCAGTTTACAATTATAAAAGGCAGAAAAGCCAGTGGCTCACCTTTGGGGCTCATAAGTGTAGCTTCGGTGGCTTTGCCACCATCACCGCAGCGTTCATCAAAGGGCAGGCACTGCTCCCCTGTCCCGGCCACTACGTCTGCATTGTCCGACAGCAGCCGGCCTCCCGTTAATGACCGGACGCGATAAATCCGTCGGGAGTTGGTGTCTGAGATGAACAATACCCCAGATACCGGATCCACAGCCAGGAAGTACTTATGGGTTGGGTTATTACTAAGGGGAGGGAAAAAGTGACTATTATTATGCCAGTGAGAAGTTGGATTTGATATTTTCAGTGAAGATGATTTCAAGTACTTCTGCTTTTGTTACTGGAATGTGCACTAGACACTTTTAATTTATTATTATAAGGATCTTACCTGTGTCTGAAATCTTTGTTCCTTCAAAGGAGAATACCAGATAAAAGCACAACAAAACAACTGTTAATTCACACGGTCTCTAGAGAGCAACCTACAGAGAGCAACACAAAGCTTGCTGTTGTGTGAACAGCAAAATTTAAACATTGGTAAAAACACCCTGGAGAAATGTTATCTAGTACAGTGTATAACTCTGCTTCAACCTTGCCATTTCCTGTGCCTCACCTCATTTTTTATATTTCAAGTGAGGATAAAATCCCACAAGTTGTATATTATGGAAGCCCCCCCCACACACACACACACCTCTCCTTTAATCTAATCAGCCATTCTTGTATATTTTAGTGTTTTCTTTGCAACATAGAAATAAAACAGCTCCAAATCTCAATTTGCTTTCTAATTGATTATTCTTTAAATTTCTCTTCTTGTCTTTTCCTCTCCATAACTGATTTGGGGGTTTGAATTTTACCTTAATTCCAAGATGCCAGTTGTGTTCATAGATGGGTAGACCCTGCGTACAAAATTAAGGTCCCCAACATAGAGGCTACCGTCGATGCCCATTGCCAGGGCGACTGGTGCAAGCAGCTTGTTGCCATCTGCAAGGCCGTTACAGCTGGGGCAGGAGATACTGCGCCTCCGTCCATTTCCCATGATGCTTGTGATGACAGGGGGCTGCTCAGTCACAAAGATGTTTTCACCACTGCCCTTGTGAAGGATGCCTGGGCATGAGAAAGGATGGAGAGACAGGAGAGAATATTTTCACAAGAATCTGAGTTAGTAATAGAAGCTGTTATATTTGTCCTTTTTTAGCCATATTATTGGCATCCACTACTATCGGCCCTGTCTTAATTATCCCAACAACTATTGGACAGATTACCTTAAAATTCTAGACATTAATTGTTCCCACAGGACGGATCCTAATAACTTCATCATCCCCTAACTCTTAGTCACAATCATCACTTAAAATGTTATTTTGTCTAAAAACCAGACCAATGACATTTCCATCCTCCTCTATACATTATGTGTTAATAAGACAATGTTAGCGTACTTACTAACTACTAAAAAGATTTTCTGTTATGTGCTTACTTGTGTGTTTCATTCATCAATCTAATTTGTGAGCAGATGATATTAGTGACATTTTATTTCTCATTTTATTTCAGTATTTTATTATTTTTTCATAACATTAGTCTTTTTGTTGTACCAAGGAACAAGTGTATCACTGCATCATTCTCATGAAAATTACTTCACAGCAGCCTAACATTGGGTGGTGAGGACAAGGGAGGTATGGCCGCATTCCCGCACTTCTAAAAATACCTCTCTACACAACTTCAGCTCTGTCCATTCCATTAGTGCACTGATTGTCACAGCAGGTGAACATCAGTGCATCGGCCCATTTATTTGTCCATGTTTGTAAGCAATCCAGCACGGAGTGTAGATAATGGTATAGTCGATGATGCAACAAGAATAACTCCCCCTCTGAGTTAGTGATAGAAGCTGGATCCTGAATCAGTTTTTGGAAAAGGTGCTGCAGCCCCCCACTCCCCAACCCCCTGCCTCCGTTCTAGTAGCCTCAACTCAAGCTGAACAACAGGAAGCGAGGTATGTTCTACACCGTCGCCAAGACAATAGCAAGTTTTGTGAGATACACAGTACTGTAAACCTGCTACACATGGGAACTATAGCTAAATATAAAATAGAGGGAAAAAAAGGAAAAGCTGGAAAAGCCTTAGCTTATTTTTGTGCAAATATCAGGGTGTACTGTGCATACCACTGCGCGTGTTGAGTATATGGTGCTTGTTGAGTGACCAGCCCCCCAGATTGGTGGGATCCAGTTCGAAGCCTTGCAGAATGGCTGTCCTTTTCTCCCAGAGGATAAGACTGGCGCAGGACTCATACTCATAGCCCACTGATACTATAGGAGAGGGTAGGAGGAACAGAGAAATAGAAGAAAAGAGACGGGACACAGAAAGAAGGGATGAAAAAAAGACCATGAATTACAAAAACATGAAAGAAACAACACAGGAAGAGAGACTATGAAAAACTTCATCAGAGCAGTTATAACCTTCCAAGTTCATTTAAATTGGGAGATGTGTGATACATAGAGAAGCTAGTTAGCACCAAAACCTGCACTCACACCCAACTGACACTCTCACATGCCGCTAAATCAATTAAAAATTTTGTTAATTAGTAAGGCTGCATGATGGGCCTTTAAATCTACAGGCCAGGCAGGTTGCCTCTGCAAAAACTCCGCTGGTGGAAACATTATCTCCCCATAATGCACATATGTGGACAGAGTCTGAGTAGATCTGGATAAATGTACAAGCAGGGAAAATGGGTTGAGGACGAGGATGAGGAAGTTATGTCGAGACTGCATTGCATGCATGTGTATGTATACACTGTATGTGTGCACATGTGTGTGTACCTTTGGGATCCTACCTGTCAAAAGGAACACTGTGTTAACACATTAACTCCCACATTAGTCACAGTCAGAGTGCTATCGCAAGCCCCTCTTCAGCTTCACTGCCAACAGTTATGTTGTATGCCTGGATCTGTATCCACAGTTAGCCAAACATAACCCAGTCGTAAACCATGTTTATGTATTAGTTTCTTGGAGAAATGTAAAATAGCGGTTACTCCAGGGACCTTAAGGATGTCTGAGTGAGTGAAATTTCACAAACTGTATTGCCCCATCATGATTTTAGCTGACACTGAAGCCCCAGATGTCCACGGCAACAGTGGCCTGACAGCAGTGTTTGGCTGACAGCATCCGTGAGCGACTGTGACAGCAGAATGTAATAGCACTGAGGCTCCCCTGGACTTCTGCTTGCTGCTCCAGTAGCTAACTGCTAACTCACCCTAATGGCTAATAACCCTTCACCACAGTTACAGCTGGCTGACTGAACCACACGTGGCCTCAATGAAAAATAGACGTCAGGGGAAAAAGGCACTCAACTGTGGCTATGCTGCATAGTGGATGGGGGCCTGGTTTCCTTTGTATTATTTCTCCCTCAAGCTTCCTAATTAGCACTCTCCCTCTGCCAGAGCTAGCACTGCCTTACTGGTAAAGTTTCTCATCTAATCAGTGAGTGCAGGGCTGGGAAAAAATGCCCCACCCCCATGCAGCTTCTCCTCCATCCATCCCTTCTACTCACCAACAGCTTCAGAAAGCCCGTAGACCCTCTGTCCATATGCGTCGGTCTTATCCCAGATGTAGGAATAGGCTAAATTGGGTGAGGCGTGGAACCATTTCTGGAACAGGTGGCCCTCCACTGCTACCATTAGGTGAACCTTCAGCAGGCCCATAGACACCACAGCTGGAGTCATGGTCACCTTGAGCAGGGAGTGGTAACCCTGTGTCCTGGAGCTTAGGTAGCAAAGCTTTAGGGTTGTGCCAGGCACCTCGATCTGCTCATGCAGCACCTGGAAGAAAAAGAGAGGAGATGACAGGAGAGAGGGATTAGGAAGGATTAAAGAATGAGGGACTAATGGGGGTCACGCTTCCTCTGACGGCTGAAGGACAAAAAAGGGGAAAAAACAATGGAAGCAATAAAGAAATAGAGAAAGAGTGAACATATGGGGGAAAAGCTATGGAAGCAAAAGGAGAAAGAGAGCTACATGAGACAGGCAAACAGGACAGTGGGAAGAGAGCGAGGGAACCAGAAGGAAGATTAACCGGCTGCCAGAGGTCAGTGGTACTGCACCTGTGTCTCCGGAATGATGGGTTTCTCCCCTGGCTTGGAGCTGAAGAAGGAGGAGAGAGGGGATGCAATCACAAGAGGGTCAGGCCTGACGAAGCCACTCAGGTCACAGCCCGGGATCGTGTTTTCTTCTGTCTTAAGCACCAGAGTGTCCATAGCATAAAATTGGCTCCAGGGCAGCCACACGGTCCGCTCCTGGCTCAGGAAGGGGGCACGCTCGAACCGCAGAGTCAGTGATGCACCACCGTTAGCTATCAGGTCAAACCTGGAGAGGTTTGTGAGAAGAGGATGGGAATGAGGTACAAGTGGGGAGTGCTGTGATGGAAGGACTGTTTTTTGGACTCAAACTCTGTCAGTGTTTTTAATATTTATTCCACTGTTTTAGAAATAATTCAACAATGAGAAATCCTGGAATAAATATTTCAATATTTTGGTACAACATATTTTTTTTTTACAATAAATTTTTCTAGACAGTAGACAGTCAGTCAAGACATGTGTTAAAAGTCTGAAACATGAATATCACAATGTTAGATCACTGGTTTCAGCATAGAAAAGATTTTATTACAGTAGATGTTCTCCTTTAGTCCCTTTGTCACAGAATTATAGTTAAGAGCTGTGGGTTAATGATTAGTATATATACATTCACATTTCTTATGAAAAATGGCCAGAGACTTTTATGTGCTCTGGCCAAGAACCTTCAAAAAACTAAAAGAAAAAAAAAAACACTCATCAAAACTAAACAACGTCAGGCAGGTACATCAGAACATGTTCACAAATCTGTGAAACTGCAAAGTAACAGCCCCTGAAATACAAGGTCAATTAAATGTTACTGGGAGCTCAGATGTTTCAGTGTCAGCTTGGCCTAACTGGAGGAAAATGCTGCAAAGAAACCACTGATAAGAGGAGGAGAATAGTGCGTAAGGAACCTGAGACAGGAAACACAGATACTGCACATTTAATGAGCAGAGGTCAGTATGAAGAACCAATGGATCGACTTCTGGAACAACATGTTATGGATGTCAGTCAGACTTAATTTCAGTATAACTTGTAGGAAGAAAAACTGGACAGAAGAGTCAAATTAAAGCAGCCTAAACCCCCCGCAAGATGGAAATCCTGAAGAAGAAATAGAAAGACACATCAGGAGAGTTAAAACATTTGTTTAAAAAATGCCAACTAAAAGAGGATTATGGTGCTTAAAAATACAGTTTCAAGGTTGTTTTTGCTCCCAAAGTTTAATTTGAGTAAAATTACTACTGTTGCACTACAGTATGTAAAATGACATAAAACATTCTCATTTATGAAAAAAACTCTTTTCCAGTAATACTGCATTATGTATACTGTTTTCACTCTTCCTTTCACATTTTTCCATTGTTTTTCTTGTAATGTAAATTTGTTGTCAATTTGGTTATCACTAAGGGAAATTGTAGTTTTAATTCACAGTTTCTATTGTTCTTCAATACATTTACTCTGCTCTTATTTTAAATCCCCTCTCTTTGCTGCATAAAATTATTTGTGGCTTCAACAGCCTAGTTTTCTCTTGGGATAATTAAAATTTCCTAATCTAATCTAATCTAATCCAATCCAATCCAATCTAATCTAATCTAATGTAATCTAATCCAATCTAATCTAATCTAATCTTATAATACAGCCTATGTGGTGAGGTAGTTTCAGAGTCTCAGCAAAGCATGCTGGGTAGCTGTTGTACATACATTCCATCCTGCCGTGTCAGCGTGTATCCGTAGTGGGGGTAGTTGACAAAAGACACGTTTACCCCCACCAGAGGGGTCCCATCTGTAGTCAGCACCTGACCCCGGATTAGAGATGCCAAACTGGAAGAAGACAGAGGAGACAATAGTGATGGAGTGATAGTCAATGTATCAGTCCAATCTCCCTAACCATCAATCATCTGGTTTTATTAATCTCTCCATCTTTCAATCATCCAATTTGCCCATTCATTTAATGCTCTCGTCTTGTACCACTCATTAATTAGAAACAATCAGCAGCCTCCACCATCTAGATTAGTTCACGTCAATCATGTAAACAGACCATGACAATGTAGATGGATAAGTGCGTATGACAGTGTGTACTTTTACTTATATCTTTGTGAGGACCAGTTTGAGCTTTGGACCTTGGAGGTGAGGTCATTTTGGCCAATCCTTTCTGACACACCCTCAAAGGTTAAGTCTCTGTTCTAGGGTTCAGGTTAGAATCATGTTAGATTTGGGTTAGGCTGAGGGTTGGGGCTAGGAATTTAGCTGTGATAGTTAAGGTTAGGGTAAGAGGCTAGGAAATGCATTATTCCCTTGAGTGTACTCACAAATAACACAAGATGGGTGTGCATGTGTGTGTGAGTGCGGAGAGGGAGAGATTCTCGTGGAATAAAATCTCAACATTTCAGGGTATCATCACTTTGATGAGTTATTTTCTTTAAAACATCTCAATTCTGCATACATAAATGTATAGAGACAAGAATCCGCACAGCTCTATTAAATCTATAGGAGACTTGTGGCTTGGTCTGCCTTTGGCAGGTTGGATTTATTAAGGTCTTGGTTGGCTCTGTGAACCAATCTGAAGTCTGTTTGATATTTGTGATGTGGAATCTAAAGTTAGGATATTTTTCATGGCATGCATCAATTCACATAAATCTCAAACCTTCTAAGGATGTTAAAGTATTGAACTGTATCATGCAATCTCACAGGCATGTGTACACACATTTATTTAAATGTTTTAGACAAACAACGAAAAAACATGTACTCTGCCTCTAAATGATGAAAATTTAAACAACACAACACATTTTCCAAGTTCTTATCCTGCATCCCTGCAAAAATTCTATTTTGATACATAACAGATCTGTCCTTAAAAAACTTTATTGAATGTTCATATATCTAAAACCCTCTCTTTTCTCTTTCTCTGAATTGATAAAATATTTTTGATGACTAATCTTACACTTATGGATATATAAATACAATTTTCTGATAAAGTGTGACTAGCTGACCCTTTGCATCAAAAAACAAAAAACAAAAAACGGACCAATACCATTGGTCAGTGGTGTGTGATTAAATACTAGTTGGCTAAACTTTATTTGCATTTCTAGTAGTGTGTGGTTTCAGTCTAACTCGTTATTTCTTCCTTGATCTACGCCTAAGTAAGCTAAAGATGCACCTACCGCCATTACACTGTGGTTTTAAGGCAATGCTATCACCACACTACATGTATCTAATGCCTTTCAGAGTACAGAGAAAGCTATCATGAGTTGAAGTTTTGATCCTTTTATTTTGAAAAGTTGAAAAGTAGAACTGTGAGATGTCTGGGCAGTTTTGTCAGGCTCTCTTAGGTTATGGTCTAATGTTACGTATGCATTATGTCTCTTGTTATCTAGGATACCGCTGGTGGCAGGGCTATCAATAGCGTGTAATCACTGTCTATGCTTTTATTCTTTGCTTCCTGCCATACCTGGAGTTGAACGGGCTTTCCCCAGGGATGATGTGGGTACTGTCCCGGCCCACAAGCATTTTGATGCGATCATAGAAAGAGCGGACATGAGGCTGGGACAACGGGCTGTGCTGGATGACTTGCAGAGGGTCCCGGGATCCACGGCATAGTGGACTGTTCTGACAGGGACTCTGGATGCAGCAGTCTGGGTCCATGCAGTCTGTTAGCCCATCTGATAGAGGAGAGAAGAACAATGAAGAGGCAGGGTATAGGAGCAGCGAGGAATGCAAAATAGCAACCCCCGCTTCTTCCAATCTTGATTTAATGTTTCGATAAGCATTGTGTCTTTCATAAAGGAAAGTTTATTTTCGCCATTCGTCGCAAGGGCCCTTCTCATGAGAACTCAATCTTAATCTTGTTGTTCTAATTCCTAATTTACGCCACATTTCCTTCTGCTCCCCCGGTTCACCTCCTTCGTTGTCCTTGTTGTCGGCGCAGGAGGTCTCCATGGCAACGCTGCAGCCAGGGCCCCTCCAGCCTGTCTGACATTCACAGTGCCAGCTCTGCTGTCCCATGGTGCACTGGCCGTTCCCGTTGCACAAGTTAGGACAGCCGTCTGCGACGAGAGGACAGAAGGAGAGGGGGGGGAGGGAGGTGAGGAGGAAGGAAAAGGGGGGAGATGGTGGGAAGGTAATTCTTGTTTGTTTAATCTTTATGTACTGATGAGCACGCGCATACTCTTACACGCACACACATACACATGCTCATATGGTTATGATAGACCAATGAGTCACACCCAGTTTGATAAGCACGCAGTGGCGTACTAGAAGTACTGACTGTTCAAGAATCGATTTAATCCAGCTACTCGGTTTTCATGCACACCTTCAATTTGCATGTCTCTACGACTGTGGCATGGCTGCTAACATATGTGTGTATGTGCGGAAAAAAGGGGATAGATCACTGGTTTCACCCACTTGATAGAGGCCTGCCCAATCATCACTCTCCCTCTCTCTCTCTTTCTCTCTCTCTGTCTCTCTCGCAGTCTCTCTCTCCCACTTGTGATTCAGTGTAGGTAATGGGAGGATGAAATTATGTTCGATGGACTGTGTGTGTGTGTGTGCGTGTGTCTGCGCAGTGGAAGTGTATGAACTAATAAACCTTTGCTTAAGCTCATGCAAAAAGTCCTATCAGAATTTATGGGCCTAGAGCCAAAGAAGTTCTGTAACTAGCATAGCAAGGCTACCCTCAATTTAAGAGTGACTTTAAGGCAAATAAAAGCAGTCATTTTAAGGGTGCATGGATAAGGAAATTTGCAACTGTAGAGGGCAGTGCCATTTTGTCAAAGTAACATTATCTTGTAACTTCTGGTTTATTGGAATAGTAGAGAATATTTAAGAAATAGATTGGCAGTTTGGGAAATTTGCTTATTTTCTTTTATGTCAAGAGTTAGATGATAAGATTGATATCACCCACTATGAAGCTAGAGCCAGTAGTCAGTTAGCTCAGCTTAGCATAAAGAATGGAACCATGGGAAAACAGATAGCCTCGATCTGTCCTGACAAAATACACCTACCAGCGCCCCCGAAGCTCAGTAATTAACATCTTCTATTTCGTTTGTTTAATCTGTAAAAAAAACGAACTGTGACATTTTATGTTTTGCGGTTTTGATAGGGACTGTGTGCGAGACTATTTCTTGGCACAGTGACTTCCTTGGAGTCTTGAAGTCACCGTCAAAGTAATCAGGCAACCAACGTAGACTCAAGAATTTATTGTGCGCGGCCAAGAAAAGTAACCCCCCATAAGACCACAACTTGTTTTTACACTTCGGAAAGAGCTAGGGAGCTGTTTCCTCCTTTTTCCGGTATTTGTGCTAGGCTACGCTGACCGGCTACTGGCTCCTACATCATATTGAATCAACATATATAACAGTGGTATCAATCATATTGCCTAAGAAAGTGCATTTCCAAAAATGTCAAGAACAACTTCACTCAATTAGGTCCAAACAAAACCATCAAATAAAGGACAAGAATTAAAAAAATGTCTTTCTGAAAGCTAACTATGACATTTTTACATATTCCATTTGATAATTTGCATCAGTGGTCTGACAATGTTGCCCATCAGTGTCTTTTTAAAAAAAGCCTTTAACTCCTACAATGTCTTAGCATTTTCCTATATGGCTCTAAATCACACCTCTCTAGTTCTGACTCAAGATTATGTATGCCACATTATAATCTATCAGGGAGTGGGATAAAAGGCATGATGACACACAATGACAGTGTTTTCACCAGTAGCACAAAGAGACCCAAACAAACTTGTCACAGTGATTTTATCTTCAATAAATGAGGGAGCGGGATGCGACACTCTTAAAGTCTACCCACAGGAGATGGGGGCAAAGACAGGTTTGACTGATAAAATAATATGTGCATGCACACAAAGGCACTCAGGAACACACACCCAGCACGACACACCCTAGAGGTATGACCTGACATTTCCCACTCGGTGGTAGTATGTCGACACAGAGTGAGGAAGGACATAATAACCTAGCAAGAGATTATGAATATGTAATGCTTTTCATTGAGTCCCGCTCAGTAGATTAATGAACATATTTTCACTGAAGTTTTACTGTAGTATTTTACCCTCTAACAAATTGCTGCATCAATAAAGCCATGCATTATGAATACAAATACTCCAATCTAAACCACGATAGTAGCTAAATTAACAGGCATTTCACCCCGATTGGCATTTTATCAAATGTCTCATGCACCAGGAGATGAGAGAAAGTCAAGAAAGGACTTTAAGAAAGACAGTGCGCCATCTTGTTTGAACTCCCAGGAAAAGGGGGTGGGGGGGGGTCAGGGAAGCTTAACCAAGTTTTTCAGCTCAACAGGAGGATTTTAATCAAAGGTTTTTATCTTTAATTATTACCATTTTCTGCATCAGGGGACTGCTCATAATGCTGTTTTAACAGTCAGGCTGGAATAGATTGTCCCCAAGTATTGAGCTCAGAGAACAAAGGCAGTTAGCAGTGATTGCCTGTTAAATGGAGTTGCCATTTAAAGCAGCCAAATACTTATGAAGCACCAGAACAGGACAATCCATAGTGGGCATTGATCGGCTTGCCTGGGCAAGCCGGCACGAGGCTCTCTTTAATGCCAGGGTCCAGTCAATACCCCTCCATACTAACTAGAATAAAGTGGGATTTCAGAAACTATTAAGTCCACCCTCCCCACTAATGTAGTTGGACTCTGATGAAATCCCCTTAAAAAGGAGAAGAAATTGCCTTGGGTTATGGGTCAGCACACACACTCTTGTGTGGTGTGTGTTACCGTGTGTTACTATGTATGTGTGTGTTTGTGTGTGTGTGTGTGTGTGTGTGTGTGAGAGTGTTTGTGTGTGTGGCTGGCTGGCTGGCTGGGTGTGGGGGTGGGTGTCTCTTTGGGTGTTTTGGTATATGACTAGATAGAGAAAGATACTGCGTAAGACTCCAGGTAAGGAATCAGAAAGAGAATGTGAGAGACAGATGTATAGAGAAAGAAAGAATGAGAGCAAAGTATATAAAAGAAACTAAATCAACACATTGTGCTTAAAAGTTCCACCATTCTCTCCGACCCCCCATTTCCAGCTCTGTCTGCACTAAAGGTCATAAAGTAAAGGTCACAGCCATAAATCCAAGACCAATGTCTACAGATAGACCAGATAACTCTGCACTTTCTCAGATCAACCTCCACTCATCTACTCCTATTTTTAATAAGATGCCTTAGAGATGACATTGACTGATTTACCCCACATGTTCTTTCACCTGTCTCTTTGTTCCCTTCTGCTCCATCCCTTCTTTTTCACTCTCCCTCACCGTCTCCCGCTCCCTCTTTAACCCTGCGATTTACTTTTCTCTTCGCTGGCGCTTCATAAAACAATGAGAACTATTCCGTTAAGTGTAGAGGGTGAGAGGACACTCTCAATGGTCCTCCAGGGGCCTGTACATTCAGGCAATCTGTGCTGCTCTGTGTAACCCAGCAGAGGTTCAACTGTGGGGCTATCTATTAAGAATTCTTGTTGTGCATGTGGGGCAACTCACCCTAGACCTTCAACTTCCTCCGTTTACAGAAATGTCTTAACCCTAACCATGAGTCTGTTTATCTTATCTTTGTGTGATCTGATTGTTTCTTTTTAGGCTGGTGGGGATGGATTTTGGTGAAAAAATAGAAAATCGGGAATTAATACTGTATGCTTGCTGAGTCACACACACATAATCAAACACACACACACACACACACACACACACACACACACACACACACACACACACACACACGCACACACACACACACACACACACACACGCTCAGAAAATAGATTTATTAGCCACTCTATCATGGCCAGGACTGTTGCCACAAATACCCAAATGTAAACACATACACACTCAACAACTCTGTATTTTTTTGACACCACATTAAGGTCTTGCATCAATGGCCTATAAAATTCACCAATTACCTCAAAAGTTCTTTACGGCTTTCATCAGTTTCTCCTCATGTGAAACAGCTGTGTTTACGCAGAACATGACTAGAATACCTGAGCAGAGTTATGTGTTTGTGTTTCCACATTAGAAATAGGGAGAAGAACACACATGCACATCCACACATTCACAGCACAGCCCCCTCAACACTGCTGATACCACACTAGGCTCTACGGTACCCCACAACACATCTAGGCTCAATGACAGCTAACCCCTGCTGTAGTGCACTGCTCTAAATGGTAGTGCGCTACATGTAGGGAGTTATCATTGAGGCTGGCACCCTAGTCTACAGACAGAGAGCACCACAGAGTCTACAGAGCCAAGCCAGGCCAAAACCCACATATGCAGCAGCTAGCTTCTACCACCACAGGCTAAGAAACAAAACACCAGAGTCAGATACGGTACCTGCTTTGTCAACCATGCTCCCATGGTCTGCAGTGGGAGAAAATGTGCAAAAGGTAAGAGATGGGGAGAGTATTTTTTTTTTAATAAATTCAAGCAACATCATGCATAGCTGAAATGAACAACAGGCAGGCTGAGGTAAGCTAAACACTGAGAGTGTCTGGTGCTTGTGAAATGTGCTTTGCGCCAAGCTAAGGCCTGACAACTCTCATCTTGGGCTGATGCCGCAGTCAAAGCTGCCCTACTTTCTGATGGGGGAAAAGAGGAGAACATAAACTGTTATTCCCCTATGTGTATGTACTGTATGTACTGTATGGGTTGGAGTTCATGTATATGGGTATATATATATAGGTATATATATATATGTATAAATATATATATATACGTGTGTGTGTTTGTGTGTGTGTTATTTTGTGTTTGTTTTGGTGTTTGTTTGTGTATCAGATTGCAGTCACAGTGTCTGTGTTGACAGAGAAATGAGACTTTGTGTCTCAAAGCACTTCGGGCAAATCAAAGGAATCTGGCACTCATCCATCCAAAGTGACAGCGATGTCAATAGGAGACAGTGATTGACTGACATAAAAAGTTGCACTCACACACACGCTAGCACAAGCATAACTGTGTGCACAAATACATACACAATGTGAGGGATATATTTTTTGATCACAGTGAGGTGAAGAGTTTTACCTTTCATCACATAGCTTGGTTGTTTCAAAGGCCATAGATAATGAGATTCCTGAGGTCTGCAGTTGAGAGGCAACCTAAAAACAGCTAAATCCTGTTCTTTTGTAATCCCCCTATCCCCACTTCTAAGGAGTTTGCTCCTCTTCTCTCTGTGCGCCCACATCCTACGTCAACCCCTCTCTTCAATTCCCTAAGGTCTCTCTTTTGCCTCCACTTCTCATTTCTAAATTCTTTTAACAAAGTGGAAAGGAGCTGCCAGTTTAGGCTGACTTGGTATTGGTGTTTCTGTGCACACCCACGTGCTGACACGCAGACACACATCAAACACTTACCTCCACGCGCGCACGCACACACACACACACACACACGCACACACACGCATACACACGCACACACACACACACACACACGCACACACACACACACACACACACACACACATGCACACAGTAGCTTACCGATGGTGCAGTGCTCTCCGTTCCAGCCCTGATGACACTGGCACTTTCCATCCTTGCAGGTTCCATGTTTGATGCACAGCGGGTTGCACACACGTTGGTCACAGCCTGTGCCGGTCCAGCCCTCCTCACAGCGACAGGCTCCGCCCATACACACTCCATGGGTCCCACAGTCAACTGAGCAAACCTCTGAAGGAAATGAGAAAAATCTGGGTCACAAACAACATTTCTGGACTCAAAAGTTGATGATCTTTGTGGTAGTTTGTATTTAGCTATTTGTCAGATGTGCTCCTTGACACAATAGACATACCACTTCTGGAAGCACTGATTTGAAGGTCAAAAGACGTCTAGATGAGTCTTTTTTAGATGTCTGGTTTGCATATTACTGTTGTTTCAACAGCCTCGAAATGACTGCATTTCAAAGTGAAGCAGGCCCTGACTACCTTTTGAAATATAGTCGATGAAATGCCTCTCAAACAATAATGATGTTTAAAAACATCCACTTTTAAACACCATTTATCCCCGTTTAACCTTCAAATCATAAAATCAGTGTTATGTTTTGACTTCATCCCATTTAACAGCGAGTAGAAAATGTCACATTGCACCAAGTGCAAAAAAGGCTAACACAAAAATCTGCAATACAATCAAAAACAATCAGATCCACATTACGCTAAATACAATGCTCCACCATGCACCTTCATTTAAAATCAGTGACAGCGTTCATTTTCTGAGCCTCCATTAAAGTCACTGACTGTAACTCTTAGATGTTGCAGGCGGCGACACTGCATGCGGTGAGATGTGACAATCTCGCTCATGTGCTCAAGACCCCTGCTGCGCAGGGAATGTAGTATGTACAGATGTTTTGATACACACTGTGAGGGATCCTGCAGTCTGGAACGATGTAGTCTTTATTAAAGCCAATCATTGCTTCTCTCAAAACTTCTACTTGTTTTCTGTTAGTGATCCTCAGATGGGAAGCGTCTCAGGCTGGCACTGTGGAGGTTGCTGTCTCTGCCACACTAGCAGCTTAATGGCTTCATTGTATTGAGTTGAAAAACAGTGGAAGTTTAGTATTTTATTATAATAGGCTTTTAAACAACCAGCTACTTTTTTCGCAGTGTCTGTTTTCTTTTTTTTTTTAATTGATGAAGGAATGCGGCTGGGAATTATGAATCTCATGCACAGGAAGTGACTCCAGGCACCCTCAATTTTCCTCTAGTCTCCCCCTAACAGACTTTATTCCATCTCAAGATAACTGTAAATGTCAATGTCCAAAATGCAAACATGCTACCAAAATCCATGTAGCCACTGATTTACAGTAACATGTGGAACTGACATTTCATTATCTCTCCTATACTAAAATCACTTCATTGGCTCCCAGGGCATTACCAAATCAGCTTAAAAGTTCTAATAATAATCTGTAAAGCCCATAATAGTTTGGCTCCCCAGTGCATTTCTGACACGCTCACTGACTGCAGTCCAATTAGACCTGTCAGGTCATTATACAGTGGTCTACCAATTGTACCTATAAGATCCAGATCTGATGAGGAGGCATTTACTTTGGCCCTGCTCTTTGGAACTGCCTGCTGACCTGGGATCTGTCACAATTACTTTATTATGTACTTAAAAGTTAACTTTTTTGAATTTTTCTTAAACTTATGATCAGTTGCTGTTAGTGTGTGTGTGTGTGGGACTGTGTAGTTTTTGTCTGTGGGCTGTGTATGGAGTTTTCCTTTGTGTTTTTGTGGGTGGTTTTTCTTCATATTTCTTTTTTTCTCTTTTGTTATTGTGGCTGCTTTGTCTATATTTAATCTATTCTTTTATACATGTCACATATTGTTACTGTTATGTAAAACCCATTGTAATGAAATGTGCCATTTGAATAAAAATGCCTTGCCTTGACCATTTTGGGTATTTGGGATAATCGTTCAAAGCTGTAATAACCATATTGTCCCTGACAGTTTACTGAAAGAGATCATTTTATAAAGTCTTGACAGTAAAAAATACTTGCCACATTTCATTCCTGATTGTTTCACTTTGGCTTAGATATTAAAACAGCTGCTGTATGCTATTTCTGAGTTTATGTGTTTATAGATTTCATCTGCCCAGTTTGAGAACCAAGACAGTATGAAATAAGAAGGTACACTAATAAGACATGTATGCTTGGGGACCCCAGAATATGTTTAGAGAGTGGGCAGTCTATAGTCCTATGCTCCTAATGATGACACTCAAAACTCCATCTTTACCCCATGTGTTTCACATTTACAGGCGAACCAACATCTTTGAGGTCGCACTTACCCATCGAGCAGTCCGGTCCCATCCAGTTGGGGTCACAACTGCACAGCCCAGTGTCTGGTATGAAGGCCCCGTGACCATGGCACTGGTCTGGGCACTGGGCCCTGGGCAACTCACAGTGGAGCCCTCCCCAGCCTGGCTTACAGTGGCACTCCCCATTCACACAGATGCCATTGTTGGAACATGTCGGATCCAAGCAATCCACTGCATTAAACCAGAAATACACCAATGGGCAAAAAAAAAACAACCCAAAGAAACAAACAAACAAAAAAACAAATAAAAAAACACCATAGAGAAAAACACAATGAACAAAGACTAACACAACATCTGATGTTAGAAGCAAATTAAATATTATGAGGGTTTTTTTTGTAAAGAAAGATGTGACAGAGGACATATTTTCATTCTTTTTGTAAACCAAAAAAAAAACAATGAAATAAAAGAAAATATTACCAGACATATTACAGAGGCAATTAAGGTACACAATAATGAAAAACTGAGTCTATAATTGGGGCATAGCAGCAAATGTGTTCCACTGCGAACCTCACTGACACATTATTCAGTGTGAGCATTTGCCTGCGTGCATGAGAGTGTGTATGTGCTAATACACAGGGGAGAATCTGACACTGTCAGTCTGCCAGGTTGACAGGCAGCTCTGAGTCCAAGCAGTGAGTGAAAACCAATTTGACAAATTACCTCCTCTTGGCAAAGCGCCTACCCACCCCTCCTCTAGCCTCTTCCCTCTCTCGCTCTCCTCGTCCTCTTTGTCTGTCACCTCTCTCACCGCCCATCCACCTCCACCCCAGGCATGATTGACCCTGCAGTACCTTTTTGGACACACACATTCATAAAAGCACGTGCTTGCACCTAACCTCGGCCCCCCGTTTCTGTTTGCCTGGCAGAAACGGCAGATCACAGCTATTGATTTTCATGTCGCTGGCACTCCAGGTAAATTGTTTGAGGGACTCTGCTGTGATGAATATCAGATTTGAGACCAGAGGAGAGGGAAAAAAAATTGGATGAGAGGGAGATGGAGAGAAAAACAACATGAGGAGCAGGAGAGAAAATGCTGACCTTGTTCTCTGGCCCCGTGTCTTGACTTCGTCCTGTCACTCTACTCCTTTTTTTCCCCCTTTCTGTTTCTTCACCCCTGGTATGCTGCATGGCTCTCTTTTCTCTTTGTATTCATACATATTCACCTCTCACTGCTGCCCTGACTCTCACCCCCCATCCCATATCCCTCTCGCTTTCTCTCTCTCTCTCTTGCTTTCAGTCTTTTTGACGACCAGGAATGTGGCATGCTGATCCTTCTTAACAAGGATCGATAGAAGCGATTTCACCCCTTAATAAAATCTTTGATGTGTTTGGCTGCAACATCATACTTCATCTGTATATATGGAAGAAATGGCAGACACTCACTCAGGGTGAGCTTATGCTATGATGAGCTGTCTAGCTGTACTTAGAGGGGAGTGTGTGTGTGTGTATGACTGTGATTGTGTGATATTTGCTTGTTTTACTGAAAACACACGTTTCTTTCAAAATAATAATTCTGAGATGCTGAAACCAAAACGTACAGGTAGAAGAAAACAGCTGACGCACATTAAACAATCACCAATAACTCATTTGCTCTCACCCTCTGCACAGTTTTGCCCTTTGTAGCCGATGGAGCACACGCAGTTGCCGTCAGTGCAGGTACCGTGGCCGCTACAAAGAGGGTCAATGCACTGCGTGATGGGCACATCACATTCGGGTCCCTTCCAGCCACTGTAACACACACAGGAGCCCTTGTCGTATTGGCCGTTGCCGCTGCACAACACTGGGCACGCCGCTGGAGGAGGGGAGGAAGGGGGAGAGATTAAACCCTGCCCTTGAAAAAAAGGAAAAACAATTAGCAGACTTTTAAGAGATTCTAGAGATTTTAGAGAAGACGTGCAAATGAAAAGCAATGCTGCCTGCCCACACCCACCAACACTTCACCATGCAGGAGGGTGAATAGAGTGGTTAAGGGGCTGGAGAGTGGCGATGACATGAAGAGTAATTACAGGCAGAGTTAACTAAACTATTCATCAAAGCTGTCTGTCTATCCCAGGTGAGCACAGAGCCGAGGAGGTGTTAGCTTGCCATTCATCATCAGTTCTCATGTCTCACTCCACATAAGGCCACGCATCATCTTACTGCTCTTAATCCTCTCTACCGTCTGCATGGGGCTGAAATGTACCTGCTGGTATTGTCAGACGGCGGAAACAACTGAATTTTCCAAAACCCATCTGTAAGCAGGTCGTACCTTTGGAGCAGTCCATGCCGTGGAAACCTGGGAAGCAGTGACACACACCGGAATTACACTCTCCGTTGCCATGGCAATTGCGCGGGCACTCTTGCACCGAATCTGAGAGGAAGACAAAGTGAGAGAGAGAGAGAGAGAGAGGGGAGACTTTGATGGCAGGCATGAAGCATGAAAGCCTTCGATTATATCACTGGCACCATTCATTCTTTAAGAAACTACAAAACCACCGACATCAGAAGCAAATGCCCTTCTCCAAGATTCCATGCACTCCTGTTCAGTGCATTTTTCACAGCATTTTGAATCAGCCTCTCCTTGAGACGGTATCATGGCCCATGCAACATTCCTCTCTACGCTGTATCAGAAAATAAGAGCATTGCCCTGCTTTACGCCTATATCCTCCTAACCCTTCTTCACCTCAGCTCGGTCCCACCAAGGTAATTAAGACTTCATCCAGGTGTGGTCGTCTGGTGCGACTAGACAGGTTCGGGCGCGGTGTGTTTCTGCTTGTATGACTTCAGTACTTTACCCACCTTTTAGTTACTCTTAACCCACTTTTAAGACGGCAACAGTTTGGTGGGAAGTCACAGGGCTGTGCTGATGGTAAGGAGACATTCTGGACTTTTAGCCATCGCTCTCAACTTCCCTCATGCTTTCACCAGCTTCAAGTCTTCAAATCTTTACTCAGCCTATCAACGCTGCCCTCCTCTCTAGCACTTCCTCCCTCTTCCCTTATCCACAGCCATTTCCCCCCAAATCTCAGCCTCTCGTCTCCCTCTTACCTAAATGCCGCACTCCCTCCAGCTCCCCTCTTCAGCTCCCCCCCCTCCAGTCCTTTACTCCACTTCACTCCTTTCTGGATTTGCCCCCCCCCCCATTATGTCTTTCCTCCAGCTTCCCCTCTCACTACTCACTCTAATTCTGCCCTTGCAGCCTCTGCCTCTCACTTCTCCACTACTCCTACCACTGAAAGCTCTACCACCAGATACTGACAGTGAAGGATTCTTTCAATCTACTTGACTCTTTTTATCCATCCCCCTTGTTCTCACACTAGTGCCTTCAACACAATTTGAATTATTTTGGTTGCTGTAGCAGGTCCTAAAAACATCCAATTTACAGGGTTGCTGCAGTATTTCATTTGGCTGTGTCCTTGTTTTAGATCTGGTGCAGTGACTGTTCAGTGGCTGATTTATCTTTTTCACACATGCTTATACACCATAGAATTGATTATAACCTCTCTAATATAATAAGTTGTGTTTTGTTTTTAAATGTACATCATCCATTTGTCCTACTATATTTTTAGCAAACAATTTTTTTAACTCACCAAGCGGTCTGGCCTACTTTGCCAGTGGCAATATTGTGCACACTGTGAACGTGTAAAGTCTTTGTCAAATCGGGGCCCAATCTTTTACATAAATACTACTCTGTTCCTCTTAAAAGGGAACTCCACTGCCTATGTATATTGAAATCTGGTCACAGGTCTTGTTGAGTATTACTGAATATGTGAAAAAAAGTTGCACTGGAGTATGGTTTTGTTGCCCTAAACTTTCCGTCTTCTAAATGCAGGTGCTTAATCCCATTTTACCTCCCAACCTGACTTTACCTCCCTTTACCCGCACCTACAGTTTCTGATCCCGTCTCACCCATGACATTTGTGCTGAAGGAAACTGTCTCTCTCTCCCGACCATCGTTGTAGAAGGCCAGGTGCCAGGCGCCTGCGTCCAGGTACTGGACAAACACTGCCTCATTGAGGACCACGGTCTGGATGCTCCTTCTCTCCCGTGGAGACTCCACCACGCTCCACTTCTCCTTCCCGTCCAGGCGCTCCATATAGTCATACTGCAGAAGGAAGAGTGAGATAAAGTTGAAGGGAGTGAGAATGTAAAATAAAATCTATGATTCATCTATGAAGTGCTGCGGTGGCACTTTCTTAGACTGTGAAAAATGACCCGCAGTGGTATTTGCAGGATGGAGAGGGAAGTAAGTATGGCTGGAAATTGCCAGGGAAGCATGCAGAATGCAACAGAGAGCTCCTCGAGGGCTGTCTCCACTTTGGGTATCTGGAAACACTGCAGAAACTATTTTTTAGTGTAGCACTGCAGCCTGAGCCTCATGCTCTTCACCAGCTCCAATCAGGCAGCGAAACAGTTATCTTGAAGCAATTATCCCATTGTAAAAATCAAATCTACTGTTAATTGTGTAATTTCTAATTAATAAGAGCCAGTAAAAGTTACATTACTGTGAAATTTAATTATGAGTAAATCTGAGCCTAACTGAGTTTTTCAAACAACTATTACTGGATAATGAATCACAAATGAATTTTTAAGATGTCCCATGACACAAGCACATTTTTAAAAAATATGTTCTCTGTATTAGATGATCAATATGAAGATAGAGACTTACTAATGCATAAAGCTATAATTCTCTGATTAGTCCATTTCCCCGAAGTTTTAGAATTTAGACTTGCTTGCACTTGCCAAATTTTACCTGTGCGTGTGACGGGGGCAGGCCCTTGCGAATGTAAACTCCAAAGAGGGCGTCCTTCCCCAGGGAGATGTTGAACTTGAGGAACTGGGGTTGGCTGAGGTGGAGCAGGGACCTCCAAAACACCCCTGGAGGGACTTCTTGGCTCACCCGCCTCCCAACCTCAATGTTGCCTGTGTCTATACTGCTATTTCGACCTGCCCACGGACCTGGAGCGAGGGGAAAAGAAACTGCATAATCTGTGATTAGAGGCATCGATTGTCAGACACAGTAGTAAATCATCAGTGTACTGGAAAGTATCTGCTATGAAAATTCATGGTCATTGAATAGTAGTGGACGAGCACCATTAGCTCTGCAAACTGTGAGCCCACCGCTTATGTTAAAATGAGTGTTGTTACATGTGATGGTGGGATGCAAAATGATTCATTTGTATCAAAGCCTCCAGGACTGTTGACTTTGGAGTCTGGGCTAAAATGAGAGAGAGCTGATAGAACTGCAGGGCAGAGCTTTCCAAGCTGATGTGGAGATGGGCATGCAACACAGCATCCTGCAATCAGGTCAGTCGTCTAACAGGAGAGTTTCTGTATGTGTGTGTGTGTGTATGTGTGTGTGTGTCTGTGTGAAGAATAGCAAAGAAATAAAGGTAAAAATGAAAAGAATAACGGTAGCATCTGGCCCTAGTTGGCTGGGGAACACAGTGCAACAGTCCTCTCATTACTACAGAATACTGTCACAGAGCAGCAGCTCATGTACCTATGGTACATACTTATTATGTTACAGAGTGAAAGCGAACGAGCGACAGAAGAAGAGATAGAAACCTGCATGGGGGCCTTAAAAGATAGAAGGGAGCTGGATGCAGTTATGCAGTTGATGTTTTACCTTGCTGTTGACTGAGAGGATAAACCTATCCTGACACACCTCAGAGGACTGGTCAAACAGCACATACTGATTGCACAGGCGGTACAGGGTCATGAATTATATATTATAATATTGTAATATCATAGTTGGTGTAAGTATGTTTGAGGGCCAAAAATCTTTTTGACTGTTGTAGTATGTTACATAGCAGAAATGGTATTTAGAGGCCTTGAAATATAAGGCTGGCATTATTATTTTTTTTCCTACTTTCAACAAATCCAGCAATGTGGTCGCCTTTCATCATATACTTTCTGCCTTTCCTGTCCGTGGCACTGAGCCCCAAGCCAGTTTGTTCCTACTGAAGATATTCATCTTCAAAAAGGGTCAAAATACAGAATGTGGCTTTAATTTGGGAGTAAATGTTGCATTTGTAGGGGACCATTTTCATCTGCAGATCATTGTTTGGTATAGTGAGTGTTAACAGCACCAGGACGCTATACAATATGTGTAGTTGCCTCACAACACCCTAAAGTGCCTCTGCTCACTTTAATGGAGGAACACACAGTGTGCCTCATTAATGTGTTTTCAAAGGCTTTGGACAACAATGAAGCTCTGTGGCACTGTGAAATAATATGTATCAGGCTTTTGCTACACAGACAATATTTAACGATGCTAAAGCTGGGTATGTGTGCTGAAGTTTATACCTCTGCCTCCAGAGGGCAGCGTGGCCACATCGCTGTTGACAGGCAAGCCAGCTCCCAGGCCGTTGTTTAACACAGGGCCGTCCGATGGCTTCAGCTGCCATGTCAACCCAAGCAAGTTGATCGCTGCACACAGAGAGTTGGAGAGAAAAAGAAAGAAGAGGGAGGAGGGCGGGGAGGGAGGAGAGAGAATGAGAGGACATACAGTATGACTTTAATGTTGGATTGACTGTAGATCCTAGATCAAAAAAAACTAAAACAAAAACTGACGGCTCAGCAGGACAAAGAAATACAGGAGGCTAGGCCTGATCTGTCATTTACGCAACAACTAGTGCTGCTTTTATGGAGGCTGCTTTTACTCTTCTCACGTCTTATCAATCAAACACACTGTTAACGAAGTGGCAGGTAACCTTCAGCAGAAAAACAGAGGCAAGTATTACAAAACAGACAATTAAACCATAAAGAAAAATTCTTTCCTTATGGCAACCTCTCACAATCCGCTTTCAACCTGACGGCATCTCCTGCTTTTATTTGGAAGCTTTTACACAATCTCAAACGGAAGAGGTGACAGATTGCGCTCTGAAGAGGTCGCTCTCTGACTTTCCCTTCTCTTCTTTGTCTTCTGTTGTGTTATTGTGTGCTGGTGGTACAGATTGCTTGAGTGTGTTTGCGCTTCACTTTTTCAGCCTTTACTCCTGCTGCGTCTTTAGCCCTGCTGCCAAACACCAACCGCCTCAAAAAAAAAACCCAAAAAAACAAAAAAACACAAAATTTGAAACAGAGTAAAAAAATTGAACAGAAAGAAATCATTCCATTCCCTTAGAGTGAAGAGAAGATGTTTTGTGACAGGTATGTTTCTGAGTGTTGTAAATGATTGTCTCAATCTCTCTAATGTCACTGAACTTTCTCCCGGGTAGAAAAACCTGGAGGTGCATTGCTCATGTCTGAATATTTAAAACAATGTTGTAGAAAAAGCTTGATGCACCTGCTGTACTGGATGTATACATGAATGCAGTGATGTGAACTCTGAGAATACACATGCATTATGTAGGTGTTATTGCATGCCTCTCAGTGTTGGCCTTATCCCCACCACATGAGCCTATAACACCGGCATCTGGAGCCTGGGAATCAATTTCCTTCTTGTTAAAATCTATCTCCACTTGCCCAGGGTTTGCACACGCGAGGGATGAGTGTAAAAGTTGCAGAAGGAGGAGATGTAGCTTTAGGATTTGCTGCCAGGGCAGACTCATTTTCACCCATCTCTCCAACTCCCTCTGTTTCTTTGTTTCTTCCTTTTTATTTTATGCCCCCCCCCCCTCGGTCAAAGGAAAGCGCTGACACCTCGGCTGCTGCCTGGCCTCCACTGTCAGCTCTTTTTTATTTTTCGAGGGGGTTGGGGAGCAAGAGTGAAAGCGAAAAACTGGAGAGGCTACAGTGTATCCCTCCATCTTTTCTCTTATAGCCACCTCTTGCCCTCGCCTCTCATCGTGCTGACCTTCATTCCTCTCCATCTTTTCCTTTAAATTCCCCTCTCTTTTTCGTCCTTCTTTTCCTCTTATCTTTGCCTGTCCTTCCTTGCAGATAATGCAGACATGCATCCGCGCACACATGCAAGCGCACGCACAAGCAAAGATGGTATCACTGGGAGCAGTCGATGAAAAGATTAGCTATTGAATGAGCTGGAGACAGGAAGCAATCGCGAGTCTATTGTGATGGCGCTCTCAATCTACGTCATCCCCAGGAACACATCAGACAACCTCTTAGTTAGCTTTTTGTGTATGTCTGTTCATTGCGTGCGTGTGTGTGTGTGTGTGTGTGTGTGTGGGGGGGGGTCGATGCACATATGTGTGTGTTTTTTTTCCCTCTTATGTTTTTTTTTTTTGTGCAAAGTCGACCAATAGATGGCACTCTTACTCCTTGGCACCAGGAGCACTAAAGCCAATGCTTTGTCAACAGGTTTCTTTGCGGTAAGACACAGAGCAGGAGAGACTGAGAGAGAGAAAAAACACTTATCATTCTCTTTACAAGTACCATCCCTCATTATAACAACACTTCTAACTTTGTTAGGGTTTACTTTTAGACAAAATAAAACTGCTGAAATTGATGTATTTAGCTTTGTGTTTCCATAATTTTAAACATTTTCTTTTCAGTTCATAATTGCCATAATTACTGTTTTTAAGCTGCATTGGAAGGTTTATTTAATGCCATGTTAATAAAGCCTATCTGAATTGAATTTGAATAACTGACAAGGGGAGAGTAAGAGTTATCTGTCTTGGGCTGTATTTTCCTTTTTAATCTGTCTTCTCACTCATGTTCATTTTAACATACACACAAACATGCAAAAATACGCATGTATCCACACACAGAAAGATCACAGAGAAGCAGGTTTAACAAGCAAACGAGTTGGATTAAAAATAGATCAGTTGCTTCATGAGGTTTTTATGTAATCTTGATACATAATTCAGACAGGCAAAGTGCTTGCCAGTATCATCTGCAAAAGACAGCATTTGAAACAGCAGTGGTAGACGTGATCCTGTGACAAAAAAAGGGGGGGGGGTGGACTGATGGACAGAGGAACAAGGGAGATGAAACAGAGGAGGTGGTGGCCGGGCTCGGATAGTGAGTAATGGCCAGCAGCTCTTGGAGAAATCGTGCCAAACCTCGGCAGAGAAGAGAAGAACAGAGAGAATATTGGAGCACAACGAGAACTGAGAGAATATTAAAGAACGTATAAAATCCCTGGAGGATAAAAAAAAAGCGTGCAGGAAAAGAGGCTACAGATGATGCTGCAAAGAAGTGAGGAAGAGATGAATAAGGGATTCCACAGATGAAATGAGGAAGGGAGGAAGATGGCAAGTGGAGAGGAAAGATTAAAGGGACGAGTGACCCTGTATTTATTGACTGGTTGAGTAAGAAAAGATGGTTGTGATTCATCCTCTGACAGTAAGTGGTTCACAACACAGGCAATCAGATGGAAATACAATGCACGCGTGTATTTTGAGAAATATTTATACATCTCAGAGAGTTAAAGGGTGTAAATGGGTTAAATGGATTTCTGCATGAGGGGAAAAAGAGAGAGAAAAAGATGGATAAAGGTGACTTTGTGGCAGACTGTGCAGTGAGTGTCCCATGACTGGAAAATATTGTATCATCATCGTTCTGTTCTCTGGATCATATTCCAACTTTTCAGACACCCCTCCCTTTTCCTCCCTTTTCCTCCCCTCCGTACCTATGTCTCTCACACTTTTCTGTCTCAACCGACCTTGTCATTACCTATTCAAATTACAACATCTCCCACTGAACCAATAGCACCAAAGACAGAGAATGACCTCTTGCATGTTTCTGTATGTAATCTCTTGCATTGCAACTAAAACAACACAAAAAGCTCTCTCTCTCTCTCACACACACACACACACACACACACACACACACACACACACACACACACAAACACACACACACAACATAGACAACATACATCTCTTTGCCATCTCCCCTGGCCATCCTGATAAAAGCATATTAACTGTTCTAATTCACCACTAAATTAACAACTCTGACCTCAATTAGGGCGGTAATTGTGGCTGAGACCAGCCCCCCATCCTTGGCTTGGCTGCTAATTGGTTTAGGAAGCCTTTTCCCTGCCTCTCTACCCCCCTTTCAAAGCCCCCTATTTAGAGGGCCAACAGACATTGTGTTGTTCAAAGCAAACATGTGAACAAAAAGCTGCCACCTGAGAAAACTGCACCTTCACTGTTTCTTTCTGTATCATTTGCACCTTTCTCTATATCTCTGCTGCACAGAGTTGTAGTGCCAATATTAGAGAGACTGAAGAAAGAACAGTGTGCTGCCTCAGGTTCTCAATATTTGGTCCATTTGGGATTTTTCTTAGAAATTACCACACAATATCCACTTATGTAGTCTATAAATAAAGCAACCTTCTCTCTCAGCTAAGTGTTGAACGCGCTGCTTGCTGAGATCATTTAGAGTCTCAGACAGAGGGACGGGGGCGGCGGTTGGCTGCTGCCCTTGGGGGTCATATACTCTGAGAGAGACAATTTGTCTGCCTCGGAGTGTGTGTGTGTGTATCTGCGTATGCATGCCTAAAACTGCATGGTATTAACAACAACCACGCATGCACGCGGGCGCCCAGATTGCAACCCCCGACGGGACCTCCTTACTCAGCTGATGCAACTGAACTGTAATTGACTGCAACACAAAAGGTTATGCGAGTTGCTCACAGCTTCTACCTGCTATACAGTGTCTAACGGAGAGTAGCAGCAAGTCACTCAATCACAGCAGAAATGGCTTTCCTATTGGCACTGAAATATTGAGAGGGCACGATGCAGCCATGTGCATGAGTGCACGCATATATGTGTGTGTATGATGGGCTAAATGAAAACAGATGTTAATCTGAGTGATGTCCTCCTTTCTGAATCCTCATTTCCTCTTCAGATATCGCTACCCTGAACCCCCCCCCCCATCCCAATCTGCCTCGTCTCATCCCTTTCTACCTCAGTCCTTTCCCTCTCATCGATCTGTATTAGAAACAGGATATGAGGAGCTATACTATCTTATCACAGATCAGCGACCAAGAGAGAATAGGGGAGGAAGAAAGATGGAGAAAGAGTACGTTCTGGAGGCCGAGAGATGGAGAAACTGAAAGAAAATGAGAGATAGAATGAGGAGAAAACAGGACAGCTATTTCCTTCACTTTGCCTTCATCCTTCTCCTGTTTCAATCACAGGACTAGTGAAGCACCATGGGCCTAATTGGACTAACGATTGGCTGCAGATAAGACCCCCACTAATAAATAAATGACTGGGGAAACAAATGAATGGAAAGAGCCCATGCACACTAGAGCAGCCAAAATGAACCAAGCTCAGCAATGCTGCCAGTGAGATTGCAAATTCTGGATTTATGCACATATCAAGGCATGGTATATTTCCTCTAAAGCACATACATAAACTCCAGGTATACTAACAGAAAGTCAAGGGAAACATTTGTGTTACCACCATGTTCTGGCTGAACAAGTGTGCCCCATACTTTGTATTATCTGACAAGTGCTGCTGACCCATTTATCCCTGTGATACAGATGGTATAGCACCTTGTGCCTAGTCCTGGCCATGCCCTGCCCTTTCCTGGACTGGCAGCGTGTGGTAAGATCCTAACCTTTATCATTACGACAGGCCCTGCTGCTACAGACACACGCTCCACGTCTGATCCTTATGCCCAGGTTCCTGTATTCACCATATGCCTCACCTCCGCTCACGTGCACACACATACACACCAAAAGTATATGGACACACACACACACACACACACACACACACACACACACACACACACACACACACTGGCATGAGTGACACATCCTGACCTCTAGCTGTTCCACATTGGATCAACAGAAGGGAGGCCACATGCAGAGTGATAGGGGACTTTGGGGTCAAGGTGTTGGGTTTGGAAAGCAGCCACTTTGTGATACCTCCAGGTCCGACACAAGTTGCCCAAACAGGCCACATACTCAAGGGCTCACTATTTTTGGTTTATATAACTAAAAGACACACAATCAAATGCTGCTTCATAATCTTTTTACTACTGTTTTTTGTTTAAACTTTGCCTCCTCAATTTGGCATAAGGAGTTGTTTAATCTCTTCGAGTATCTAAAAACTATTCAAATGAAGCAATCTGAGAAGGGAACCTCACTCTTTGGTTAAAATGCTTGCCACTAGTGGATACATAATGTGTGATACTGGGTTGCATGTAGACAGTAAATTAATTTAAAGGGCCAATATTTAGAAAATCTTAAAAAAACAACAACAATGTAACACTGTCAAGTAATCTGACATCTAATCTGCAACCCTTTTGGCTTTTTCCCCTCTTTTTCTATCCATTTTCTATTTCTGGGTTCACAAACCCAAAGGAGTTACAAAATGTACATATACTGTATGACTGTATGTATAGGGTGCAAGATAATTAGTAAGGCAGAAAACCAGAACATATATATATATATATGCACTTTTTGTGTAAATATCTTTTCATGTGAACTAATAAATAGTTTCCCTCATAAGATATCTAAGAACTGTAAAAATTAAACGGTCCCATAATGGAACGTCACTCTGGCAGAACTGTTTGCAAATGCTTACAGACACATAACCTGTGATAACCAGTATGAATAGGCACTGATTTGCTTCACAGGGGTAAAAGCTGAAAATATTGAAAAACACGGTACAAAGCTGTCAGTGTCACAAGAAGATCTGTGTATCTTGCAGCAGGAAAAATACAATTGTAATGACATAAAATCTGGTGGAAAATTGTTTGAACGTCCTTTGGTCTTGTGAAAAAAATGTTTTTCATCAATATGATGTAGTAGTTTTTTTAGGCTTTTCAGATTTGGTTATCCTACAGCCTGTGGCTTTACTTGAAAGATTGTGGATTAATGCCCGACAAAGGTCCATAACCGAAACTTGTGTACAGGAATTCACTTTCATTTTCATTCATTTAATTTTGGTGTGTGCATTAGATAGAGTAATTTGAAAAGAATCTGGTTTAAAAGGGAGTAAAAATCAGTCAAAGCCAAAAAGAATAAACTGTACACATATTTTAATGCCACAGCATCCTGAAATATCACCATTTTTTACTGCAGATTTTTAAATGTTTACTTTAGCAGTGTAGCATCTCCATATAGTCTGATGAATGACAAACATATTCTAGAAATAAAGAAAATGCATACACTATGATCAGAATATTAGCTTGAATATTTCAGCTATATATTTTTTCATAGTAAAAATCATTAACGTTTTATTATGTAAGCTAACGGTGATATGAATGCACTCATGTTAGACACTTATAAGTGGGACGAATGAGCAGTAAGCGATTGTGATCAGTCTGGAACAGTGAGACAGCAATGATGGATGGAAAGTGGTTGGCTTAGAGGCATGAAGGTCACATTTGATGACAGTGTGTATGTGTCTGCATCTGAGTGTGTGGGTCTGTCTAATAAACAGATAGGGAAAAAAGATACACTGTGTGTGTGTGTGTGTGTGTGTGTGTGTGTGTGTGTGTGTGTGTGTGTGTGTGTGTGTGTGTACCCTTATGCATCAGTGGTGACAATACCATGTGGAGTATGCCACTGTGCATGACAAATTCAGCCATCTCACTCGCGCACACATTCACACAAAACACCCCTGCAAAGGTGACACAAGCGCCCGCTAGCAAGTTTACCCGCCGCAGTGAAGGGCACACCTGTATCTGTGTGTGTGTGAGACTGTGCACGTATGAGTTTGTGTTTGTGAAAACAGTCCAACCTGACAAAAGTAGTTGGAAATGTCATCGATCTTTCATCTATGCATCCCCTCGTTTCTAACCACGCATCTCTTTTTCTGTTTTCTTCCCCTGCTTTACTGTCCGGAAGCTTACATCCTTCTTCTCTTTTTATCTTTTCTAACTTTTCTTGTCATCACCCCCCTGTTCTTGTCCTCCACACTCCACACTCTCTCTGTCATGCTCCCTCTGTTCTCTGCTCACTGTGATCAATTAGGAGACATTAGTCCCACAGATATTTCAGGTGACAGAACCTCAGGAGGCCGCATTCTCCTTCATCTCTCTCTTTCTGCCTCCCCTCCGTTTCCCCTCTCCACACCTGGCTGTCTTGACACTTCTGCTCCTCCTCCCTGCCACATTCCCTTCTTTGTCTCAGCAGAGCAAACAGCAGACCTCGCTCCTCTTCTGTGTACCCCCCCCCCCCAATCTCACGCTCATCCCTTATGGCTTCGACAGTGACATATCAGCCTCAGCCTTCCTCTCCAGCGTTTGTCCAGTCATCTATCCTCCTTTTCCTCTCCCCTGTACTTTCTGGCTACATGCTGACAGTGATGCATCTCCCTTTTTTCCCTCTGCCCTCTCTGCTCCAACTCTATTCCACCCCTTTCTTTTTCCTCTCCCCTTGCCTCCCTCTATCTTGCTCTCTCCAGATTGCTGTTCACAATGACGGACCTGTCTTCCCTCCTGTATGCCAACCGTTCACCTGTATCCTAGCAACCACCTCTCCTTTGGCTCTGGTGCTCCATGCGGAGCAAGCAAACAAGACGCCGGGGGAATGAAGAACAAGCGCTCGCGTTTATTCTCCTCCCTCCATCCGTTAAGTCATTCCTTCACACGTAAAGAGGAGGCCATACTCCGCTGGGGTCTGGAGCTAAACGCTTAACTAAAAAAATGCTGTCTTTCCTGCCATATGAATAAACTCTCTCTAACTCATAAAAACACATTGGTATAGGATGCACAGGCACACAGCTGCACATATTTTCCCTTATTTGGTGTATCTATGTTAGTGAGTTTATCTCATTGTTATGGCTCCATTCTAACAGTAGGACAGTGAATATTTCTTCTAATAGACAATGTCTACCTTGCTCCTGAAGCATGCTGAGTGCTGCCTCTTTGAAAGGTACTCAGTGTGTGTGATAGAGTGTGTGTGTCTGTTTCTAGAAGACTGCAGAGCAGTTTCTGAAGCTATATTGATGGCCTTGAAAAATAAGAAAGGAAAAAAAATCATTTGAGGGCCAGCACACCCTCAAATCCACAAAATCAGACACATATATTGTACTCACACACATCTCAGAGGTTGTTCTAAGGGAAGACATATCACACACATACACAAAGCAAGCTTTCCCACAAAAAAAGGGCTGTTCAGGCACATGTGTCCTGTTGTAATTTATGAGCGGGCTCCTGGGTGGACGCCTCAGAGGGGTCCTCTTCACGCTGCATGGCTCTGGGTGCTCTGTACAATCTCCCTAGTGAGTGCCGGGCTCTCTCTCACACACACATAACACACAAACAAGGTACTTCAAAATCCCCCTCATGAGCAGTGAACTCTTCCGACTGAAACTCGCTGCACGATTAACGCTACAAAAAGCTAGGTAAACACAAGGGTTTCAGGCTTGGCAGCACTGCTACAGCTCTGTTCAGCACAGACAAAACACCAGAGCAAAACATTTCCTCACAGTAGATGAAAAGGGGCCCGGCAGTTTGCAAAAGGAATAAAAACAATTAAGTATCAACCTTGTTCAGCTTACTGAATTATAGCCAGCTAGACAATTAAATTTGGTGGTAAAGCACTGACGTTTGGTATATGCTTAAAACAGTAAGGGTACAGTGAGTGGCGCTTAAAGGAAAGTGTATAAGACTCCCTTGTTCCTCACTCACTGATTTCTGCTTAAAAAAATTATACAGTACAGTTGCCCTGTATTTGTATTAGGATGCCTACCAGTCTATTTATTGCTAGAAATAAAGTAATTTTATAATATGGCAAACAAGCCAATGCTACCAATTATTGAGACAGACAGGCACTATTGTTAACAACCTACATGTATCGGGCAAGTACCCAGATGTAACACTAACTCTGAGGTTGTATTAAAATTTTTTGATAAGGTCGTAAATACGGACCATTTTTTCCTGCATTTTTTTCTTAATTAGATCTGTACTTAACCTTCATCATCTTAATATTATTAACTATAATATATTATGATGAAAACCGATATTTGTGTTGCTAATGGTCCAAGGGAGCTTTATACTGATGTTAAAATAAAAAGATGGATAAACTGAGGTTTTGGTTGTTTGTATGCTCTGCTACATCCCTGCCCTCAAGTATCTCTGGAGAGGTGTTGTCAACCTTGTGGTGGTGGTGTGTGCTTCCTTCCTCTCCCCAGTCTGGTTTCATAGCTCCATATGTGGCTGTCCAGCGCAGTGTGACCGTGTAAAGCTCAAGAGAGGATGAATCTGTCTCTGTGCCCCAGGCAAGGGGCCTTGATCTGCTCTGGAGGAAGCACACCACTCTCAAGGGCACTCCGAGGGGACGCACACACTGGCACAGACTTGAGTGCACATATGAAACTTGGACACATCACGGCGAGCAAGACACACAATATATATATATATATATATATATATATATATATATATATATATATATATATATATATATATATATATATATATATATATATATATAATGTATGTAGAGGCGATGAGGGGGTTGTTCTTTCTGCTGATGCTACTGTTTGCTAAGATCCCCCCATCTGTTGACTTTGGTCTCTGGGGTGAGAGGCCAATCAAGTGCTCAGTGACACATCTGCCCTGTCCCACACACACACACACACACACACACACACGTGTAGTACATATATGTTCCCTCTCTTTCTACTGTCTCTCCCCTCTCTCTCTCTTTCAGACAAACACAGACACACAGGTCTGCATTCTCTCGTCCGGTGAACGGGGTCAAGAAAGAAAAAAAATCAACGCCCACACACACACACACACACACCCCCACATGCTCTAAGCAAATGCTCTCTCTCTCCTCCCACAGATCCACCAGTAGACAGCCGTCAGAATCTCTTCCTGAGGTGCACAGTAAGTGCTCTCCTCTGAGTATCTGTCGTTCCTGAGTTTGACTATCGCTTGTTGGCTTCAGATCAGTGAAAAACATCCTCTTCCCTGCTGGGTCTGTTAGGATTCCTACCTTGACTGATGCCTGCTCACAGAAACAGCCTCAGTATGCTTCGGTTTATGTATCTTCCTGTCTGTTTGACTGGCTGTTTACTGATGCCGAGTGGAGGCCAGGGCTCCCGCTGAGTCACATTTTGACACTGCAGCACAAGGCTACAATGACAGAGCTTGCGCCTCGAGAAACGGCTTTGTGTTTACAGCAAGCCATTAGTTTGACAATTTTTCACTCTGGCGTGGGATGAATACAAATGAGAGGAAAGTTCATATATTGTGGGTCAGTACAGATAAAACGGGGCTAACATATATGCGTCAGTTCATCTTTCTAAATCACTTTTCCAACATTTTATTGGCCATGTAAACTGCTTATTTCTTCAGCATAACCCCTCTAATTAAAACATATAGATGTAATTAATCCTCCTCATGAATAAAACTTGGTGTGTATTCACTTACCGATGAAGTAGGACAGTAGGATGGCCAGCAGGGCAGCAGCTGCGATGGCTGTCACTGCTGCACATTTCCAGCTGCAGTACTTGGAGGGTTTCTTTAGCTTGAAGGCTGAGCGGGAGAAGGTGTTTCTGGGTAGCAGGCGAGGAGGCGGAGAATACACCGTTCCCGAGGTCAGAGGGTAACCAGGGGAGGAGCTGCTGAAGAGAGGGGTGGTCCCCGACGATGTCTTGAACAAGAAGTGCCTGAAGATGAAAGAAACAAAGGGAGAGAATATGTCATTCAACAGGCAGAAAAAGACGTTATGATACTAGCTGACTCCGTTAGAATGGAGCAGAGGAAAAGCTGTGATAACTCTGGAGGAAGGTAAGCATGAAGTGGACACACCAATCTGCCACCCAATCAGACTCAGGATGACAGGGTCACAGATGTGCTACATTCAGTCCAATATCCTTTTCTGATGAACCCTTCCTGCCATATGGGTTTGAACATCCTTGAAATGATTGTGTCTTCAATTCAGCTCCCTTCCAGGCCAAGGTCTCTTTTAAACCTCAACCTCCTCTGCCCTCTTTTTTTCTTCCATTTCTTCACATCGCCTCCATTCACCCCACTTACGATGTGCCTCATTTCTGCTCTCAATGGCTGTAGAGGAACAGTGCCATTCCCCTTTCCTGTCTTCATTGCCCCGGTGAGGTCAGGGCTCAGAGAAAGGATAAATGAAGGATTTGAACCACCATCCTTTTCCTCATATTACCCTTTTACCTCTGCTATCGCTGCACCTGCTCACCCAACATGTCTCCTTTTATACTCAACCCCCCCACCCCTCCCTAATTCCCATGCTCTCAATTTTTCTTCTCCATACTGCCACACTACTCTGTCTCACTTACATTTATACTGCACATATTCCTGTCACTCAACATATCCTTTCTGTAATCATGTCTTCATTCAATTACTCCTTCTTTCAGTTTTGTTTTCAGATCTGACCTCGTGAGAAAGCAAGAAAATGAAACGCTGCCCTCGATAAAACTTTCCAAACATACGGTGAAAAGAACTTTTTTACGAAATCTTTTGCGAGACACACTCACAGCACGAAAGGGGGAGTGAGGAGCTGCCCCTACACAGACTCCAGGTGGCACGACAGAAGAAAGCCCTCAGGTGAGTGCGACAGATCAGAGGAGGCGAGGTCATTCTATTGCCTCAAGATGACTGAGGAGAGGGAGTATTTTTCTGCCTGTCTTCTGGGACTTGCTTGTTTGTGTTTGTGAGTGTGTGTAGGTGAACATGGTCTGGTACTTCTATCTTTGTGAGTTTCTGACCCTGGGAGAGAGGACATTCCTGCAAACAGGGAATCTTTTGTCCGGTCTTCACTTCTTCAAAAGGCAGCGTGAGGACTAGTGCCTTGGTGTTCAGGCATGCTGTTGTGTTTAAAGGATAATTCTGATTTATTACAACTTGCCATATTTTCCATAGTTTCTCAGTTGGATAACATTGCACTCACTAAGGCAATTGCAAACACGTTAACAGTGGACAGACAATAACACACATAGTAAACAGGCCAAAAGTTTAGCTAAAAAATTTGAACTGAATGTGAGACCACCTGTATTATTGGTAATAAAAGTTGGTCAAAGTTTAAATAGTAAGTTAGTCTGTTAACTGTGGTGGATGTTTAAAACAGACGGATGAGACAGATACGGACAATAAATTTCTGTGATGTTGCCATTTTCACAGAATCTAGCAGATAACTCGGCGACGGCCAAAGGCACAAAAATAATGCCCAGGTTACAATAAATCACAAGTATCCTTTGATATTAGAGTTTGGGGTTACACTTTGCAAATTACAAAACAGTATCTCACAATTGCAAAAGTCAAGGGTGTAAGTCTCTTGTCAAGTCAAAGTCCTACACTTTGTGTTTTAAGTTCTTCATGAATCATTATTGAATTAGGAACATCAACAACACTACGCTAACTGTACCGCTAGCCACCAATCAGTAACGGATAGGTCATGCCAGCTATTGCCAATTAATTTTCAAAGACATTATTTAGACTTTCAAACCTTGAATACAAAGATTTGGTTATCATGCTGACAAGGGCTGATTTCATGCCTGCAAAGTCAACTACTTGATGGCATCTCTATTCTAATGTTACCTTAAAAAATTTCCAGTCTAAAGAAGAAGAAGCTAGTTTCAATTTACTGTTTTTGTTTGTTGTGATTCCTCAGTCAAACACTGTTGCAGGTACTGAACATTTCCAGAAATCTAGGGCTCTAGCCAACCAAAAAAATCTGGTCAACTGAAATCCTACCTATTCTTCAACCAACTGTGTAGTTGCAGGAGTCAAAAAAAAAATTTGCACGTTATCTTTAGATTAACAAACTTTTTCCAGCAGTCTTATTGGCTGGCCTCACTGGATTAGAAATAAACATAAAAAAGTTAATATTTGCAACATAACATATTAAAATATGCCAATTTTGATATGTTTACAATCAAAGCTGCAAGAATTAAACATGAAGCTTAACAGAGCATCCTAACGCAGACAAGTTAGCCTACTGTTTTTAGATGATATGCAATGTTGGTTGTTGAGCTGTGATATGCATACTTCTCCGACCAATGAGAATTTGGTCAGACAAGGACATACCAACAAACCAATCAACCAGTTGAATTGGAGATCATAGATAAATCTGGTATTAATGAGCCAATTGTTTTGGATGTCTCCCTCTATTTTTGTTGATCACAGCATAGTATTTAATATATATGAATGCATTCAGTTTGAGATATCATATTTTGTCTCTCTGCTGCACTGCTACTGCTGTCTACATCTACATCAGGTGAATGAAGAGTTAACATCTGTAAACTTTCTTATAATCTAATTTATAATTTTTGGTCTTTTGGATCTTAGCAAATCAATCCTAATAAAAAGACTGAAGTCACGGTAAGTCACGAGTAACATGTGTTCACGTCAAATTTAAGTTACTGGTCTTTTTATGTCAAGTGGAGTCTAAAGTCACCAGACTCGTGACTCAAGTTTGCCGCAGTTCCAAGACATGTGACTCACTTCTGCCAGTATGTCAGATAGAGTCCTAAGTCTACTATAGTAATAAAAACAGATGTGTTCACAAAGGTGTCAGTGCCGACTTTTTTTCCTTCAGACTAGTCTCCGTGACCAGTTATAACTCATTCCTGTGGCTGCATCTGATTATTGCTATTTAAAACAGTGCTTAAAGGCATTTCTCTGTATGGTCTCATGTATTTTTGATGTCTTTAATAACTGCTGCTTAATAACAACATGTCCGTATACATGTCTGCTTGTCTAAAAACAGTTGTTGAAACCAGGTGAACATAAAGAATTAGTTTGGAGCACCATTCTACTCTTTATCAATCATTCCGCTAGACTTTGTCTGTCTCTTTCTCTCTCATCATCTAATGCTACTGACAGTTGGATTGGTATCCTTCTGGATTCCTCTCTTTTTTCCTCTTATACCTCTTCTCTCCTCCTTTCTCCCCCTTTACCAGTCAGGTATGCTGTGCGACCCCATGGCAAACGGGAGAAAGATAAGAGAAAGAAAAAAAAATCCTTTAGACAGATAGAGGCTGAAAGAGAGCAAGGAGATGGCATGCAAAAAATATGAGGTTATTGTCTAAAAATACCATGCTCTCAGAGTCACAGCCATCAATTTTAATATGCATGCATAAAGCTTCACGCTGCCAAATGCATGGCATGGATGTGTATAGACACAAACATACACAGTCCAAGGTCAACCAGCATGTGACTTTGCTTCTTCTCATTTTCACAGCCGTTGACGTTCTCTGTGATGGCAAGGCCAACCGTAATTAATTACAATACCCCTAATGTGCTTGTATGCGTGCATGCGTGTGTGTGTGTGAATGCAGGGTGAGCTGGTGAATTCCTTGCATTCCATGTGACACAATGTATAGGATCTGTTTTGCTGGTGTGTATTTGAATGCATGCAATGTATTTATTTCATCCCCTGGCTTTGTTGTATGTGTGCAGAAGCTTCACAAAGAGCTTGGTGTTGGATGGGAATATGTCTATGGGCCATACTAATTACAAGTAGGAATGGAAAGTGTCTAATGTGCTCTGGGGAGGTAATTGACATTGATTTATGTTGTGGAGGACTATGGTGGGGTTCTATCATAGCAGGCAGCCAGCAATCACAACTCTGTATCATTAGGCTGGAGAGTGTGTTTGCATATGTGTGTCTCTGTATTTGTGTGTGAATTTTGTGGGTTTTTTGACAGTGGTCCAGCATGGAAACGTCACATATAATTAGAGAGAACTGACAGAGAGACACTCCCCTCCCTCTTCCTCTGAGCTGCCAGCAGCAGCCCCCCCGCCTTAGTCTAACCATTGCTACCTAGCTGTCATGCATCCTGTCTTACACATGCAAACACAAACACAGACAGACAGACAGACACCCACCCACAAACACACACACACACAATAACACGCACACATGCACACACACACACAACCATGCAGAACATGCAGGAACTAATTCACATACTGTCACACACATTTACCCACACAGAGGCAACCGCCCTTGCGAAAACAATAACTGTGGATTCTCTTTGAGGAGATTGCCCTGTATGTGCTACCAAACATTTAATTTTCAACCTCACGAATGAAAAATTGACATAAGAGAAGGAAGGAGGATGAAGAGGGAGGCTATAGATCAGAAGACAAACAGAGGGAGGAAGGGAGGATGTGTTTTCGCTCCATTCCAACCCTGTTCCCCATTGAGAGAAAAGAGGACCTGGACAATTAACCACAGAACAGAGAGCATGCTGAGTAATTAGCAAGAAGTCAAAGCTTGCATTCCCCTTGAGCGAATGAATGCACACACTTTCGGAAGCACACACTCTTCATTTTCGCATCTCTCACAAACATGTGGTTGCTGAGGATAGCACTCTGAGAATCATCATCAGAGGAAGAGAACAATTAACGAAGGTCGACTCGGTATGGGGATGACTGAAAAACGGTCAGATCTGAGAGTGAAACAAAGGACTCGGGGAGTGGAGGATGCTCAAGGATGGTGTCATGAGAATTGTTCCCTGCTACAGTTGTAAGAAACAGTAATCAGCAGATGGATGCTGTATAGTTGGCATTCATTTGCTCATTGTTGTTTTGAAGAAGGACATGTACAGATTTGGAGGCTGCATGATGTTTGTAAAAAGCGAAAATAATACTAGGCATTAAATAAAGTACTCAGGGAAAAAACCCCTGAGATGTTCAACATATTTTTATATTGAAGCTGTTCTGGGGTGGCTGAAGGTGTATATATAGGTGAATATAGCAAAACCTAAGCAGAAAAAACACTATTTTTAATGAAATATAATATTAGGCTTATTAAACTTTAGGCAAAACGTGCAGTGGTGCTACATTGCACGAAGAAGGCCACATATTTAATCAATGAGGTGGTTGTTAAAACTATCATCAAGATGTCAGAATATGCGTGAAGCGAGTGACTGATTACATTGTATGATGACTATGAAGTAATCAATTGGAGCAGCATGCTGCAGTGTCGACAGAGGTTAGTTTGGTGACCAGCTTGACTTGTTTTACCAATTAGAGTCTGCACTGAGTTAAAGTTGGTTTAAAGTTCATATTATCCAGCTGCGCTCCATCATTAGAGGCTCTGACAGGACAGGACGAAGGGTTGGGGAAATCTCATTTGGTTCAAGAACTTGGAACGTGCACTTTGTGCACCGCGCGCACACACATACATAAATATCAATCGGAGTTGAGTTGTGAATGTCAAGGGGTTTTGCCCCGTTTTATATAAGCTCAGCTGCAACCCCAACTGACTTTGAACACTATGAAGTCGAACATGCCTTTCACCAGTTGGGGTGTAATAATTTTTTGCCCACTCAGGTCCAACTACCCTAAAATATGGAGTATGACTCCTCAGATCCAATGAGGTGAAGTCAGCATTGTATCAGAGGTTACCTTTCTGAAGCAGGACAAGGTGACTAACTCCAGTTTTAAACTTTTTCACATTTACTGAATTCTCTACATACTTGATCTGTGTAAACACATTCTTTGTGTTTACTTATTCTTTGAAATTAATTGCTTAAAGAAGTGAAAGTACAGTTTAAAAAAGGGAGCTTAGTTAGTTAAGGTGATAGTGTAGTTTTCTGAATAATAATATTAGATATTATGTTTACAGTATATTCTGTATCACTGCAAGATAATATCATTAATAAACCAGCATGGTATTAAGTAGTTCTTATATGCATATGCATACAGTCTTGGTTACAGTGCTGGGTGTGAATCTTGTCTTTGTACTTCTCATCTTCTTCTTGTTCTTCACCCCTTGCATCTCCAAAGTTGTCCCCTCAGTAATGCATACGAAAGTAACCTACAGTTCCCAACCATACCTCCCCACTGTTCCTTCTAGATAAATTGAGATGCTGCAGCCCTCTCAGTGATTTTATTTCTCCCCTAGAGCTGTGGCCCACAGCAGAGTGAGCAGGGGGTACAGGGGGAATGTCCTGAGATCACAGAGAGAGATTGAAACTGGCATCAGCTAGCCAAGAGGCTCCAAGGGACCGATTGGAAATCAGGTACTATCTCGTAAAATCCTGAAACACGTATGTGCAGTCGCATGCACACAAAGAAATGCATTCTTTTTCTCTGTTTCTTGCTCAAAAACACACACACACAAACTCACACGCACTGAGTGGCACCAGCCATCTACAGTTATTTATCTCACACCGGTAAATGTATCCATGTTCCACGGGCTCCAATCTCCCTCCTCTGCATTTCTATCTTCTTTCACACACTCCACACAAAACAATCTCCTTCAATCACCAGCCCTCTCCATTTCTCTCCCTCCCTTTCCCTCTCTATCTCTCCCTCCTCTCCCGTAAACCATTCCTTTCCATTTCCCCCCTCTTTTGCTCCTGACTTATATTTCTGTGGTGTATATACCCCCCCCCCCATCTGTTTCTATCTCTCTCTCTCTCTGCCAGTCATCCAAGCCCTGTGGTGCTCTCAGGTGATCAATCTTGTCCTCTCAGCGCTGTCACACTGTTGGGTCAAGCCAAAACACACACACACACACACACACACACACACACACACACACACACACACACATTTATTATAACACGTGGAAAACAAATGCCAAGATTTACATATGATTACAGTGGGGAGTAGTCGCGGTCAAAGAAAACACACATGATTGGATGCAAACACACACAAATGCACACAATCTCACGGTCCATCCGACACATGCACACGTGCGCTCATCATCTCCTAGCTGCTGTTATAATGAGATGGAGGATGGGCTTTGCCAGCGAAGGGATGGTGTGACTCTCTGGCTCTGTCGAGCTGGCTCTGACCCAGTCACACGCTCCAGCGGCTCCGGCCAGCCCACCCAACTTCTGCCCTTGCCAGGACCAGAGAGGAGGGTCCAATCTGGGCTGGAGGGTGGAGCTGGAAACTCTGTGTACTGCTCTGGGCCCCATTCACTGCAACAGGCTCGGAGCCATGCACTACCCCACCACCTGAACATGACCAAATGCTGGAACTGCGGAGGGCTCAACAGCATGTGTGAGTGCATTCGGCTTTTCATTTAAAAATGTAAAGATGGCAACCACAATAGCCTCTATGGACAGAGGGTTAATAAATCTAATTACTGTGTCAACACAGATTACTGCGTCATTTGCGAAAGTAGAAGGCACATCAATCTCCTCTCTCCTCAAACTACGTTATGGCATATGTGTCACTATGGCAACACAGGTCTAGATAAACAATTGCGAATGGAAATTCAACACCACACCACTTCTTACCCATCATGCGTACTGGCGCAATGCACAAGCACAGGTTGAGCATAGACCTGTGATCAGTGGGGCTGAATTAAAGATGGGCCAGGTCTCATAAATACTGCACAGGGCCGGCGCTCTGGGGGAGCTTATCCGGGACCATCAGAGCAGGAAGCCCCAGCGCCCAGCAGGAGAAAGACAACTACAGCTTGCCGAGTAAATGCTCACAGAGTGAGCATGTGCAGTGTCCCTCTCACTGCATGCCTCATGAATAGTAATACGCTGCATGAATGCTCTGTTTGCCTGGTAAATGCTCTTTGTGTACTGGCAAAAGTGGATGTGTAGGGTGTGTGAAATAGTCTGTTTCCTGCTCCCTCACTCCAGAATGCATGTATAATAGCTCTGACACATGGCAGCTTTTTCTATGCGTCATGCTTGGAGATAAGGTAGACAATGTATTCGAGTTGTGAATCAGCGGCCAAGAGCAATTTTCCTTTTGCTCAGGAGGTTCATACATTTACTTAGAATGATGGAGGGGAGATGTTCAGTGATACTTTGTGCATGATATTCTGTGGTTTTATGTTTGCGCAGTGAACTATAAAGTGTAGCTTTTGGCTATTAGATGAATCAATAAAAAATGACACTTATGTGCTAAAAACTAAACTGATAGAAATCAGATGAACTGTTCAGCTGACTCTCTCCTTACTCCTGATCCAGGACATTCATGCTATGTATCATGGCCCTGGATAACTATTAGATTAAATCAGTCTCAAAAAATATTTAACAAGAAGAATGCTAAAATTGCAAACTCATTGTGGAGCAGACAATCATGATTTAATGGAAGGAAAAAAATACATGATATGTTTGTGAAAAAAAATGAAAAAAAAAAAAAACATGACTAAGAGCCTGGTAACATCAAAATACAAAGTCAGTTAATTCAAGTGCAATGGGCTATCACTTGTGCACCTGTTCACCTGTGCACTTGTGAAAGTAATCTGTGAGTAGCTTTGATGTAGAGTTAAACTTTTGGAAACTCTGACACCTAAATTGACCAATTCCCATCAGAATTTAAAAACGCCGTACAAGTCCACACCAATATATCATACTTAATTCACAAAACTTTTTTTTTTTCTGACTATCTTGCCTGATTCTTTGTACACGTCTGGTAAATAAAATTTAGAATTCTGGAGTCACATTGTTCCATGTGTTATTATTTTGATGGACTTTCATTACAGCTATTCCAAATCCATGCAGTTCTGTATGACCCCAGTCAGTCAGAGTATAAACTGCTCTGCAGAAGAAGCGTGGTTTGCCATCAATCCTGAGACAGGACTTACAGCTCTTGAATAAACTTTTGTCGTTTACTGTTATAGACTAAGCTAGCTCAGTTTACTGACTTTAATCTACTGTTAGCAGGCTAGTGTGACTGTCTAGTGCTAGTATTACTGGTTATGTTACATCTTAATATTTAGCTTACCTGGCAGAGTAGCCCATGAACTAAATCTGAAGAGGCGCCATTTTTTTTGCAAGGACATGTGATTACCCCAGGTAACCAAGCCTCCTTTTAGCGAGTCTCAATCTTAACATTTATAGGTTAAAAAATTCTATGATGGCCTGAATAAGCGAACAGTTCCACATCCAGGCCACTTCTACCTCATCTCTTATTTTTCTCCTTGCATTTCTCTGACAGCATCAACATGCTTACAGTAACGTTGCTGAAGCAGCGTGGTTCTGACCTCTCATTCCTTACTATTGATTGCTCAAGGATTATTCTGCTGCTGTGGTTACTGTTAGTGGCTCTAGATATCAGCATCAGGTAAACCTGTCAACTGTAAAAACAGACAAAAAAAAGGAAACACATTTCCTCTGACCTGGTCTCCAGCGGGACATTACTGTTGAGTACCCAGCTGTCTTGTAGCTGGACTGACTCAGGGGTGGTTGGCCCATCTCCAGTGCCTGGAGCAGGGGCGTGAATGGGGTTGCGTCCTCCTCTCAGGGTGTTTCTGTTCAGGCTGTTGGCAGATTGGTGGGATAAGGTGTGGTGGTTGTGTGGAGGGGGCAGTGGAGGCCGTAGTGTGGACTGACTGTGGTGGTTGGCTGCCCCTGGAAGAAGACAAGAACGGAGGGCACATTAAGAGGTTTTGTGAGGGAAATCAGAGCGAGTTTCAGAAGAAGATGGGACTTATTTCATTCCAAAATGCCAAAAAAAATCTAAAAGTAGAAAAGAAATGTTACTTGATATTTGGTTTATTTTGGTTAATGCCCAAAAAGTAAAGCTCTTCAGTTAGCAACTAAGTTCGTTCACATTCCATTATTTGCTACTTTTACAGTAAATTCCAGCTAAATATATGCATGAAATTTAATGATCAACATTTTTAATGTTTCGTCTATCTCACTTTAAATCTTGAACTCCTGTCCCTCTTTTTCTTTCACTCTTTCTTTCGTGAAGTGGAAGGTTGTGTGTGTGTGTGTGTGTGTGTGTATGTGAGCAAAATTAGAGCACTCAGCGCAGCATGCTTACTCCCAGACTTGGGAGAACATGTCAGGTAGAATCCAATACCAGCCCTCTAACACTGAGCTAATGGACTGTTGAGTGAGAGAGCTGAAAAACAAACCCGGATGACTCAGACTAGAACAGAGATTCACACATCACCTCTCTCTCTCTCTCTCTCTCTCTGTGAATCAGTGGGGGATTTGAGCCTGTCTTCAGCATGTGTGTGTGTGTGTGTGTGTCCCCATGTGGGTTCTTACATAAAAATCAATAAACCACATACAATATATTATAGGAGAGCTTGACACAATTGCATCACTTCTTGCATATTAGCATACTATTTGTGCACACATTGACAGGTACATGCAGTCAGTGCACAGCTGATCAAAAACCACACTTCATGTGTCATGACAAACTATCCACACCTTTGTTCTAATGCTGTCTGAATAGAAATGTTGATATTATTGCAAAACATACAGAGTCATCGGTGTCACACCTGGCTTTGATTTCTAGCTTTACAAAACAGTTCATTATTATTTTACACATCTGAACATAGAATACATTTGTGTTTGTTTGCACATTGCCTTCCTTGTACTGATCAAAGAATGGAGTAAGTGCACGTATACCGACATATGTGGGGTGAAAACAACAAAAGCAACTGCTTTGTCAAGCTTCTGATCACAGTTGCCCTCTTCCTTTTGTCATCTGTTCTTGAATTAGATAAGGAAGAAAATGGTGTGTGAGAAGAAGAGAGACAAGTGGATGTGTCAACCTCTTCTGCTCGCTCTTCTGCTTTGATACTTGTCAGCGAAGAGAATTGTAACACAAATAAATGATGGAAACTTTACACAGACACAACCTGAAGGCAAAATGGAGCTCAGTTGCATGTATCAACTACATTATGCAAATAAATCCTGGCATAAAATACATTTATGAAACAACTTCTCCCTGCATGCTAACTAAACTTCCCTTTTTCTCATTTCCTATCTCCAGGTTGGGTGTTTAGAGCAGATAGGGGGCAGTAGGCTCCCTTACAGCTCAATCTGTAATGGCGACCAGTTTGTAAAATGACCTGATTCCTCCATGCTGCCACTAGGACACTGGTGTCACCTATATGGCCCTGAAGAACAGATGTTTGTCAAAGAAGCGAACGGGGGATAAGGGTAAGGAGATGAGAGAAAGATCGAGGGTCCTGACCTCTGCTACACAGGAGAGACACAAAACATCTGTTTGCACATGCAAAGATGCTCTCGGGAGAAACACCCATACATGGATGCACACACTTACATATACAAACATACATGCAGTAACACACCTGCAGGAAAAGCCAAAGTCATGTACATACAGTGTGTAAATTAATATCAAAGTATGCAGAGTTTTATTTCCAATGCTCCCTTCCTTCTCCTCCCCCCTTGTATACAGCCTCATTTCTTCCCGAGGACTGTTTCCCTCTCTTTCATCTTGCTTTTATTTGCATTTTGTTTGTGTCCTTTGCTGAGATGTAAAGCACTTTGAGATAAACCTTGTTTGTTAAAAGCACTTTATAAATAAATTTGGCTTGACTTCCTCTCCCTGCAATGTCTCTTTAAATGTGAAACAGGTCTTTCTACACCCTATCTGCATAAGTACTTTTATCTAGCTTAAGCATAGCAACAATACACACAACACAGAGCCGTATACTAGAAAAAAAAACAAAAACAAGCTTGCACACACACATGTAGGCATGGAAACAGTCTGAGTAATGCAAAAAATAAAAATAGGTACTTCCATGTTCACACACTACCCCGCTGTCTCCTATGTTTAAATCTGCGTACAAAAATGCACGCCTTTCACCTTTGTTCACTTTCCTGCTATAAATATTGAACACTTTTTTCCATTCAAATTCAAATGAATTATATATGGCACACCTTGTATGGAAGAGGAATACATGGCTTTATAGCCCTGGTTTTGTGAACGACTGGGGCCTTAGTGAGTGTGTAAGTCTCTGGGAAGGGTGTGGTTATGTCTGTATATCTGTGTGTGCGAGTGTGTATTTGTGGATGTGCTTTTGTAGGCACCCAACACCACTGGGGAAAGATTGCATTGTCGACAGTCCAGCCGACATGGTGTATCCTGTACTGTTGCAGAGAATCACATATGCTACAATTTGTCATAAAGATTTTAACATTTCCCTTCAAAGAAAAAATGGAAATCCTATTATGTATAATTGAACGGCAAATTCTATTACATGTCCCCTAGATAATTTCAGAAAAATGTAAATCGTGAGAAAAGTAATGGGACCAACAGAAAGTATCATTTATTGTCACATTAACTGAACTATATTGTTACATGTTAGAAACTCTTACTTTGATTTTCCAGTAAATCAATATTTGTAGAAAACGTGCAAAAAATGACTTATTACTAATGTTTACACCTGTTATTTTAGAAACAAACAGCTCTACAAATAACTTTTTTTTTTTAATATAAAAATCAATTTCATTCTTCCAAAAGTCACAGATTTTAGTAGGAGTTAAAAAAAAAAAAAAAACAACCACTTGAGTTGTGCTGTGAAATATTTATGATCTCAGAAAAAAAATGTTGTTTTTTCCACTACAGAATGGCATTAAAGAAACTCATCCACATGTACACTTCAAATCCATGAAAAGAATCCTTTGAAACAGCCAGAGAAAACACAAATGTACTGAGAAGTGGGGTCTGCTGGAGCAGCAAGGCCAAGTTACAAAGCCGTTGCTTTTCATACACACAGAGAGCTCCTGAAGGAAGCCACAGACTGTTTTGGCCACGGAAAACACAAATCTGACCAACCACTGGAACTGAGGCAATGCACAGTAACAATTATGCTGGAGGTAAATGGGTCCAATAAATTAAGATAGGGGACTTAGTCAGATGAATTGTCCGGTTGCTAAAGTACAACCTGCAGGTAGGCTAATAGGAACAACAGTTTTACCAGGGAGCCAGTCTGATAAAAGACAAAACATGCGGCAAAGAAATAGAGCAATTAGGGAGCAGCCAAGCAGATCACATTTTATTCCACTTTATCTTTTCCTTCTTCCTTTCCTCTCTCTTTCACTTGCCAGTGTGAGTAAACAGCGATCATGGGAAGATTTTCTCAACAGCTCTGTTGTTTCACAGCCACTTTTTGTGGAGAAGCTCGGAGCCCCTCTGACTGCAGCAGAAGCCTGACCCAGTTTATTCTGTCCAAGGTCCCCCGTGACTGGAGAGGGGGGACTGTAGCTGGAAGCTAATCCCTAGAAGTTCATTATGCTCTCCAATTCAAAGGAGCCTCGTTCTGCAGAGAAGCATTAGCCTGTCTGCTAACCTGCCACCCCTGTAAAGCATGCTACACTACACACACACACGCACACACACACATCCGAGAGAAGCATGGGCTTGCCACACCATATTAATCTCACAGTGTGTGTGTCTCTGCCTGTAAGTGCGGCCAGCTGGCAGCAGGAACCAAATAAGGCAGTTTGTTTTGTAGCCCTGGATGGACAAACTGTTTATTGACATTCTCTGTGGTTAAGAGAGTAAAGTCAGAGGGCAGGGTGTGTGTGTGTGTGTGTGTGTGTGTGTGTGTGTGTGTGTGTGCCGGACTGCTGAAATGCCCATTCAGCAGTTAAAAAGGGATCATTGCGGTGCTCAGCTGCCACCCCTCGCTTTGTCCTTCTCACTTCCTCCGTATCTCCGTTCCTTTATTTCACGCCCCATATCTCCACTGCTTAGATCCTTTAAAAAAAAACAAAACAAAACCAAAACCCTCAATTGTTTTTGTTCACCTTGTCTCTGAGCTGATTGCTATGCTCCCTGTGTTTTTAAGGCGGCGTATTCTGATGTGCCCCAGCTTCAGACATCCCCGTCTTATGTCTCAGAATATTACATGCTCCTCATTTGTCATTCTTCTGAGATCTCCGAGGCTGAGCACAATGGAAATTGGGCTCGAGGTGAAACCGAGTGGCACAAGTTCAAACACGCAAAAGGGGCTTCATTACCTATAGGCTTTATTAAACACAAACATTCAGAGCAAAAGTTAAAGGCGTACGCTTACACGCAGGCACATACAGACACGCTAACGCACACACAGACCGCCTCTGCCTTGGCTAGTCATCTCTGTCTAATTAGGAGGCAATAATCCGCCAGAGAAGAGTCTTCAGATTCAGCCAAAAACAAATAGTCTCCATGTGCACAAAATGCATGTGTGGGTGAAACGCACACACACACACACACACACACACGCACACACACACGCAAATCATCCCACTGTTACGCAAATGTCACCCTTACATAAGCACCGTTAGGAAGCATAACATTAGAGCAGAAGAAAGGACTGCATCTTTGTTGTGCCGTTGCTTCTGCGGATTTGTTTCAACAGAGCCATTAAAGATTCATTGTTTCGGCATCGACGTGAGGTGGCTTCCTTGGCGGCAGATAGCTAGCCACTTTAGAGGAGGCTCAGGCTAAAAATAGCCTAGCATCCCCCATGCATAATGAATGGCCAGAAACTGCGCTAATGCTAGCTCTTTCCAGGAGTGATCTGATACGCTTCGTTTGGCCGTCTCAGGTCTCCCGGTGTTCTGGGGGGAGCGTTCCCAGACAGGTGCTCTGAGCCAGACAGTATTCCCATGTAAACATTCGCAGACCCAATTCCCAGCCAATCCTCGGCATCAATATTCTGTTCCCATTCGCCGGTCACGCTTCACTAGGAGCGTGTCATGTCTGTCCACCTGTTAGCTTAGGTAATGGTGGACTACTTTACAAGAACGCGCACGCATGCAAACACAAGCACGCTCCTGCAAACAGCATACGGCTCGCCGAGGATTATCTCGCTGTGGTCAGTTTCTGCCTGGCTTGGTAAGGCTCATTTCCTGCCCAGCGTCCACTCTCCGCGGGACCACACAAAGCACAGAGATCCAGGCGGGCATGCACTCTCGCAGCACATGCAGAAACAGACGCCGGTTATAGGTGTTTTATTTCCTCGCAGCCGTTCATGTGTCTTCCTACATGCCAGGGTGTGTTTATGCAGTGCCAGACTGCCACTTTAAACTCATTTAGGTCGATTTTAATGGACGCCCAAAGCCAAGGACTCTCTCTGCACCCATTACACCAACAGTCCTGGCTGGGAAAGGTGGTAATTTGCAATTTCTTCTCAATGTTGTTTCCCCTCCATCCAAATATCTCTCATCATCCTAGCTCTCATCAGCTTACCCTTTTTTCTTCACACCCCCCCTCCCCCTTTTTTGGCTCCTCGACTTCCTATGTCTCCTGGTCTCCGTCGGCCTTTCAGATCCTTTCTCCATCTATTTTTACTGGTGCGCTTGGAATTCTTTTTCTTTTTTGAAATTTCTTTCTCCTTTTTGATTTTTTTTAATGCACGAAGTCTCATTAAACAACTTCAGAAGTCAAAGTTTGGCTTTCTTTATCTGTGTTCCCATTTGCCTCTTTGCGCGTCTTGTTCCTGCTTCTCTGTCGTTTTTCTTTTCTTTCTTTGTCGCTCTTGCTTGTCGTCTCTGTGTGTACAAGCTCAGCAGAGACAGAAAGAAGCCCTAGAACAGAAAGTGTGGGTGTATGCGAACAAGAATGAGAGAAAGCGAGTGTGTCTGGGAGCCTCACTCTCCCTCTTTGCCATTAGGGTGTCAGTGGCAGAGTGAATTTATTTGCTGTGCGGTTACTGGGCTAATGATTGATGTTGCCCCAGCAAACAGTAAACCAATTAGAAGGCTGATGTAACGTCATTTTAAAAGCCTCCTAATCACGTTGCTCTTGAACCTGGGACCCGGGCCTTCCCTAATGAAGATTTATACTGGATCAAAGGAGAACCTAACGCCATTAACAATAGATTGTATTCCACCAAAAATCACATTAGGACTTCTCTGCCCACCTCTCTCCCTCCCATCAGGCCTCTGCTAAATATATCTGCTGATTGCAAGTGCAGATGCACAGAGGGATGGAGAAACAGGGGAAGAGCAGGAAAGAGAGGCAGAGAGGGACGGAGAAAGTTGGCCCATGGTAGCTAATTGTTGAGAATACATCTGGATGCTAATGAATGAACTCATCACTTTGTGTGTTTACGTGTGAGTTTGTGAGCATATGGGCGAGAAGAACCGTCGCGAGGTGCCGGTAAAAGCACACATGGCCTCTAACAGCCAACAAGAGAGTGTCAAGTCATGATAGAGAGAGCTCAGAGCGAAGGAAAAAAATTGGTTTGTCTTTGCTACAACGATCCTCCTTCCTCCACCTAAAAATCATTGTGGCCTTATAAGTTCAAACACACCTACTCACTGTCAACACACCTACTCCCTGTCAACCAATCTACAACACACTCGCTGCAGAGTGCAGGGTTTGCTTTCACTTGCATCAATATTTTCTGGCAAAAGTTGACAAAGGTGGGAGGCTTACATTAAAAATGTAATCCATTAACAAATCACCAATTGTCTGCTTACAATCAGCTTTTTGCTATGTGAGACACAACAGGAGTGGAAATCGGGAACAGAGAGAATTATCTTTCATCTTTCTTTGAAAAATGGTGGAATTTTTCAGCATAAAATTCATAAATTTACACATTTATTTTACATACAATGATCACATAATACTGGAAAACCCCCTTCTGTTAAAAGTATATAAATAAACTTTTAAACTGATTTGTAAATGATCAATATTAAAGGATTTATTTAATCTCAAATAAAAACACAGTATCAATAACTGATCATAATTCCAATCAGTCTCTTACTAATTATATAATCTAAACAATATTTTCTGAAGTCCGGTTGCTTTGATTTCCAACTATGCAGACAAATGTTGACTTTGGAGGAATGCAAAAAAGCAGAAACAAAGCAGCTAAATGAACAAGATATGACATTGAATTGAAGCAAAGGATTTTTTGGCATTTTACTGAGCAAAGACTAAATCAGATCAAGAAATGCACACACGATGAGGTAATGCAGTGACCCAGGTGATGGATGACATATCTATGTATGAATAAAATGGGTGAAAGGATAAAAGGGTGGATGAATGAAGTGGTCTCTTACCCGTGGAGGAGGGTTGGGCCCGGAGTAAGTATGAGTCATCTGGGTGGGGCTCCAGGTGGGAGTGGGTGGAGTTTTTCTCCAGCAGGGGCACCTGGCATTCCCTGATCGGCGGAGATGGGCCAGGGGAGGGGTGGTGGGGGGCGGATGAGGAGGACGGAAGGGACGGAGGGAGCAGGGAGGAGGAAGATGTTGGAGGGAGTGGGCGACCTGGAGGATGGAGGGAGAGAAAGAGAGGAAAGGAGGGAAGGCGGACATTAGACAAAACAGATGGCAATGGCTGACAGTGATACAGGGGCCTGTTCCAAGAAACGGGTTTACTGAGATATCTGGATAATGTTGCTTAGCAAAATCCAGAATTCTCTAAAGGGTAAATTCACCCAAAACTGCGAATAAACATATTTCTCAATTAACTCTGGTATCTATGGTCATGTAGATAGTTTTGGTTTTATTTGTCCAGGTTTTACATTAACTGTCTAAAATGTCTGCCTCCATTCCACCTGTCAGTATTTTACATTAGAACTACTGTCTCTCATAAAAAATTGTTCTTGTGAAAGCTGTGGACTGTGTTTTGAGGAGTATCCAGACCAGTCAGGACATTTTATAATAATTATAATATTCAAAAGAGATTTTGAATTTATTCATATGTATAATATTCAAAAGAGATTTTGAATATTTTTAATGTTTTCTTTTCAAGTTTTTAGTTCTTTAACTAAAAACCTAGGTTTGGCAGTGCAGAAATCTCAGCCTGATATTTCAAAATAAAATAGAACCAAATCTATTTGCATGACGGGATGTGAATGAGGACATTTTTTTTGTTAAGTAATTTGGTCGAATCCTCCCTTTAAAATTACATTGGATTTATGTAAAAAGACCCACTGCAGGTTATCCAGTTAACTCATGAGGCACACAGAAAATATTCTTTTCTCTTTCTTTGAATACTGATGGAATTTTCAGCATAAAAATTCCTAAATTTACACACTTATTTTACATACAATAATCAGTGAAATCATTAGTGAGTTTGCTTCTTGGAACAGCCCTGTAAAGCAGGTTGGATAAAAATACAAAACTTAGTGAGACTGAAGAGATTCACACAGAGACAGTCTGTATGTCCTAAATACATTGAGTAACAAAGAAATGTTATTTTTTTTTATGTTGTTCCTACAATACCAAAACCAAAATGTTTGCAACACTGAGGATAGATTCAAGACAATCACTGCCACTGTAAACTGTCACTTGCTGAACAGTGACTACATCAGCCAGAGGTGACAATTCCAAGATAAGGTTTAATGCTAAAATGTGCTATAACAGTAACACAAATAGAAAAGTGTCATAAATTTAGTGTATGATCCGTATTGTTCATGAATCTATCTAAAGATTTCACTAGCCCTCACAACATACTGGTCACACCAGACTGAATAAAGCTTCAACTGCAAAACTCATGAAGGTATTTCAGTAGGTCGAAATAGCGGGATATGGTCTGTAATAAGAGGCCCTAGATCCATTGTAGGATTGTCCTCCACATGGGTAAGACAAAAGAAAGTTAACAGCCAAGTCTTTAAATAGTAGGAGCCATGGGATGTTTGGACACAATCAGGCTGTCCCATACACCAGAGAGAGAAGAGAGAGATAGAATTCACTCTACTCTCCAAAGGTTTGGAATCAAGGACAAAGACAAATCTAGTAAATTCTATTTAGAGACGGCTCAAAATATAGAATAATTATGTCTGCCATATTTGCAGCTCAATCAATCAACAATATGGTAGAAATGAGGCCACTGAGTCCAGTCAATCCACCGAAGGACTCAGGTTATTACAACTCCTAATTAGACAGTCAACCTACGCTACGCTTTGACACACTGATAATCACTTATTTTCTCCTGATTCCACATTCAAAATGATAGCCTCGGGCGCCAGAAAAGTTTTCTTTAAACAGCTTTACAAATAAAGCTTTTTTTCTATTCCACAGTCACATCTTGTCCTTCACCCTCCGAAGTTGAAATGTAAGGGGGAGAAAGAACAGGCTTGCTCGTCTTTAGTTTTACATACTTTATCCTTTCTTTCTTTTGCCACTGAAAACTTATAAGTTACAAAGCCTAGCCTTCCAGTAAGGCGCTTCCCCTTTCATCACACTTTCTCTCTTTCTTTTCACACAGAACACAAACAGAGCGGAATAGAGGAGAAAAAGGAAAGAACAGCAAGAGATTGGGGAGAGGAAATATGAGAGAGCTGAAAATTCACTATTTATCTTTTTTTCTCCTTCTCTTATTGACAGTTCTTTAGAATAAAGATGTGATGTGACTGTAATTTTACAGCATTCACCTTCCTAACACAGAGTATTGATAGAAATAAAAATGTGTTAGGCCAATAGTTAGCGGACTCTTTTAGGCAATGACGGAGGGGGGGAAACCAATGTCGGCATTATTAAAGAAACACAAAGTTGTTGGATATAGTTTTTGGCTAACTAAGCCATTTTCGCTGCCTCAAAATGAAGAGCATTATATACACGTATATACACGAGCAAAATACACGTTTCCACACAAGTCCAGGTGTCAACGTGGCTTTATGGAGATACATTTTGATAGAAACGGAGGCGGAGTGATGCCTCTTTCCTGCTGTCTAAACTGCTCCTGTTTAGAGCTTTGTGTCATGGAAACCAGAGCTAGGATCGATACACAGCCCCACGTTAACTACACCCCAGAGAGATGCCATCCTTGTCTTCTGTTTAGGTATCTGTCTGTGTGTGCGTGAGTGTGTGTGTGTGTGTGTGTGTCCAGTCAATCTCATCAGAGCAAACAGAGAAAAATGGCAAAGCAAACACTGTGGTCACCAGAAGAGAAAAGGAAGAGAGGCAGGGAGGGACACTGAGAGATGGATAGGAAGGGGGATGAGACAAGGTCACTGGGGTAACCAGGGGAATGGAGAGTGAGAAAGAACGAGGGACACGAATGGAGAGAGCAGAGGGTGGAGAAAAGAGGACAGTCCAGAAGATGTGAGCAGACAAAACTTATTGCCAATAAAAAACGAGGAAAAAAGCAATAGAGGCGTGTAATTAGGAGAGGAGGCAAGAAGAGGGGGTCAAACAGTGGGAGATGGAGGGCAGGAAAAAATGACTGAAGTGGTAAAGAGGGAATAAGCCATAGATGCATTCAAAAAAGAAAAAGCTGTTGATCTCAACGAATCGATCACTGACTTCAGCTGATGGTGAGAATAGCTCTAACTGTTTGCATATATCACAAGACCGTTAATGAGGCTATTGGTCACAGCAGGCAATGGAAAATATCTGTGTGTGTGAGTGTGTGAGCGTAGTGGCACACCTTTAAGATTGTTTTATTGCTGTTGTATAGTTTTATTATGTGCGTACACAATTACGTGTGTGTCAGCTCGCGCACGTAAGGTTATGTGTATGCGAGTGTGGTTATTAATATTTTAAATCACTTTAATTACAAAAAAGGAAAAATTGCACTAGTTGGCCAAAAGCAATTAAGGGAACTTTAATCTCCTTAGCAATTATGCTGTGGGGCATCCTTAACTCAGTCATTTCTGCCCGCTACATTTCTAGAAAGGTCAGTGGAAATTGCTTTGTGTTATTAGAACAAAGACTTGGCAATGAGCTCACTCCGTCCTCTCGATGATTTGTTCATTGCCATCCTTCAGCCGCCTCCCCGGCCATCTGTATACATCTCTTAATCCTGCTCTCTGTGCCTGTCTCTCACTCTCTGAATCTACAGTTCTCGCACAAGTGTTGATTAGTGTGAAAAATAAGTGTATCATGGGGGAAAAACCAGGCATCCTAATACTCTAGTTCTGAATTAAAGGCATTAGTTGGGTCCCTTGATGATTTGATTACAATATAAAAAGAAACACCATCATCATTAGTTTGTTGTGTGAGCACCAGGCTCCGACTTGCCTGTATGAGTCATACGAGTGTATGAGCTTTGCCTGTTGCTGTGCTACTGTGTCTGTCCGCTGAATCATCTCAGAATGATTTTTGTATCAACTATGGTCTCTCATTGAATACATTCTTTACTATACAATGGCATTACACAGCAGACATACATTAACTCTCCTCGTTGACTGTTAAGTGACTTCTCTTCTCTTCGTCCTTGTCTCTATTTCTGCCCCCCCTCTTTCCTTCCCTCGCCCCATCCATCCGTCCACCCATCTGGCTGAGGTGAGGAGTGGTAGGATGAGGAGAGTGGAGGGAAGCGAGGGATGGAGCGACATCTGGAGCCCAGTCAGACAAGGAGAGACAAATTACCCCTCTAACGAGAGCCATTCATCATCACTTCATCTTTCTCTTCTTACATCCCTCTCTTCCTCAACACCTCTATGTGAAACACAGACAAAAAAAAACCCCAAAACAAAAATCGAAACAAAAAACCCCCACATCAATCTGCCATCCAACTTTATACACGACGTTCTTATTCAGTCGCCACTCGTGCGGTTCCTGCTGCTAAGTCAGTCGCCACGTGCTTCAATTAAGACGATGAAAAATAACAATGAGAAGAGGAGGGAAACAACGAGATAAGAGAGACGTGAAATGATTGAATGAGCAATACGTGGGGAAGAGGGAGGAAAGAGTAGTGACACACCCATGCTGGCACATGCAGAGACTCATTACCATGGCTGCTGTCAGCACAGATGTTGGACTGAGGGGGAGCTGTCAGTCAGTGTGTGAGCGTGTAAGTATGCATGTATGTCTGTGTGTGTGTGTTTGTGTGTGTGTGTGTACTCGTGATAGTGTCTAACAGTGATCTGAGGGCTATTTAGTGATGACAGCTGCTGACACAATGCACCCTTTTCTCTATTTATCTATACAGTGCAGTCTGTCTCCTCCATCTCGTCTCTCTTCCTGTTCTCTCCTCCCTCCCTTTTTCTGAAGCCTCGCCTCCACTTTCCTCCTTTTCACCCCTTTTCTTATATTTCACATTTAGCTTGACGGTGGCACGGTGCACACCTGTTGTCGTCTGTATGTGTGAGCAACAAATGGATGTTGCAGCTGCCCAGGAATGGTCTGCGTTCATCTGTTTCATAACTTGAATGTGCCCCCCCCAACTCATTTCTTTCCTTTCATAACCAGTGTCATAGCAAAAAAATGAGTGATAAAATGGGTAAAGCGGGAAGGCAGAGATGAGAGGATGATCCAGAAGACGTGTTTTAATTAATAAAGTTGGGCTTTCACAGGCTAAAGAGATGATTGGATCACTGGCTCTTCCTTTGATGTGTAATAGAGTCTTGCCGTTCTTCTCTAGCCCTGAGCTCTCTTCTGCTTGCACTCGGTTTCTCTCTTTCATCTTGCCTGCATCACTGCATCCCTCCACATCTACAGGGGCCTTCTTCTCAAACAGGTGATCCCCACTCCCCCACCCAAACACACACACCCATCCAAACCCCCCACCCACACACACACACACACACACACACACACACACACACACACAGAAAGACCCTGCAGCTGAGGCTTCAGACACCTTCTGGCTGGGAAAAAGGCGCCATACAGACTCCTAGCATCACATTGTTTTGTTCCACCTTCCAACATTTTGTATTTTTCCTCCAGGATTATAACTAAGCCTCATCTATTGAAGTACTTACATACTGTCCTTGAAAACTACCTTCATTTTTAAAAAGTGGACTAATCATTGTTGATTTTCATTGATTTTAAGCCAAATATGTTTTTTTTCATAGATTTGAAATGTCAGAATTGGTTTGGACAATTAGTTTACAATTGTACTATAATCACTTTAAATTGCATAAGCTGAATATTTCAAACATTTATACATCACTTTTAGCTATTTAATAAATTTATTAATTACTAAGATAATGTTTAGAAAATTACATTTTGTAATAATTATCAGTTAAATAATCATTAGCCAACTACTTCATCCATTCATCCATTAATTTCAGTGATGTGTTTAGAATTCTTCACCCTTGAAACTGCCTTTGACGGATTTGCAACAATAGTGTTCAGGTGCTACAAGTTTGTGTGAATATAAAATAAATTATGATTGTTAGATTTTTAAAAATTGGTTGAGCTACTCAAAAATCTGCAAAAGTAACATTATCCACTGTAACATTATCCACTGGTTGAGTATGGGCAGCAAATGATGTTCTCATTCCCTTTGAACAAAGCCGAGGCATGCTTCGTGTCATCAGAAATAAAAGAAATGAAAATGCAAATAAGCAAATTTTAAACTGTAAGTATAACTAGTATTATCATGACCCAATGTATGTCCCAAATTTGCATTATTCATTTTTTTATAATCTGGTTTTCTCTAATAAATTCCCCGATACTTTTGTTCATATAAAAAACTTGGAAAATTGCAACCAGCTCAAAATAATGCGCAGAAAAATTTTCTAAAATAGACTTTTTTGAAAAGTAAAAATGAAATACATGTATGGAATAGAGAAGTGAGAAGATAAAGGCAGAACACCTCCACAGACTGTTGCTTTGTTCCATCTTTTCAATCACAAATCAAAGCCCACCTGTACTTAAGAAGGCACTCAGTGACGATGAGGCTATTCAAAAGAAATAGGTTCAAATGGTTAGCTGTCTCTTAACATATCTTTGGACCTTCCTATAAAGGTGGAGCTCACAGCAATAATGGACACCCATTACATACTATTATAAACAGAACCTTGAAAAGACAGGTAAGGGGATGATGAATTGAATGAGATTGTTGTTTTCTTTCATCTACGCACCATCTAGAACATTCACAAGGCCACAACAATTCTACAAAATAAGAGACAGAAACAAACAGCAAAAAATCCTTTGAGAGCCATGACTTTGTACATGACCAAGACCAATAAGTTACTCACAGTATCAGATAGTATGCTAGACAGTGCAGCGGTGAAAGGACCCAATGGAAATGATTCTAACAAGAGTCCTCTGAGAGTAATTGAAACATCTGGTTCAAAAGGTCATGCCCCACTTCACTCCTAACTCGAGTGGCCTTTTTTTATTTTGAGAAGAGCAGGGATGAGCACAGACAAAAGCTGGCATGAAGCAATACACTCAACCTTTTGACCCAGACACGTAAACACAGCCCAGCACCTATATGCATCTGCTAATTGAAACGTAACTCCCTGTTGCTGGGAACTGCGAGCGTGTGTGGTTGTATGTATGTCCATGACTACATAGCATTAGGATGCTACGGCACACCCATGCTGTCCATTGTCAGAGATGTCCACTGCGTAACTTGGGGCAACCGTGGAGGCTGCATTACCATATAAATTACATCCATGTTGCTGCTGCTGCTGTGGATTGATGGTATTGTTATGGATTCTACACATCGGACCCTCATTGAAAACAATCAAAATAAATAGCCTCCTCCTCCCACATGAATTCAAACACAAGCACGGATGCATGGACACGCACACTTGCTCATAATTCCACATGCACATATACGCACATGCATGTGCACGTGAAAACACAGCCAAGTGCAAACAAACCCTCCAAATGCAGGTGCAGAGAGATAGACGTCCATCCCTTCAGCCTTCCATTACTTCTGAACATGCTCTGTAATGGCTGAAAGGAATAGACCTGCAAAGGGCAAAATATCAGCCTATGTGTGTGTGTGTGTGTGTGTGTGTGTGTGTGTGTGTGTGTGTGTGTGTGTGTCTGTGTGTGTGTGAGTAACTTGCAAAACCTGTAATAATACATAAGCTTTTTGCTGCTGCTGTGTTCAGTAATCTGCCATTGCCTATTTATTAATCAATTTGATAGCAGAGGAAAAATAAATGTCATTTTAAACTTTGGGGCAGATAACATAAAAAGATATGAATCAGCAACGAAATAATAATATACTGTAAGTGGTTTAAAAAATATTATTAAAATTTTAAAAGATGCCATCCAATTATTTCCAAATTTGTTATTCAAATTATAAAATACAGTGACAGCAACTGTACAATGGGGATTTAAAAAAAATACATTTAGGAGCCAAGCTAAACATTTTCCACATGAAATTTAAGTATTTCACATAGCGGGAGGTAGATTTTATGATACAAAGACTGATCCACATTTTCTCGCTTGAGAGGAGGGTTGAGAGGGACATATGTACAAGATTGTGAAAACACTAACAGAACAACAGAAACCTGCTTGCAGCTTTGGAGAGACCTCCTTAGATTTATCTGAAAGACCGGTATCCGTGTGTCTGTTGTCTTGACTTGGGAAAGCTTTTAGATGTTGCAGTGCAAAAATCAGCAGAGTGAAAAGCTCGGAAGAGATTTTCCTTCCATCTGCATTGCTGCTGTATCTTTCCCTTTCAGAATGTTTAGCTACATAAGAACAAATTTGGAGCTACAGACCATTGTGGGCATGAATTAAGAAAGAATTATGATCTATTAGCACAAATTAGATTTCACTTGCTTGTCGTGTAAAAGGTGAGTTACAGCTGAATTTAAGTAAAAAAAACAACTTTGATTAAAGCTGTAATTAATGTTTACTGAAAGATTAATACAAGGTTGCCAAAGTTTTGTGATAACGATCAAGCTAAGGATTTGGAAAGAAAGAAGGTTTCTCAGAAATAAAAGTTCACTGTTCAAAACATCTACATTAATTAGATCTTAAATATGAGTCATTGAAGCTTAAATTAAATGTTTACCCCTATTTATGGCACCCTAAACTTTCCAGTCTGATAGTCCCATCTACTTCCTGCTTTTAATCATATCACCAGCACACAATCATTTTATGGTGGATGGATAATGCCTTTTTTTTCACTTGAAAGGGAAGCAAACTGAATTTGCATTTTAAAATAGGCCTCATTTCATGAAATTTCAGGAAAAAGACTCATACAGAAACTACATTACCACCAGTCGCTCAACATCTGAAAGAATGACAGTCATCAAGAACTGAAAAAGTAGCATGTCAAACACACGCTAACACAACACATACAATACAGTGTACATACGAACACTTTCACATTCACATGTGCACAGGTGCCTTCAAATATACCTATTCAACATAGCAGGGCTCCACTGAACAAACTGGCAATTGCTGTGGTTGCTATGACAATCTAGTTCTGTAAAAAGCATGAAAAGAACAGAGAACAGCCGAAGAAGTGGAAAAATTAAAGAAAAGGATAAAAGAAAAAATAGGGAAGGAGAGCCCTGGGCGGAAGAGCAGATGGTAAGTGATCTGTATTTTTTTGGTGCATGGATCTGCCAGTTTACGACCTTGTGCAGTCAGAGATAACGTGTTGTATTGTAATCTCATGAATCAGTTTCAATTTCAATAGAGTGTTTTTTTGTGTGAAGTTACATTGTGTGAGGTACGCTTGTGCGTGCATGTGAGACGTGGAGCTTGTGAGACTGAGTCAGCAGAGTCTCCTTTGACGAATAACAAACACACGAATGCGCTCACACATACGGAGAGTCCCCGGTATCCTCTACACAAGGATCGGCTAAAAGAGGGGTGATGTATTTAGAGCCAGTGGATAATGACTGTAGTGTAGCCTGTTGCTGAGAGAATCCTCTCCCCTCTTTGATGTTTTGCAGCCTCTATTTATAGTGACAGCAGAAAAAAGGGCTGAACACAGTCGTCCACACTATATTCCCTCTAACTAGCTTACTGCTGAGCATTGCTCTCTCTCTCTCAAGGTGAGCAGAATGGAGTTTCCACACTCAGGGCCAAATTTACTGAGCCTTGCACGCCTTGAGATAGACAAATCCGTTGACTTCTGTTTGGTCCGGGTGTTTGCCTAACATCTGAAGTGCACCTCGTGTGGACCTGCCTTTTATGCACATGATAAAATAACTTCTGTTGATTCCACTGGATTTACAAAGGTACATTTGTGAGGGCCATTGTTGCAGGTATAATTTTCACCTTTAAAGAAAACTAGTGGCAAAGAAAGGAAAAGTTAATCAACCTGTATTGTAAAGAAGTTTCAGTGACAACAGAGAAAATGAGAGGGCACCACAAACAAGAATGAAATGGAGCTCCCATGAGTGCGTTTAGGCACAGTTTCATTGAGACATAGCATAGAGTTAATGAGCATATTTTGACTCTTTTGTAATAGCAAAGCTCTGAAAGATTATGGTCAATTTCCGTGATTGCTCTCTTTTGTTGAGGCATTCCCATTTAAGGTGGCTTGAACTTTTTTAAGCAATCTTTCTTTTGTGTAACTTCTATTATAATTCTGTATTTTATTTTCCCCAGGAACTAGTTTAATCATGTCAAATGCATTAATATTCTAAGTATAAACAGGTCATTGTTACAAGTTCTTCATAATAGACATCCAAATTATTTTACCAGTTAGTTTAATAGTTGGCTTAGTAGAATTGAGTTGAATTGAGTTGATTTTTTTTTCTTTTTTACAAAATGTACTTTTTTTGTATCTCCGCATCAAGAGCAGAATGTGCTTATGAGGCAGGCCTAATCCCTGATTGCATTATTAGCCGCTGCATTAGTAAATCAGATGTTAATTGCATGCAGATTGCGAGCTCAAACAGAATGACAGGAGTGGCGCAAAGTTGTGCCTCACTTTCATGGATGGAACATAAATCTGACCCACTCTCCCCATAGCTCCTTCCTTGTGAAGCTGTATTTGTGTTTGTGAGAGTGCAGAGACGAGAGCAGAGGGAGGTGATTGGAGATTACCATGCATGTCTAGGCTCTTTGAAGTAGCTGCTGCTTTGGTCATGGGTGGATGGGTGGATGTGTGTGTGTGTGTGTGTGTGTGTGTGTGTGTGTGTGTGTGTGTGTGTGTGTGTGTGTGTGTGTGTGTGTGTGTGTGTGAGAGAGAGACAGGGATAGGTTGAAATGTGTATGTGTTGAGAAAAAATGCAGTCCAACATCTTCAAAGAGTGCATGTATGAGTGTATTTCTATCTATCTATCTATCTATCTATCTATCTATCTATCTATCTATCTATCTATCTATCTATCTATCTATCTATCTATCTATCTATCTATCTATCTATCTATCTATCTATCTGTCCATCCGTCCGTCCTTCTATCTGTCTGTCTTTTTGTTTTTTTCTGCAAGAAGATGCAACCATCATACAGACTTACAATTAGCACAGCTTGCATCAGCTGACATCAGCTGACTCAAAGGAATATGAAAGTCCCCATGCTGACGGACTTCACATGCAGTTGTGCATCTAAGTGTATGCCTGTATGTGTGTATTTCAGAACATTTGTTTGTGTGCCCATTTTGCACAAACACTCTCTTGCAAATGTGATGCAACTCTCCAAGGTACAACCTGTAAACCCATTCAGCTCATAAACAGTTGTGCCCAGCCAAGCAGAGGCAAAAGACTTTACTATGCACTGGAGGAGACAGACAGCCCAGTCGAATGTTCAACATTGGGCTATTAGTCTCACCCCCTCACTATGAACTACAGACCTTGGAGACAAATATTAAATGCTAATCTTTGTAGGACGGAGCCAAGTCAGTCAGTTTAAGCTGAGAGCGTTGAATGAGATTTTTAATTACTGCATGACCTGGGGTATGTTAGCGCATATTAATGAGGATCATTAACCTAGAGGTAACTAAGACCCCTCCTCCTTAACTACAACTGATAGCACCTCTGCTGTCTGACACTAAACTATCATTGTGTGTATCGTGTGTGTTTTTTAAGAAATATTTCACAGATGGCTTATTCCTTCCCTTGTAATAAATTGCATGTCCTTTGTAGGAGTAAATAACTGGAGTCAATCTCCATTTACAGCTAAGAAATTACATGGCTGAAAACCTGATCTGTGGGCACACAATGCCCAATGCTGAATACACAACCTTGGTTTGAAACTTTGATGTTTTTGTGCCAGTTTGTTGAAAATGAAGGATGAAAAGGGGAAGGAACTATAGAAGAAAATATTTTCATCTGGTCTTTATGCAGCCTGGAAAAAAAAAAAAAAATTCAATGGGCAGCAACTAGCTACAGCACAGAGCAGAATGAAAGATGCAGAGAAGGAAAGAACAATTTCAGCTGACATATGCAAAGGTCAAGGTAATTTCAATGGATAAAGAAGAGAACAGATAGAAAAAGGGAGAAAGTTTCTGCCTGTGTCTCTTTGACTACAAGAGATTGAGGTACAATGGAAGAGGGGCAATTTTCCACCTCCTGCAGTTTAAATACCGAGGACGATAATGACGTCATCCACCCATCGTTTCTGTGACACCAGCCCCGCCCCCTTTCTCCAACCATGTGTGCCAGCTTTAGTCGTGTAGTCCCAGGAAGCCACTGTCTCAGCGGTGTAGAGGGAGACGCTTTTATCTCATAAGAGGGCGGACAAGCCACATTTGGCTTGTAACATTTGCTTAGGGCGCACACACACACACAAACACACACACACTCATCAACTCATTAATTCCCAGATGCCTGTGTAAAGATACACTTGTACATACACACACTCTTCTTTATCTCTTACACTGTCCATTTCTCTTCGCTCTCCTGTTTCTGCAGTTCACTCTTTCATTTTTCGTAAGTGTGCAGTCCCTCAGTGACCTGTTCTAAAAGTAGTAGTTCCACAGTATAATCACGCAACACCACTAATCCACAGTGCAGGGACTCACCCTAAACCTTGCGCCCTACTCCAACTCTTTCTCATATCTGCGCTGATGTCAATACATTGACTGGAATTAAAAAAAAAACAAAACAAAAAACAACCATACATAAGATAATGAGCACAGGGCCAGTTTGAGGGGTTTCAGTTGCACTGATACACGCATAGGGCTTATATATGAAATTGGGCAACAGGGCTGCCTGCAGTGAATCCAAAAGAAAAGAATGAAGGCCATGTTGTTGAGAGCTCTGCATACACACAATCACAATAGAGGCAATAACCTGACCGATATGCTATTCTGTCTGGTGCTGGCATAGAATAATGAAGCATAATACTACCTCTCTGTTAGACATTTATATTACATAATCTGATGGTAAGTGTAGTATGGCTGAATGCACCATTCACTGTTGGTACTGTTTTTGAATTTGGACTACGGCAAGTGGGTCTGTGGTACATTTTGTGTTAATGGTGTGTCTTAATGTGTGCATCTGCCAGTGTGTGTGTGTGTGTGTGTGTGTGTGTGTGTGTCTATGCATCTTCCTTCAGTACACTGTGCATTAATTGCCATTCCCAGTGGTCGTCAAGAGTGCGCAGGACTCCTTAGAGACATCTGCACCTTCATTAGACTCTACTGATCATCACATTGCAGCACCAAGAGAGGGCTTGTTCGCCTCTTTCATCATTTGTTCTTCACTTCAGTACTCCCTTGCCTCTCTCCCAATCTGACACCCCTCTGCCGTGTTTTTTTTTTTTTTTAATATGTTGCGTTATCTCTCAACCAGACCCCACAGTGTTGTTTTCTTTAAATGTTATCTTTTCATGGAATTTCTGGCTTTACAAGGCTGGCACAGAGAGGAAAGCAAGGTTGGGAAAGAGGGAGAGGAAATTTGTGAGAAATTCTAGACTAACTGGACACGAACGCAGCCGCTCTGTACTTGACCCTAAACTGTTGGGTCAAGGGTTGACCCTGCTCCTTCAGTATGTGATGGTTTATGATGTCACCACTTCCCCTCTGATCCCTAAAAATTTCTGTCCGTTTACCACCTTCCCTTCTCCTTCACCCTTCCCTACTTCCTCTCTTCCCTCATCTCTTGTGTTCTTTTGCATTTTCATTCCCATCAGCCTTCCTATCATCATTATCTTTCAGTTAATACATCTCACTATCTTGATCTTCGGCACAAGTGGATTGTACCCCGGGGCGATTTGGTTTGCTAGTACTCCAGACCCCTGCAGACATGTAATGCACCCTGTGCCTCCCCCTCTCTCTCCTCTCCCTCCCTAGTCTACCGACCCCCCCCCCCCACCCCCTGTATGCACTTCCCTCACAGTGAATGAGAGAAGCCAGCTGGAGGAAACAGGGAGAAATGGGCCCAATTATAGCATTGGGAACTGAAAGTTGGCTAATTAACTCTAATTCGCTAACAAACTGCTTTTTCACCAAGAATCATCTCTCTCTGTCACATGGCACACACACGCTTGAGAATCTGCATTTACATGTATTGCAAATTTAAAAAAAAAATGCACAGACACACATTCACACAAGTGTAGGAACACATGCATTATCACACATCTACACACACACAGAAGCTCACAGGACCACACAAACGTGCACAGACCCACTTGCTCAGCTGTATTTACCACAAGGGCAATATGTTGATTACGTTAGAGTGGCTGATTATTGCACAGTGACAGTAAAGGAAACAAATGTCTTTCATAGGCAGGCATCTATCTCAGTGAGAGGGCTTCTAGCTATACACTATACCAGCAAATGACTGTTTTGTATCCAGCTATGACAGACAAAAGAAAGAGGGCGGGAGGTGGAGGCAGGGGGAAAGGATAAAACCAGGAGGGTGATTGCACAAATGAGGTTCAGGAAGAACAACAAAGTTAGAGGAGCAGCAGATGGAGAAGTGAAAAAAGATGAATAAAAGTTGAAATAAAAAAAAGTAGAGGCGACAAGATAGAGCGAGGAGAAAGATAAGGAGTGATTCTCTGGGTTTTGTTCTGATGCTGTGAAACCGTTTTCTAAACAAAGTGATAATGCCGGTTAGAGGAAATAACAATAGGTTTATCTAAAGTGATGATGCTATCTGGGGTAAAAAAAACCAAAACAAAACACACACACACACACACACACACACACACACACACACACACACACACACACACACACACACACACACACAGATGCATTAGACAACCTCACTCACACATACCGGTGGTGGAATGTGTCATTACTTGTGTGTTACATATTGTTTAGAGAATTATATTGTAGGTGGTACTTCTAACAATTGGCTTGTTAATGTTGAGTTATCAGAGCAGGTGTCCAGTGGGCACAGCTCCACACACACACACACACAC
>CM029134.1:19967559-20352559 GCA_016859345.1 Istiophorus platypterus | reverse complement strand
ATCCCTGCTAGTTCCCTCTGCTGTGTCACTTTATTACTATGCTAGTTTGCTGAGCACATTTGTGGTATGCTAATTCAATAATCTTAAAGTAAAAAAATTGTTTTTTTTTTTTTGCTAAAATATATACCACTACTCGAATCCCTCTGCTGCTGTCTCCCTCTGAATGCCTTCTCTCTCCTTTTCTCCGTCTCTAATGAGGTGGCGTGACCGACAGGAATGGTGAGGGCATATCACTTCTCATCTTGTCAGCTCTGCGGCCACTTGTGCCCCTCAATGTCACAGGGCTCCTCTTTGCCTGGAGGCCCCAAGCTTCTGTCTATCTAACTGCTCCACAACCCCCATCTGGTACGTCTTGCCCTGCGATGGAGGCGGCCTCTGTCGGGTCACATCTGGAGGCACCCTTGGTGGCAGGCTCTTGAGCACACTACAGCAACACGAGTGCTAAGAAAGCAGGAAAATGCATTTTATCAAAGGGCTTAATATACATTCTCTGCAGGGAAAATTGAAACTGTTTCTGGGTTCAAATTTGTTAGAGAGTATAAGAATTTAATCAGTTCTTTACTGGAGCAGAAAATAGAAAATGCTGTAATGTAGGATTGATACAGCAATGTGGTTTACATTGAAACTTAAAACAACAAATACTAAATTTTAAGGCTTTCAAAAAACACCCAGGAAATAACAGATCGAAATGGCTGGCTATTTTTATCGACAGAGCTCTATCATAGCCTGTGGCTTCCACTGTCAAAATGATTGTTCTAATTCTTTGCCATGAAAAAATTCAATTAGACTATCATTAGACCAGGCTGATGATGAGGTTCTGTTTATCGTTAACTGCACATTATTCGATTCTTCATTTAACAGGCAGCGCCTCATTTACTGATGATCCATTTAACAAATTCTTTTTCTAAAAGTTTCTTTTGGCTGAAAATGTGGAGTTTTTGAATTCATACATCTACAGCATTGCACAGAAAATCAAGTTACGTGTTCATGGTTCTCTGCCACATGCTATCTGCTGTATGATGTACAATGAAAAGTTCTCTTTTCTGCCACTCACAAATTTAAGCATCTGTACTACATGTGGAAAACAAAGGGAGTGGCAGGACATTGGATGTTGGCTGTTGGATTGCCATAAAAAAACATAATGGAGAGGGAGCAAAAAGCACACATGCATGTGTAGAAGAGTTTTAGTGAAAGCAGCAGAAGGGGCTTGATGGCACTTGTGGTAGTGGATTAACTGTTACATCCCTAACGGAAAGTGGTAGCAGGAGGAAAGAGGGCTGAGTCTAAAGCCGAGCCCTCTTTTTGTGAGAGATTTTTTTCGACAATGGAGAGGGGAACAGATTGACTCTTATAGGGCCAGCACTGTCTGTTCTTCTTTTCCTTCATCACTTTTTTATGAATCTCCAAATTCTAACACTCCAAGAGAGGAACCTACTGCCGGCTGAGCTGCACTTGGACAGAATTTGTATTTGCACCATTGTCCATCCTGGTGAATCTACCAGATGAAACTACTGCACATCCCTTTGTTTGCCTCTCCACTACAAAATCTCACTTCCAGCAAGCGTATATTCCCTCATACAGGCACACAAACACGCACCGAAGGTCCCCATACTGATCACCCACTCTTTCCTCTCAAAACCCTGGAGACCAAGAACACAGACTAACAAGGGAACAGGAGATGAAAACAGAGCGCTGGAATAAACAGACGAAAATGGCAGGGTGGAGCACGTCTTTCCTCAGAATCAAACTGTGCATATTTTCAACTTTGCTCACAGACCAACTCCCAAAGGACATCAGTATGCCAAACCAAAGGCCTGCTGCGTCTGTTTACTCTGCGCTATAAGAGAGGAGACTGAATCAAATTCATTTCAGTAAAGAGAAATTATAGCTCCTTTGATACTGCAATGTGTGAGGGCAAAATTCACTATCGAGGCTGCTTCATCGAGCAGCTAAGTCCCATTTCAATACCTGTAATGAGCTAAACAACGGCTTGACAAATATAAACCAAACTGTATTTCGTAAAACACTGCACTCAAATATAGCAGAGGGTAGTAAAGGCACCAAAAATGGTCCAGTCAATACAATTGATAGATGAAAGTTTTGATTTTATCCACACAAGATAAAAACTGAACTCACACAGTAGTAGATCTTATGGAGAGCATCCTTACAGCCTTTGTTTACAGTGGTAGCTGGCAATAATGGTTGGAGTGGCCTTGGAAATACAGCCTGCTACTATGATATCGGAAAGATAACATCTACAACATCACATACACTGGAGCTTGAAACACAAACACTGGCTTTAAAGTTTGTTTATCTCCTCACACACCTTCCCAATTATAATGTCAAGAGCATTGCGTCTGTGAATCAACAAACAATTTCCTTTATGACAACAGGCCTGTAAGATATATTTAGAAAAATAAATGAATGGAAATTCAAATGAAACTCAGTAATATGGACACATTCAATGCTCTGTTTTCTTGCCATTTTCCCCTGCTCTTTGCTGCATGCTAAGTATGCACATGTGTGTATGTTGGTGAATAGATATGTGCTGACAGTCTGGCAGCTTCCATCAGAACCCTACATCTCTGTCAGACCGCAGGCTGACTGAGTGATTAAGGGATGAGCAGCAAAGTGGAAGAGAGGAGCAAGAGAAGAGGAGGAAGAAGAGGAGAAGCGAAGGAGGAGCAGGGTGGAAGGAGGGCACTCTGGACAAGAGGATTTGAAAAGGGTGAATGAAACGGGCATAAAGGGATGATGAGGGAAAAAAACATGTAACTGTGAATATTCTGTCAATGTGTTGATAGAGCAGAGCTAAGGAGAGGAGGAGATTGTAGTGATCAAAGGATGCCTTGAGGAAGGAAGGGAGGACTGGTGACTCACCTACAAAAAGAGCCAAAGAAGTAAAATAAATGCTGTTTTAATGGCTGATGTAAGTGTGTGCTTGTGTTACGTGTGGTGTGTGTATAAACAGAACCTGGTGTGTGTGTGAGTGGCAGGGTATAATAAGAAATTTGACCCACTGATTGGCTTTGGAAAAATGTCAGAGCTCAGCATTTGGGGGTGGGGGGTGTGTAGGTGGTAGCGGTGGCACTGAGACAACAGCATCAAAACACAAGATGGCCCCCCCTCGTTCCCCACCATTTATTCAGTTCATTTCAATTTAATTTTGCTGGGATATATACAGTTGCCACCACATCTTAAGCTTCGAACCTGAGACTTGACTCAGTGACGGATAAAATCTGATTATTTCGTTATTACAATGCGTGGTTAAGGTAACAGTGCCTGATGGCTGCAGCGTGCTATCATGTGAGAGTTTTAAATAGAAAAGGGAGTGGGCTTCCCCAGATTGACAATCTAATTAAAACACCGTGTTTTGTGTTAAGAGGGGCTGAAGACCACCCAGGGAAGCAACAAATATTACTACATTTCTCCTCTACATGCACACTTAGATGTGTGTGTGTGTGTGTGTGTGGGGGGGGGTATGTCAGCATTGCTAATTGTGAAAATAGAAAAGGATTACAATATAGCACAAACATACACATATACACATCTGATATCACCCTCTCATCTCTTTTCCTCCAGGCTCTCATTTATGAAAGGTGTGAATGGATCCCACAAGCAAGGCAGGGAGGATAAGAGAGCACGACTTGACCTTGACGCTGTCGCTTGACTCTCAGTATTGTAGGTAACAACCATCGCTACCAGCCAGAACATCAACATACAATTTAGCTAAAAAAAGAACATCAAGCTTGATACTAGGCAGCAAGATATGTCTTGTCTCCTATTTTTGATTTTGAGATGTCATTTATTTCATTGAAATCTGGAATTACAGAACTAAATTGCTTCAAGTAAATGTTCCTTATTTCACTGAGCGATTTACACTTTTTTATTTGTATATATCCACCATTCAGCCACAACGAGAAAATCCAACACTGTTTAAATGCTGTAGCTGATCAGTGTATAGAACTCACTGACAGATATTTTTCAGTAGCAAGCCCCCTCTTTCATGGCCGACCCTTTCAGTGTTTCTATGATTGGAAGCGAGGAGATCAGGAGAGTAAGTACACAGGAAAGCTATAGACAGTCCAAACAATTCAAATGCCACACAGGTGATTGATCACCTGACCTGACCTGGACTCCTGCGCTGAATGAGATGGATCATGAAAGAGCATCAAAAGAGAGGAGTTAGAGGGTGCGTGTGCACGTGACAGGTTCCTAATGCTACTATGAAGGCTGATCATAGCTGATCAACTGCCAGACTCTTGGTCGATTATTGATGAGGTTATTAGATATTTAGAGAAGAGGGGTGAGGAGGGGAAGATGGACACGGAAACTATAATTTCTTTATGTCTAGCATTGTAATACGTCTTAATTTTCCTCCTCTGTTCTTTCCACATCTATTCTTACACTTTTAATTTAAACTAAGGGCATTTTATGAGTAGATGCTTTACCTCTCCTTCTTGTTTTTCATTGTTTTAACTCCTTTATCTTGTATATAAAATCGCTAGAAACTGCAGCTGACGAATAAATGTTGTGGAAAAAAAAATACCACATTTTCCTCTGAAACATAGTGGAGCAGAAATAATACCAAATGGAAAAATTCAAGTGATGTACATGTACCTCAGCTGTGTCTGTGTTGGTGGGAAAACTTTGAGATTGAAGTGGCTGTTCCTGAAAAATGGTGGGAGAATTTTCATTTTACATGGTCATCGCTTCTTGTGTTTTCATGTGGAAGGAAACACATAAAAACAGTGCTTGTGCAGACCGGATTATTTTTAAGCATGAAGGAAGAAACCTGCCTTTTTAATAAATGCGTTCATGTGGATTAGGTCAAAGTCTAAAAAAATAAAAAATTACAGGAGGAAGCAAGGGATACAAACTGGGGACAATGAGTTTGACAGATGCAGGCATTTCCCAGGTAGGAAAGGGGTTAATGAAGAGGTGCAATATTGGACTTTTGGGATCCTTTATCTTTAGAGCTTTACCTCTACCAGAATAGAAGTTACCATCTCTCAGCCTTTGCTGAACAGATTCTCATCATTCTCTTTTAAATCTGTTGAAGTGCAATGCTAAACCACTTGAGTGGCCCTTTTAAATGAACATAAATGTTTTAGAGGTGATTTGTATGTGCTATTAAGAGAGTGGCTGTTTCACTGGCATGATTACAGGAACTTGCAGATTTGACACTCAATGTGATTTAAGGCCCTCCTAAAGTATCACCATTCTCTGAACCAGATGAAGCCATGCAAGCACAATATGTTGGGTGAAGAAGGAACAGATTTTATCTGCACAAAGCAGAGTCAAGTGTATCCTTTACTTTTTCCTGTAAGCCTAATGTTGCAACACATACCCTGTGCAATGTTCATGCTTGCTTTTATCTGCATCTCGAGTTTATGTTCCTCCCCGCCTTCTTCCTTCAAGTATCTGCTTGGCTGCAACCACACCACGTTAACCAATTCATGCGCAGACACATTGTCCCATACGGGGCCAATCTAAACAATCAAGGCTACCTGATGAGACCCTGGGGGAGATGAAGGGAGGAAGGGATGAGGAAGAAGGGATGGAGTGAAGTACATAAAGAAGTTGGAGAGGGGGGAAGATGAGGGTGGGAAACAGGCGCTGCAAAACAATGAGGCAAAATCAGAAGATAAACGAGGCGCTATTTCAGCAGCAGGATTTATGTACTGTCAACATTACCCTTGCTATTAGGGGGAATCCAATTACCCTGCGCCTCTCCTCTCTTTTTTCTCTGGGAGGGAGGGAATGAGGGAGAAAAAGAGAAAGAGAGAAAAGAAAATGGATACAGAGAGAAAGAGAGAGAACGAGAGCACCTCTGCATGATCTATTTAATTTCCAACACATATTTAAATATTAAGGAGAGGGACCAGGAGAGGGAAGTCAGAATTGGACTCAAAAACTGAGTGTAAAAGACAGGAGGAAGCAGGATGCACAACTGCACAGCATAAAGGAATAACAGAGAGTAAAAGGACGTGACTGAAAGCTCCCTAACATGTGAGAGAGAGGGAGAGGAGAGAGAAATTACAAGAGGGAGGGAGGAAGGGGAGATTTGGAAAGACAGGAGCTCCCTTTAGATTTAATTGTATGCACCTCCGCTTTTAAACGGCTGATAAATTATACATGAAGGATGCTAAGACAATAATTATGAGCTGTTTTAGTCCAGAACAGGGGGGTGAGGACAGACAGACAACGGCGGAGGAATGGAGGATTCAAGTCAGCTGAGGAATTCTTCACGGAAAAATCTCTGGAGAGTCTGCAGGGTCCAGGACTGGTGGAATCGTAGAGCATTATCTTGATATTATGGCGGCTACACTGAGCAAGTAAGTATCGAGTAGTCTTAGTGTAGCATCCACACACACTGAGCAACACACATAAAAGAGCACACCAATAAATGCATTTGATTTCTTTTTAGTACAGCGCCCTCAGGTTATAGCCCCAGCAGTTTGGCCCCTCAGATTTCTGGCCTTGTCTGTGTGACCTAGCCTGCAGCACACACCAAGGATCCTTGCATTTATAGTATTTAGTCAATACCTCCCTAAAGTGTCTTCCACTGTAGTCCACTATCTTTCTCCCCTCGCTCCTTCCATCCATGCTGTCATTCAGTGGAATTTTAAAGAGCAATGATGTATCCTTCTTCGGTCTCCTGATAATCATTATAAATCTCTATTAAAGCCCTTCTTCTGGATAGATGGGGAGTGTCAGCCCACATCTGGCACATTATGTAAGTGTGTGTGTGTGTGTGTGTGTGTGTGTGTGTGTGTGCTTGCGTGAGTGCGTGCGTGTGCGTGCGTGAGGGCTCTAAAGTCTTTACATGAGAGTGGAAATGAGAGAAATACAAATTGACCATCTAGTTAAAATAAAGCAATTGCAGAAAAACAAACATCTCTTCTCTGCACACCGTCCATCCACTCTTCAGCCTGGTGTGTGTGTCTGTGTGTGTGTGCTTTCATGAGCCCTTTATCTTGTTTTGCAGGGCTCATTCCAAAGCTATATGAGAGCAGCCAGTGATCGCAACCGTGCTGTTGTGCCCTTAAGCACAGCCACTTAACCCAAGCTAACTCTCTCACTCAGTACACTCAATAGTCAGTCGGGCAAAAATGGAAAGCCTGCAATGGCATGCTGCTTAGCATAATAGCTATAAAAAGACACAGAGCCTCACTAATGCTGTGTCCACAATCCGTGTACTTGTCCTATCTGCCACAGCTGAGGGTGGAAAACTGTGTGTGTTTTTATATGCGTTTGTGTGTATCATCCTTAGTGGCTAGCTAGGGGCACCGCCACACACTGGATGGCATCAGCTCTGAGGCAGATAACGACTTAGCTCTAACTGCTTCCTTCTGCTTGGTATACAAACACACACAATCACACACACACACACCCGTACTCTCTCTCTCTCTCTCTCTCTCTCACAAACACACACAAACACACACACACACACACACACACACACACACACACACTCACACACATATTGAAACGAAAGGTCAATTTGTTGCCACACCACTGGTCTGCCCAAGAAACCTGAATTGATTGATTTGACTCGATTCTACCGCGGGCAAAGAGAGAGATTGAGAGTGGGAGAAAGAGAAAGAAAACAGACGGAAAGACTGACAGCACAGATAGAGAGAGAGATAAGACAGAGAAAGCAACAAGGGAGGATACGCTGATAGAGAGAGAGAAAGAGAGAGAGGAAGATACAGAAGCAGAAAAATATGTTTCCTCTATGTGTTTCATACTGTAAAATCTAAAAGTGCAACACCTGAAAATGTGTATTAGGAGCCAACAATTCAGTCAGTATCTATTATCATAACTGCCAAACACACACACATATACACACCTAGGTGTGAACCTGGCATGGTAAAAGTGTGTGAGGAAAGGTGCAATTGGATCACTCTATTCTAGTCAGGGTGTTGGGGGGGGGTGTGAACAGATGGTGTTTACCTAGTAGCAGGTTGGTTGGATCACCTAACCATCTCCCTCTGGCGATCCATACCATTTTAGCAACATAAACCATATAACAAGCACACACAGACAGGTGAACGCAAACTCTGATGCATGAAAGAGAGACCTTTATACACGCCACCCCTCACATCTCAATGAGAGGTGATAACTCACTAGGCTTTTGTTGGGGAAGGGTTAGAAATAAACAAGGGATGACGAAATGAGAGAGAAAGAGAGCAGCCAGAGAGGGAGCAGCAGAGGTTGAGAGAATGTAGAGAGAATAAGGGAGTGGAGTGGAGGAAAAAAGAAGAGAATTGGGCCATTGGTGCTTTTTTTTTCAGGTCTGTAGTTATTTAGGTCACTTTTTCCTCCGACTCCGGGGTGGGGAATTTGTAAATCTGACATAATAAGGCATTTGGCCCGCAGTGACGCTTCTGTCGATGTTTTGTCTTTCCTGCTCATTTTCGGTGCACCATTGCACATCTAGCCAAATGCTGCGGTACCTGGTGATCTGATGAATCAAAATGGAGCGAGGTAGAGAGGGAGGATGAATGGAGGGAGGATGGCTGATTAGTTTTTTGCAGGGGGAGGAAGGGGTGAGGAAAATGAAGGATATTTGAATGGAAATAAGAGTCCACATATATACACACAAGTACAAACACACACACAAGCACCGACAGAGAAGGTTCCATGCTACAAAATATAAATAAAAAAAAACTCATAAAAAATACATAAAAAAAACATTTTAAAAAAAGAAATAATTCCTTGATGGTCCCTGAATTTCAGAGAAAACCAAAAATTGTTTGGTATTTCATGCTTGCCTTCCTTCAGAGAGTTTTCTTGCACTTCTTCATCTCATTCATGTATGAAGTGGCGGGAGATCTGAGGTAGAGTGACAATTCCCTATCTCATCAATAATTCACCTATAGCTGTGACCACTCCAAAACAGAAAGAAAGAAAGAAAGAAAGAAAGTAAGACAGATAGAAAGAAAGAAAGAAAGAAAGAAAGAAAGAAAGACAGAAAAATAATTGAAATAAAATTTCAAACATCTTCTGGAGACGTTTTCTTGTTGCCATTGCATGTCCTGTTCGTCTTGAAACACTGTAAAACGTGCACATACTTGCAACTGCTGATGTGCAAGAAAGGGCAGACGGTGCAGTGTATGAGGTCTGACAGTGCTCTCCAAGGACCGGATTGCTAAAATAAGGCTATGTCTGGAAAGAGGTGGATTTCCCTTGAGTGGGGCAGAGAGGAGCACTAAAAGCTAAGTGGAGATGAAAAAAAAATAGCCTCTAGAATTGGAAGGGAGAGTGAGAGGATGAAGGAGAAGAGGAGGAGGAGACAAGGTGAAGGGCAGGAGAGGGATGGAAACAGAATCAAGAACGGAAGGGGAAAGGGTGTGGGTGCAAGGGCAGGGAAATGAAACGGAGGGAGCAGGAAATACATCATTCTGAGAAATAATTTAAAAGCAGGCCCACGTAATGTACTAAATATGAACATATTTTTATATATAGTGCATATTAAAGGATTGCAGATAATTGAAGATAATTGAGTGGTTGCACTTTCAAGGCCAATAAAATTCATTGTAGAATCCATAACTTATCCATGGCCCCGTGTTGGAACAGTACGGTGATACGGTGATGAGATTAGTAACACTGGACCTCACTGAGAGAAAATGATCAAATTGCTGCAACCTGAAGATGTCACATTGGGGAATTTGTAATTGACATTTTTCACTATTCTCTGGCGGTTTTATAGGCTATATATCGACAAATATGCACGGTAATGTATATGTGTGGTAAAACTAGTGCACACATACCAACACTAAGTTGGTGTCTTGGTGTAGCTGTGAAGGACGTTACAACTTGGAATAGAAGCCGTGGATAGACACAAGGAACAAGAGTGTTACACTGGCAACATGACTGAGAGCTTTTTAATCCCTTCTCTGCTCTACTATATGACATTGTGTCTCTCCTCTTGTTTCTATCTTGTTTCCGCATGACTCTTTCTTTTTTCGCCTGTGTGCCTTTAGGTCCCTCGCTCTCTCTCTCTCTCTCTCTCTCTCCTCTCTCTGCCCCTCCATCTGTGCCTGTGTGTAGGTACATTCCTTCTCCATTAGCTGCTTTTGTTGCTGTACCAGGGGACACCAGGGCAAGGTCTGGAGAAATGAGTGAGGGAGAGGGATGACAGAAAATAAGCAATGTGGCTGGATGCAGCACCTGGTCCACCCGCACTCACGAGGCACTAGAAAATTACAGGGTTTCGGGGGACTGTATGGAACACAGGAGCCAAACAGCAGAACCAGGAAGCAAAATAACACAATACCTTTGCAGATTGGCAGCGTCACAGCACTGTCTTTAAGTGGGGTTGTTTTGTGCATCTGTATTATTTTATGCATATGTGTTTGTATCCATTGTTTTAAAGAAAACATGAGGCATTTGCAGGCTTGCTGCTGTCTGAGGCTGGAAAAATAGACACATTCAAATGAACTGCTTTTCAAGTCATCCTTGAAAAAGACTCACCTTTGATACGTTTGGCTTGGCCGTCACTCGACTGTGTTTTGATTTCCTGCTTTATTTATTCCACGTCTTATTTTGCTTGTATTGTTTGTTTGTTCTCAAAGATGAGTTCACAGGCTCCTGAAACGGGCAATTGGTGCTTTAACTTTGAACAGCTTTGACTTAATCAGGAAGGTAATAACAAACAGGGCTTGATGCTTCCTTTTTTTTCTCCAAGGAGCAAAGTGCTCTTGGAAAACTTGAGGAGCCCTAGAAGAACTTTAGGAGCATGAGGAAAATGTATCAAATGATGTTTTTTTTTTCAGAATAAAGGGACAAAAGGAGACATCTAAAAATAAATGATTTTATTTATTTGAATCTAGAAAGTATACTAGTTTTCAAAAAATAATAATTTCTGCTTCAAAGTGCATTTAGTTAATGTGATTATTTATACTTTATAGACTGCTTTATAATGCACCGACCGTATACACGGCTTTTAACTCATTGATAATTAAGTGGTTCTCATTCCGTTTAGACACAAAGGGAATATCACTGGTCCGGCAGCGTTTGTGAGCAGGTTCTGGCCTTTTTGTTGGAACAGCCTGGGCTGAATTTTGTGACTTTGTTTTTATTCGCACAAATACTCCCGAATACATTTTACCATGCGTACAAATCTAGATTCAGTCACCGACGCCAGTGAAAGGCTCACAATGCCGAGCCCCGACGGGGCTGGAGAGGAGCGGTGCTCAACCGGACCCCTGGGGGGCTTTTATCAGGAGGCTTTGGCGTCTGCGTTCAGCGCCGCAGTCGTCTCCTCCCGGCCGCCTATTCTGATTGAGACCGCGGCAAAATGGAGCGACGAGTCCGCTCCGTGGTGCCGCTGCGGCCTGGGTAATATCCACGCTGTGTCTCCAGCGCGTCGTTTCAACCTCACCGAGTCGCTGGGAATATGATAGAGAGAGATATGAGCACATGAGCACCGGGGGAGAGAGAGAGAGAGAGAAAACACCCTCGATCGCTGTGTGTGTGCGCGGAGAGCGGCGAGAGAGCGGGAGATAACGCCGAGCCGCGCCGTGCCGAGCCGCGCCGCGCCGTGCGCCGTGCCGAGCCGCGCCGCGCCGTGATGGAGCAGAAGCCCTCCTCCACCGTCTCCTCTGTCTCCCCCTCTCTCCCCGACAGCCCGTGTGCGTCTGAGTGGGTGAAACACTGCCACCGTCCCATAGCCTCCCGTGAGACTCTACTTCAAACAGACTGGAGAAGTACTGCCAAGGGTTCACTCCCCGTGTGTGTGTGTGTGTGTGTGTGAGCGCTGTGTCTATATGCAGAGATGCTCTCCACGCTTCCGTGTCCACACGCTCTCTCTCCCACGCTCCTATAGTTTTTTGTTTTTTTAAATTCCTTACATTACTGACGCACAGAGTCTTAAAACAAACCGAGTGGTGCTTGATTACTCAAACACCCCAACTTTCTCTCCCTTCCCTAAACACACATGACATTCGCAGAGGAACCCACACACACAGACGTAATTAAACAAATCCATGGTGTCTATTAAGTGTGAAGGCTTCCCAGACGTGAGAGACATATTAAAACCAGGATTAGTCCGAAACAATTACAAAATGCTACAGATAGACCCCTGTAGCCCCCCCCCCCCCGCCCCCACCCACAGCAATGTTGCAGCAAGTGTGTGTATGTGTATGAGATCGCTGCTGTCACCTCATGTGGGCTTTAAACCGGGGACACGGGTTCCTTTGCTCACATTGCTCTTACAACTTATGTTTTATTTAATACTTGGCATTTGTTGGTGAGCAAAGGCAGTGGGGACCTTGAAGCAGTATGCAGCTCTAAATAAAAACCACTTTGAACAATGGCAATGACTCAAGCCTCATTATATTTGAATATGTGCCGTTATCTCGAGCAGTGATGTGTGCAGTTAACAATGTTAAGAGCTCTGACAAAAAGAGCAAAGACAGATTTGCTGACACAAATATACAAATATACAAGTTGGAGTAATTTTTTCCTTCAATTACTGAAAATTCAATATTTTGTGCTTCAACTAAAAAGTACAAAACCATTACCCCCCCCCCCCCACCACCACTACCTCCCCCTGTCTCTCACACCCTAACACCCCCCTCCCCCTCTTCATCTTTCTTTACCTCATTTTCACACGTTTGCGCAAATCTCGGAAGGTATATTTGCAGTATTCTGCTCTCCCTTCTTAACACTCCTCCACACCGGGTCTTTAGACATTACATTGACTTCCAGTGTGACACAGAGAAGTATAAAAATCTCATGTCGTCATTGTCTATAAATCATTAAATAGCTTAGCCCCAAGACACAATGCTGCCTTGCTTTTACACTATGAAACTATGTGAGCTCTTAGATCATCTAGAGCTGGTGTGTTTGCTGTTCCTAGAGTAAATGACTGGTGGATCTTCATGTACTTACTCTGAACTTGTGGAACAAATTACCAGAGGATCTGAGGTACAAATTTCCATGTGTGTATAAATGCATTGAATTTTCTTTCTTATTGTAGGAATGACTTTAAAATGATCTCTTCAAATACCTTTCCCCAGTCTCTCTTATGTAAATATTTCTCTTTAGCTCAATCTTTTAGTTTTAATTTTTTTCAATTGTGCATGAAACCCCCCAAAAAACTGTAAGAATGCTTTAGCATACAGGGGCACTTTAAATTTACTGTAGGCCCTGGGATATTTTGGAGGCATTTACATTCCCAGCACCAGGATGAATATGCAATAGCTTCAGAAGGGCTAAATAATAACATAAGGGCTACTGGATTGGTGATTTGGGAAGTTAGGAAAAGAGGACATTTTTTGTTCTACACTACAGTGCACTGATAATAGAAATGTATGGGAAACCCTGGACGAGTATTGTTCGTGTCAGGTATACAAATGTCAAACAACCATAACATTATAATTTATAATATTGTAGTGTGTTGGGGGTAGGTTGGTAGGCTGAGTGTCCCAGCATGCTCTGAGGCAATGTGTTTATGGACACAAGCTAAATGGTACCAAAATCAGATAGTAACAGATGTTACTTGGTACATCGGCATTAGCAGGGGTGGAAATAACCACTTGAAAATAATATTCAAATAAAAGTACTGTTACTTAAAGGAAATTTTACTCAAGTCAAAGAAAAATTACCTGCGTGAATCTACTCTCCTGTGTTCAGTGAGTTACGACAATCAATGATTTGTTGCACTCACTTGACTGAAACATCACGGTCAGAGTCTTGTCCAATACAAAATCCTCAACATTCTGCCCTAAACCCTGCTTCTCTGCTATTCAATCTCAGTGAAGACTATAACAAGTCCGCTCAGCCTCTCTGGTCTCACTGTGCTTCCTCAAAGTTATCAAACACTGAGCCGAATGAGTTCTGCAGTCTCAACAGAGATTATCACAAACAGCAGAAAGGTTGTGTGCACCTCACTGATGGTAGAAGTGAACGTAGCACTCGCAGCTGAAGGAGCCAGCCAGACCCAGCATGCACTTGTCGGTCATGAAACATGGCAGGTGTGTTTGATTTAGGACATTTACCGTGGTCACCGGGTGGTGCATTAATGAGCAGCTTCTTCTCTGCTGCAGCTGCCGATTTTGTCTCTTTTCATCTCTTGTTTTGAAATAAAAAAAAAAAAACCTGGGTTAAAATCTACTCAAGTAATAGTGAATTTCTGATTTTAAAAAATTCCAAAAAATACAAGTACATAAAAAATAACTTTGTTACAGTAAAAAGAGTAAATGTAACTCCTTGCTTTCACCCTTGCTCATTAGTGTTACTGTTCTGTTGTGTTTCTATAACTTCCCTCAGGTATAGATGCTGCAGAAAATTTTATATGATGGTGACAAGTCCATGGGGTTGGCCGGGTTGGTTAGAGAAATGGAGATTAAGCCCTGGTAAGACTGTGCAATGAGGGGCCAGCGTCAGTGTATGAATTATGCTATATAATTAAATTTCTCCTTCATTTTCTTTGCCCTAAACTCATTCCTTCATTACTCTGCCTTACTTTCTTTCCTGTCTCCTCTCTATCCATCCATCTCTTTCTCCTCGTTTCTGCCTCTCCATCTCTTCCTCTGCAGAAGAAGTGGGAACTCTACCTTATGGATAATCCTGCATTACAACCTTAATCCCCTAGATGTGTTCACACACTCACATGCACACATCAGCACACATACCTACTCACACATGCACAGACACAAACACCTCTAAACAATAGATGCAGCTGTTGCAGGGATTGCACACACCTGCATGTACAGCACATCTTTCTGCAAATAGTGAATGTGCACTGTCAAGTGACAGGTTTTATTAAATTTTCTTACTTTTGATTTTTTCCCCCCCGTTTTTATAGTGAAGACAAGCTGTGACTGGATATGTAAGCAGTTTTCCTGCTGTGACACTCAAAGATTGGACAAGCAGAGGCACTGTCACTAGAGGGTCTCTCATTGGGCTGTCTAAGAATATCATAGTTGGGAAAAAAACCAAAACCAACAGAGGCATAAAGAAAACAAGTTTTTAAGGTTTATGTATGTGCGCATATGTGCGTCTCCTCTAACGGGCTGAGGGCAAGGAGTGAGACCAGGAGATGGATTGAAAAAAAAAAACATTGCGAGAGATAGAGACAGAGAAACAGACAGAGAGGAGCGAAGACCGAGGGAGTGTCGAGTTCTCTGAGCAGTGGTTCTCATTAAGAAGTGGCTCTGGGGTCCAGTCACTTGGCATTGATTTGTTTAAAATCCAAAGCTCAGCCATCGACAACCTCGGCGCCCTCAAGTCCCTGTCAAAGCCAGCAAGTGTGTGTGCAGGCCAGTCATGAGCCAAATCACTGAGACTTTTATTTTTATTTCTCCAAAGAAACAAGCATTATGTCTTCTATGACTAAGTCAGTGAGTCATCCTATGACATCCACCTATGACACACTCATACTTTTAAATTGTAAATAATGACATATTTAACCAGACGGCCATCACATTAGAAGTCTAATGGATACAACAAAATCCTTTAATTTCAGAACTCCTTAAAACACTGAAGTGTGTCTCTTGTTTCATATACTCTAGAGCTATACAAGAGCAAAAGTGCGTGTTTGTGGATGTGTGTGCATGCTTCTAGCTGAATAGCCTATGAATAGGGGCTATGGTCAATCAATAGCAATCTACGGCCAGCCTTCGCAATGCTAATGGAACTGTGCAAGACTGGCATTCGGCCAGTGCCTTCACTGCGGCATCAGTCTGAAAGCCCACATGTGCATACATAGGCACACACACACGCACACACACAGAAAAAAGGTTAGAGAGACAAGAGGTGAGAGTCACAATGTGTGTCAATATAAGAGACAAAGAGAGAGAAGGAGACAGACAGAGGGAGACACACGCACACATTCAGAGAGATGAATGTGCTGTGTGACATTGTTTAGGTGATCAGGAATGATCGATGGAATCATTTCAATGCCCCCTCTGCCCCGCTGCACGGCCCATCTCCCCACATCTCCCCTTAAGCACTGGTCATTAGTAACACACACGTACACACACAAGCACTAATACACATGCAGAGTGTGAGTTTCACTTTGTCATCATCCCTAAGGCAAGGTCACAGTGCCCTGTCTCCTCAAAACACACCTTCTATTCAGTACGATGGCTGGAGCAAGTGTCCGGTGAGCCATTGTGTTTGTGTGTGTTTGTGTGTGTGTTTGTGTGTGTGTTTGTGTGTGTGTTTGTGTGTTTCAGTCTGTGTGTGTGCGTGTGTGTGTGTGTGTGTGTGTGTGTGTGTGTGTGTGTGTGTGTGTGTGTGTGTGTGTAAATGTATTCAAGCCTGTGAATTAGGATGAGAGACAGAGAGACTGGCTGGATGTTGGTAATGTACAGGAAATATATTATATAACTATGACTTGTGTATATAGTTACAATGTGAAATAATGAGATATTTGTCTATCAAAACTGGCGGTCTGTTAAGAATCTACAGTTTTTACAAATATTATAAATATATTTTATTATTATATTATATATACTATACTGTGACATCTACTGAGTAAATTGCTCCTGAGCTGTGAAAAGGCCTGCTTCCGCTGTGACTAAATGCCGAAATGGCTGAAAAAACAAAAAGGAGCCGCGGTGTTTCTCCGTTTAATCATCTCCGTGAGGAAGTGAGCACATTGCATCGCGTTAATTGAGGGAAATGGGAAAAAAACATTTTACTTGAATGTGTAATCCACCTCACAGATTTGATAGACGGCTAATGTATCTTTTTTTGAAGAGTCATTTGAAAGTGTTCATCGTGGTGAAGCGAAAGTAATAAAACTAACTCTATAATGCATTACTGTCTGCAGCAAGACAGGCTTGGAGTCCTTCCTGTGATTTAAGAGACACAAGGAATGGAAGTACAGTTTCTTTCTTAAGAAGGAATGTGACAACAGCACACTAGGGAATGAATATGGTACTATAAGATAGTGGACTCCAATTTTTAAAAATCATTTATCCATACGTTTTATCTATATCTCAACCCTCTATCCATTAGCTAGCTATTTCAAATGTTTAATGACTCAAGCAAACTATTTCAACCATTCATCTGATACGTTTAGCCATTTCAGTTATTTGTTACATTTAGCTAACTATTTCAGCTGTTTCTCCATTACTCTTAGCTAATTAGTCTATTTAAATGCTTTATCCAAACTGTTATCTATTAAAACTATTCATCGATTAATTTTAGCCATTTCATTGATGCATCAGTTACTTAGCTGCCTCTTTAAACCAATCACACATTACCTGTGGTCAACTGTTTAGCCATCTTTTCCTGCTTGCCAATTAGTTTCTACACACTTGCAAGTGCAACACAAGTAGGCAGGTGTTCAGGTATTACAGCTGACACAGTACGCACATATTTTTCTCACAGGATGTAATTGTGTATTTTTTTTCTGCTCTAAGGCAGATGAAATGCCCTGATAAAACAAAAACAGGGACAGAGGTGCATGAGGACAGCTCCCCCACATACAAGTGTAGCCTCATTTCCACTATTGCTTAGCAGAAACAGCTCCCTTTCTGTGCTGCTATATTTGACCAATTTTTATTCAGGAGGCAGCATCGCAAACTACCTGAATGTCTTCAACATTAGGACGGCTCCTTGAAACTTCTGGATGCAACTCTCTAACGTATGTACCATTGTCCTCACCCCATCCCTTAAAATCGGTTTCATCTGACGCAGTGTGACAGCCAGGGAGGCAGCCAGCAGCCAGCAGCTGGCTGGGTGGAGTGAGTCACAGTCTGGGTAAGAGGAAAGGTAGTCTCTCCTCCATTTTTATGTTAATAACACAGACCTGAGGAAAGCGTTCAGGAGAAAGGAGAAAAAGATGCAGGAGAGAGAACAAAAGAAAGGGTGAAGAGTTCAGGAAGCTGGAGTCAGTGCTTTGGGGAAAAGGATATTAAAAATGAAGGGAGGTGCTGAGATGGAGACGTGGACGGGAGGTAGTAGCAGCAGAGAGGCAGAGATAACAGAGAAATGGGGAACATTAGATAAGATGAGGAATGGAATGGAGAATGGTTAGTCGGGTTTTGAGTTTACAAACAACGCCGTGATGAGTCAATGAGTCACTGCTGTCGCTGCTCCCCCAGAAGGTATAATGAGGCCGTGTAGATGAACGATGGCACATCTAAGACAAAAACTCCTCTCCAGCAGAAATGCCGGGATCAATTTGTCACTTCAGCATGACTGTAATTGTGACACTTTCATCTGTCACATAGTTAGCTCTGGCATGGATCGATCACTTAGAGTGTTAGCGTTGCATAGCTAACAAATGGGATAACATTGCATCCTACGTGGTTAAACTGATTGAGGATATGACGGTTTCTTGCTTAGAGGAAAATTAAAAGGTGAATGAACATAATGAATAACTATGTCAAAACATTCTTATTCTTTATTAATAGGCAGTTTAAAATAAGCGAAATATTTTAAATTAACTGCAATGTCAGCTTTTATTTTCTTTTCCCTTTTAAAAAATGAGATTTTTAAGTGGTAGCAGAAAATGCCAGAGATGAGAGGACAATGAACAGACAGTGTCAGGTGTGGATGGAGGCATGGTTAGAGATGTGAGAGGAGTGGGATGTGTTGGGGTATAGGTGACACACATGGCAGCGCCACATGCAGATGGTACACATGGATGAGCAGCCAGGGTAGTGAAGCATAAAACCAGCCAGCTCGCTGATCACACACACACACACACACACACACACACACACACACACACACACAAACACACGCTCAAAAGCATGCTGAGAACACCAGTCAGCTTGCCAGCCTTTTACACACCCAAATCACCACTGTGAAAATTAATACCTCCAACCGTCCATACAAAAACCAGCCATACTCTCTATAGCCGACACACACACACTCTCTAGAAATCGATAAACGCATTAAATATTTACATAGGAAAATACATCTGTAAAATTTGTGTGGAAACCCTTTAGAAACGTTTTAAATAAAAGACGGCAAAGAAAAAAAAAAGTCTGAGGTCTCGAGGTTTTAATATCAGTCGTGTTAATCTTAACAATTTCTTTTCCATTTTCTTTTCACTAAAAATGACTTGAAATCTGAGATTGACTGCTACACACACACACACACACACACACACACACACACACACACACACACACACCACAAGTGCTTACCTGATGAGAGATGGGACAGATTGAACGGTAAAAAACCACAATCCCCTTTTCCATGATTTCAAACATGCACACACACTTGCACGTATTATACACAAACACACTGGCGCTTGACAGCCATACATACAATAAAGCATGGTACATCAGGGAGGACACGGGGGCTGAAAGCAATCTTCTGACTGACCTTGAGTGGGGAGGACAAAACATAGAATGGAGGGAGAGAAAAAAACTGATGTGAGGAAAAGGAGTGAAATACATAATCTATCTCCACTGGCGGAGGGAAACAAATGCTTTCACAGTGATTGAGGACACATTGCCCTCACACATCCACACACACACACACACACACACACACACACACACACACACACACACACACACACACAGCAACACATACACCGACACACACATTTTGGCTTAAAGAACACTGGAAGGAAACCTAAGACACAGAAAACCTCATTTTCCTAAAGGAGGAGGGGAAGCGAGAGTGGAAATGGTTAAAGTGAAGCAAAGAAAGAAAATGATGGAGAAGGAGGGAGAGAAGCAGTAGGTGCTGAAAATAAGAAGGGTCAGTAAAGAGGCTAGAAAAGGTGGAAACAAAGAGGGACGGGGAACGAAGGAGACAGAGACAGATGGAGGAGTAAAGAGAAGGAAGGGAGAAAGAGAGATGACTGCTAGTGACCGGCCTTTGTAGATGACTGTTGTTGCTCACTTTCGAGTCAGCTTCACTGAGGCAAAGTCTTAATGACTCACGGCCCAATACTCCGCGTAATCAAGCTGTGCATGTGTGGGTCTGTGTGTGTCGGCGTGTGTGTGTGTGTGAGTGTGTTTGTGTGTATACGAGCCACTAGTCTTGTAACAGAGAACTTTATTACCATCTGTTCCCACACATGCTTATTTGTTTAGCCGTGACATCCACGTCTTCTTCAATCGCTTTGCTATTTTTTCTCTCTCCCACTCCGTGCCTCATCCAATCACCTCTCCTTTTGTGTCCTCTCCTCCCCTCCGCCTTGCACCCCCTGTGTGGAGGGGTTAGGTTCCAATAAATACTGTCCGACCAAAAAATCACTGCCATTATCTCAGCGGTTTTCTAACTACCTTGCTTGTTGTAGTGAAATGGAATCGTGCCCCGGCCATTTCAATCACACTCAAAATGTGAGTGTGGGCTTTTCAGCCTGTGTCAATGTGTGTCTGCGTGTGTGTGTGTGTGTGTTTGTGTGTGTGTGTGTGTGTGTGTGTGTGCGCGCCTCAGTACCTGTACAGGCCATTAGGTGGAGCTGGTGCCTGACTGAGGGAGGGAAGGAGAGAGAGGAAAGACTGGATAGCCAAATGAAATGGAGGAGATGGCTCATTCTCTTCTTCCTTTTTAACAATTCTTTCTGAGGTAGAGTGTTTTTAAGGTCTCCAACATTGTGATGAAGGCTGGATTGGTTGTATCCAGGAGCATTAGTTATTTATGAGACTGTGAGTATCACTTGGTAGAAGCAGTATATTATTGGTCATTCAAAAAAAAAAAAAAGTGCACCCTTGAGCATGATGTATTTATAAGCACAGAACATAGAAAATAGACCTGGATTCTTGCCATACATTTTAATTAGTCATAGCAGGAAAGCACAGGTGCAGTTACTAACATTAAGGATGTCCCAGTAAGCCATACCAGTAAACAAACACAAATATCACCATAGTCCAAAATCCAGAACACAATGGTATTATTACACCTGTGTAACTTTTTTCGATACGGCATATAAAACTGCTTGCAGGGAAAAAGAGCAGTAACTGAAGATACGAAAAAGTCTAATTACTGACATATCTTATGGCCTAAAGTTGAAACCAAATGAGAGATGAGAGTGCGCATTCACGCATGATTCACTGAGAACCCTTCTTATATTCACTTTTTGTGAATGTGCCTCAAGTCAGCTGGGCTCCCAGACACATTCTTCAGAATGAGATTGAGGCGTGTCAAAAAACCTACAGACCATCCTTGGATTTGTGAAAAAACACACACACAGGCACACACGTACCTGTGCAACCACAGATCTTGTTGGCAGTTCAGAGACAAAGGGATGGTAGCCTGGAGGAAGGGCAGGTGCCCACAGATGGAGCTCTCTCCGTGTCTCTCTCCTTCTCTTGCTTTCTCTTCCTATGCCACAGATGGAGCCAATCACACCTATTTCTCTCTCACATGCCCTATAGCTACATAATCAGCATGAGTCTGTGTGCCCGTCTGACTCGTTAATTCTCACATAAACGTGAATGACTCTCTAAATACGCATACACCCAGAGTGGGTTTAATGTACAGCGGAGCAAATGTGGTGTTTACTATTTGTGGCAGTTTCTACGACAATGTGAACATACTAGACTTCAATTTAATCTGTCTTCAATCTGTCCCTTTGAGCCAAAGCACAAGTTAGAGTAATTGTGTGTTCAGTGAGACGTGCGTATTCCCTAAAACACACACCATTTTTTTCAGAGTTTAATCTGAAAATGAACCCCAAGATTTAAAAAATGTCATCTGGATGGGGTTTAACGTTAAAATTTCTCTCATATTTCCATGCTTGGTGACAGCTGAACACGTGCGGGGCGGCCTGCGGAGGGTCTGTCTGTCTCCGATGGCAGGGGGTCTCGCTGGCCGATGGGACCACCCACTCTGTAAATCAGGAAGTGAACCACCGATCTGTCATCTGTCTTCATAAACCCACCAGTCAGGGCCCTCCTAATTAGTCACCATGGAAACCGTGGCTAATTTCTTGGTCTGCCATGCCAATCACGTACCGTCTGTGGCAGCAATCAGAAAGGCACATTTATCCACCGCTGGGCCAGATTTGTGTAACAGATTTGTGTGTGTGTGTGCTGGTGGGCGTCTTTGTGTACGTGTGTGTGCATGTGGGTGGTTCAGGGAGCTCGTATGCGTGAGCTTGCGAAAGGACCGTATTTCCTTGGACAGTGTTGCTTTTATATTTTCGGCGGGGGGGGAAACAACCCATATTCCGCCTGTCTAGCTTGTAAATTCATGACGGTGGTTCGGATAGGAGGCAGATGTGTCGGAGCCTCTGAAAGGGGTGTGTGCCACTTTGTGATTGTCTGGGAACTGTTTGATTAGCTTGATAAGTCCCAGCAATTCCTTCACACCCACAAAGCAATCAAACAACTATTACATGACTTGCACACGAACACAAACACACACACGGACGCAGAGATATAGTATACTGTGGACACACTTAACCTTTTCCCTGAGGTCAAACTGTTCTGTCAAACAATACAACCATACAAAATATAATCCCTGCTGGTCTTGAATAACCTGCGCGATCACACATGGAGTTGACAACAGATCAGACCAGTTTGATTTTTATAATAAAGCCTCCACACATCGAAAAATTCAATCAATTAATCACTTTTGAATTAAAAAGGAAAATACCTTGATATAACCTTGTAAATACTGAGGAACACACATGAAAAAATTATGGATTGCTATGGAATGGGGCAGCCCATGTCTCGTCCATTTCTAGCCATCATCTCTCTGTCAATCACTGTAATTACCATCAACTGGAACGTGCCCACCAGAAAGCTGGGGGCTGAAACACAAGGGTGTGCTCACGTACATATCGACTTCAAATCAATGACCAAAACACACACGACCACACACACACACACACGACCACACACACACACACGACCACACACACACACACACACACACACACACACACACACACACACACACACTAAGGTGGGGACACACACGCAGATTTGAACAACACACACTGGCATTTGCGGATGCCAATCATAACTTCAAGCACACATCAAAGCCAAGTTCTATTCAGATGTATGCTGTTTGATCACCGCTTCTACTGTGTACACACATCCTCACACACACACACACACACACACACACACACACTCCACCATATGTGTCTATAACCTACATTACAGCAACACGTTAACATCCAAGATGTATAGATTTGAAAAAAAAAACCCAAAACAAAACAAAGAAATAAAAGCCGTGTGATACTTTGGGTTTCTGTTTGAGCGTATGTCTGTGTGTCCGTCCACGGCGGAAGAAACACAGGGATTTGCTATAGTCAAGTTACAGTGAGGCTCTATTGTTCCTAACACTGCTGTCTGGGGAGAATGTAGCATGATGCCATCTGAGGGCTGTAGTGACAAAGAAGAGTCTGTAGGTCTTACCTGTCTCATGAGAGAGGGTCTTGGTTCTTCCAGTGTTGCCTGAGTGATGCATCGCTCCGTACTTGTCTCTCTTTCTGATCGACCCTCTACCCTTTTCTCCTTCCCTCCACACTCCACTCCTCTCCGCTCCCTTAAGAGTCCTCTTTTCTGGATGCTCAATCTTTTGCACCCTGTTTTCACCCTTTTGTCACAGTCCTCTCAGTCTGTCGTCTCTCCCTCGCTCTCGTTCTTTTTCACTCTGGTTTCCCTTTTTTCTCCCTTCTCCGTCTGTTTGCAGTGAGCTCTGAGAAGCACAATCCGCGAGCCGAGTGCCGGAGCACCGTGCAGGAGGAGAGAAAGGGATAGAGCAGGAGCCCGAGACACATGCACACACAAACACACACACACACTTGCGCAATGTGGATCGACACACATGCACACGTGTAGCTGTTTCACTGCAGAAAGGAACGGCACACACCAAAACACTGGAGGGAAAAAGGATGAGTGCAATGCCCTGCACTGCTTTCCCCGCTTTTCCAGGAGATTGCAGGTCTTTTTGTCTCCCTCCTGTTTCTAGTCCTCAGTCCTCTTTTGTGCTCAATCCGTCACAGATCAAGACCAGCTCGGGTCTAGGGGAACGGATGGATGATGAGACTGAGAGTGAAAAAGAGAGTGCCTTTCAGCCTGTAGCAGGCAGAGCAGAAGAGAAGGAGAGATGTGGCTGCGGCTCCATCCTCCATCTGCCCACAGCTGAGACTGAGAGCAGACTCAACACACACACACACACGCGCTCTCTCTCCTCCCTTCTCTCTCCCAGCAGCGCTGCACCGCCGAGATGGAGGGGGAGGAAGGATGACGGCGGGAGCTAACGAATGAGCCAAAGGAAGAGAGGAAGGGTTAGGGGTGAGACAGTGCAAGAGGGACAGCGTAGTGGTAGAAAAAAAGGAGGAGGAAAAGGAGGAGGAGGTGGAAACGAGGCTGCGAGTATGCGAGGGAGACCACAAGCGCTGGAGAGTGAAAGAGTGACAGAATCATGGGAATGTGACAAAGCATGCACATCAAAGGCAAAGGGGCAAGAGAGAAGAGAAAGGATAACGTGAGATGTAGGAGACACAAGGGAATTGGTGGTGAGAGGAGAAGAAAGGATGAGGCAGGGAGGCAAGAGAGGGAAGACAGGGTTGAGGGTAGTAGAAGAAAAAAACAAGGCGGTGAAGCGGCGATATGGAGCAGGAGGGAGGGAGGAAGGGCAGAGGACACTGCGGCGATGAAGCCAGTAATATGTCAGATCTCACATGGGCACGCTCACATTCACATAACGTACCCAAATAGGAAAAGAACAATGTCAAACACTATAAGAGGATCGCAGCCACAGAAACAACACATTTGACAAGACTCTCGCCCTGCAACCAAACATTAGCCTCACAAACCATAAAATGATAAAAAAGGAGAAATCATTTTCATTTTTAGATAAATTGATAACTTTAGTAATAATCTTATTTACAGCCCTCGTCACACATAGAGGACAGGCACAAACTAGCAATGTCAATGAAGCTACTAAAATACAAAGGTATGTTTCCTTCTCCGTCCCCTCACAGACTCCAGCCACCAGCTCAGGTGGCAGGTTACCAGGTGAGTGAAGGTCCTCACAGTGTCCAGCAGAGGGCACACATCTTGTCACATATCTGCCAACAGGCTGAGGTCGTCCGTAGCCCGGCAACATATTGTAATATTAACATAATCCGACATTACTGACAACATTGCATCCAGACACATCACTTGAGTCCCTTATCAGACATTATGCAGCCCTGTCTCATCAAAGCTGTTCATCATTGGATCTACATTTAGAGATAATTCGGTACCACTAAGATGAAAGTATAGTTCTAAGTTAGTTAATGGTAAGATGGTCTGGAATATTGGTGGATTTTCCTCTGCTCTTTTAGCAATGTGGATGGTAAAAACTTTGCAAGCGGAAGCCAAAGGATGAGAACAATGATACACAAACAGAAGAAGACAGAGAAGAATACACACACACACACACACACACACACACACACACACACACACACACACACACACACACACACACACACACACACACATTGAAGAGGAGGTATAGAACTCTTACTCAGACAGAGAAGAATACACACACACACACACACACACACACACACACACACACACACACACACACACACCCACACACACACACATTGAAGAGGAGGTATAGAACTCTTACTCAGAACAAAAAGCTATAGCTGCCATAAAGCCGGAGAGGAGTGTGCAGTATGGGCTGTGGTGAAGAGGGAGGAAGAGAAGAGCGGTAAGGGCCAACCCCCAAGCCACCACTCCAGAGGACCACTGTCAGCCTCATCTTCAACCTCTTCATGTGACACTCTCAGATGCAATCTATCATCCTCAGTGAGTCACACATGCACACAATGTACCACAGCACCCCTGTGAGCACACACACAGCCGGTATGTGCATGTACGCACATGCTCATACATATGTGTGTGCAGATTAAGAGGGGTGCACACATGGGCAGGTTCGCTCCCCTGGTACACACACTAGCATACACAGGTGCTGCGACTCGTTTTATAGCAGAGGGAGGTTATGGGGGAAGGGGCTGGTTTGCGGCTATGACTTCATCATAATAAAGTTGAGAGTGCTGCCCAGGTAGAATCAGTAGGAGTGCTGGACGATGTTGCTGGATTTCTAGATGAGGTTCATGTCGATTTGTCATGATAAAAAACCCATCTCAGACAGAAACAAATTGCTTTCTTGACAACACCTTGTAATACTACATCATGCACACATACACACACTTGCATGAGCCCTCGCACATATACACATGTACATACACACATGTGAAGGCAAAGTGATACATTTTCTCATGGAGGTTATTTATCAATGCCATTCAGCATCATTATACCTGGCATATCTGTATAACCATATATATTAGGTGTATATGTGGGCTACACAGCAGCTTTCACCAAGTGTGATTCACAAGAGAATCCATTCAGTCTGCTGTACTTCAATATGGAGGGCATGAGGCTATGCAAAAAGCTTGTAAAGAGAAGAAGAATGTCTTAGAGGGACAAGAAAGAGAGTATATGGAAAGGTCATACAAGCTAAGGTGAGAAAGGATCGTGTAACGATATGAGAAGAAATAAAACCTTTGCATATTAGGCCTATGATGCAGAGCCCCCCTTTTTTAAAATCACTATTATACTCAACTTAAAATCAGGTTTAAAAGCGGGTTTAAAAAACACAAACACAGTTTGAATTACGAGCTGTTGATTGCAGGTTTTTTCATTTTTTTTGTTGTGTCTTTGCCTTACAATTCCTTCCATCAGCGACACTTTTTGTTCTTTTTCTCTTCCCTTTGCCTGTTCCAACCACCCAAGCCTTCTTGTTTCTCCTCCTTCTAACAGCCTCCTGAACTGAAAGACCGGGAGAGAGGGGGTGCAGAGGGAGGAGAGAGAGAGACAGAGAGAGAGCAAGAGAGAGAGTGAGAGCGAGGGGACTAGATGGAGAGAGAAGGTGTGCTAAGGTGCCCCCATGGGTTGAACATGGTCATTTGTCATGAGGCTGAAAGCTTAAGAAAAGACTAGTTAACCTTTACAGCTGATCCCCGTGAGACACAGGAAAAAACACAGCCCAGCAAAACACCTCCAGGAGTAGGTGGACAGCTTGCGCACACGCATGCATACAAACGTGCACACACACATGCCTGAATGGCCCTTGCAGCAGACATCAGCATTCAGAATCGACAGTGGTGAAACTGTTCTATGAGAAGTGAGAGGAGGTTACCGGTTTTCACCACTTCCCCCTCCCCGACTCCGATTCTTTTCCCCAGCGTTGAGCCTTGTTGTCTCCATGGTCCTTTTCCTTCCTCCTTTATCCCCCATCCCTGTCATCCCCACACCCCTGCCAGAGTAATTAATCACCTTGTGCTAATGAGCTATTAACTAATGACAGATTGACATGCCTCTGCCTGTGTGCGCATGTCTGCGTATGTGCCTGTGTGTCTGCGCAGGCATGTGTGAGTGTCGCCAGAGCCACCCTCAGCACGCTAATGTGATTAATAAGGTTAAGCTCTTATTAGGGAGGAGCACAAGGAGTAGATGCACATGCACCTGTACACACAGAAGCCAACATGCACGCGCACAAATACAAGAAAAAATTACAAATTTCCTCCATTAGCAGGGAAAAGAATGTCTACTGTTTCCCTACTGTAAATCAGAGCTTAAACAAAACTAGGGCACAGAATAAAATAACATCAAATACTTTATACCTTTCACCATATATTCTCATTACGCAGCGGCTGACTGCTGTACACTAATCACATCTCCGGGAAAAAGAGGGAAGTGTCAGAGCAATGCACCTCACTCCAACTGAGCTGAAAACATGCTCTTGAAGAAACCTATGAGCCCTTTTTTGCTATCTCTGCCAAAGAGGTTATGTAATCACTTGTGTCACTTAGTTTGTGTGTTGGTTTATTTATTTTTCAGCAGGATTACACAAAAAGGACCAAAATCTATTTGCACTGAGGTTGGTTGAGGGATGGGGCACTGGCTAGGGAAGAAACCATTAAATTTTAGGGCAGATCTGGATCATTTACAATGAATTAAATTTTCTTTTCTCTGAAGTCTGGTGTATCTTGTTTGACACTGAGCTTGGCGGAGAGCTGCTCTCTACTGAACACATTTTCTAGTTGTTTCTTTGGTAACATTTCAATTGTTTATTAAAACTTTTGTACTCTTTCAGTCCAGGACTCAGTCAAGCCCATGGAGTTCAACAGAGCATGTTGCTTGACCTGCTTCCCTTGACCTAAAAACAGCAAACACACACACCTGCACACACACAGACACAGACACAGACACACACAGACAAACAGACACACAGACACACACACACACACACACACACACACTGTCCTCCACTGACATTCGAGACCGGTTTCAGAACCATGGACAGCTACACAAAGGTGTCCTTAGAACAATGTTGTTTTTTTTGTGGACGGTGTGATACTCTCTTTCTTTGCAATAACATTCGCATCCAACCAAACAATTATAGTGTTAAAGAGAAGCACTACATCAAACTATAACAGTAGTAGGACAGTTGCTGCTTGAGACAGGTATTTACAGTAGAAGAGGTCTCCTCCGCGAGTCTGTATGTATTGGACTCTAAAGCCTCTGCTTTCCAATTCTAAGAGAAATGTAGTTACAGCTAGAACATTTGATACTCGAGAGAATCCTTGTACCACATAAATAGGGAGTCTAACCTAGCTGCATGTTTGTGCATACGTGCAAGTGTGAGTGTGCGTGTGCATGAGCCAGAGCATGTACTTTACTGTATGTGCTTCTGTGTGTCTCTGAGCTAACAGTCTGTCCCTCTGGAGAAGTTTTGGTGCATACTGAGACTCATTTGCATTCTCACAGCTCTCTCATTTTTCTGTGGCTTTAGAAGTGAACAGCTGCTTAATGGTCATAGCTCTTCAGAGACAGGACATTGGGAAGCACAGAGGGGGTTAGCCAGGGTTTCTGCACTGCCAAACACACACACACACACACACACCTACACACCTACACACCTACACACACACACACACACACACACACACACACACACACACACACACACACACACACACACACACACACATGCATGCTGAGGCACACACCAGGTAAATTCTGGTTCAGCTGTGGTTCTGATAGTGAGATGTGACCATTTAACAGATGTTTTCCCACCCAAAAGTGACTTTGGTGGCTATTCATACAGTTTAATCTAACTACAATGCAAAACAAAGCTAGCTACACTAGCCTTATACTACAGCTGAAAAATCATGCTAAGTATGTTAAAAACCATAGGGATGTTGTTTTAAAGGTAGAATATGTGTAAATATACAGTTTGTTAAGAGTATGCACTATACTGTACATGTCCCAAACAACTGATTAATGGCATTATTTTTGTATGCCACTGATATTGTTGGAATCTTGAATTTTGAGAAGATGGATGGATTTAAAAAGCAAAAGAAGGGATTGAGGCTGGATCTTTTAGTTGCAGGGTGGTTTAGTGCTTTCTCTAATTTTTGTGGAGCTTAAAATTTCAAAAAATCTATTTAAACCTTGAACCACAGATACTCTGACATGCATCCAAGCACAACTACATCAAATGGCCTTCATCTCCATGCTCATTTGACTGTTTGACTTGAGCAAGCAGTGCAGGCATGCACAGATGGGTTGTATTTCATGCAATGCCAAAAGAAGTGATTTGGTGAAATGAAAGTGAGAGAAGGTTATCGCCTTGCAGTAGGAGGTGTGAAGAGCTGTCTTGGTTCCATGGTTTCTCCTTAGCAGGGACCGTCACATCTTAACCTTTATGTCTCTGAGATTACTCAAATGTCCTTTTTGACAAAGTGCATTGTCAAGCACAGGTCAGTGCTGTACACCCAGTCATGTGTACACACAAAGCAACTGACAGATTGGTTGACTGACTGGCTGACTGATTGATTTACAGGTTTACTGACCCCACAAATCACAACTGTTTGATTGCCAGAGCTATAAATAAACATAAAAAATAAAATCTTGAAATATATTTGATCTGATATTAAAAAAACAGTAGAAATAAACAGAGTTAATTAACTATGGCTGTTTTGACTTAACTAGGATAAGAACAGTAATATGTTGAGGATGACTGAAGATCAAACTATGTTTGTGTCTGATTTAAAAGGAACACATCCTGACAATTTCTTATAAGATTTGTTTGACCAAACTGATCTCTTTCTGGCCCTTTCCCTAATTTCAAGAACTGCCTTTAAACATGATTTGGAACTGACAGGTTTCAGAGGTTCACTACAGAAATGATGATTATGTCTGTTTGGGGTCTCAGCTTTAAAGCCTGGTTAAATACGGTCAAATAAAGGTTTTTCATTTCCCATATTGGTGATTGGTATTGAAAGTATTTTTAACGAAGCAAATCACAAGTAATTCTACTTAGATTTCTGTTGCTGATGTTTTTTGAGGTTTTTTTTTTTATAAGAATTATAACAAGGAGTTAAGACTTTTGTCTGTATATGACAACCAAAGGACTGAATATTTGTTCATGCATAGTCAATATAAAATATAAAACATGAAATATTTCCTTAATTGGTGTAATGAAAATGTTCATTTATGTATTTTTTCATCTTCATGAATGTGCGATTGAGGTTTGCGACATGGGAAAGGGTTACTAATTCAATACATGTCTAGATATTTTGTTTTCAGAGGGTGAGAGCCAAACAAAAATATATCTAAAGAAAAAATGGTTTATTTTGTAATAAGGGAACCCAAACAATCAGGAAGTTGAGACAATCTCAACAGAAAACAAGGTTTAACATCTGCCAGGAGTCAAGCAACAATCTGGTTTCCAAATCTCAGTAATTATCATGGGGCACTTTTTACTTCTTACTTAGAGATTCAAGGTGCCTCTCTGAGATGACATCATCATTACCTGAACAAATCAGAGCATTGCAGGAATCAAAACAAGCTCCACATCAAATCATGGCAACAACACTAAGTACAAGGGCATCCTTAATGTTGTGTGCCAATTTTATTCGCCTGCGTGGATACAACTTAAAAAAAGTATGCACATACAAAATTCAGTGGCAATCTGCCACTAAATGTGATGCCATCCTCGGCAGATTTAAAAACCATCCAATCATGTAACTGATTATTCCGTCCATATCTCTTGCCATGATTGAGTCCACAACACAACTTGTTCGGGTAGTGAATCATGGGTAGTGATTTGAGGAAACTGCAATTTTAAAAATGAAACTGTCTAAGATAAAGTCCTGATGTGGTTCTTGTTCTTGTTCTTGTATAGAAACTAAAAAGTTGGTACCCCTTTTTTCACCTTGAGTTAAACCTATCATTGAGCATTTCATGTTAGGTTGTTTAATCCCTGCCCTTTTTCTTTTTTCTCTGTGATTTACGACAATTCGACAATGTGGAGCTGCCACAACCTAGTCAAAGTGCCTTAAACGTTTGAATGTAGTCAAGCTGTTGTGTGTGACGCAACATATTAATTTTACAGCTGTAATTATCATAACAAAACCTTGGCTTTAACTTGTAGCTTTCAAAAGCCACAATAAATGGCTCCCTTCTAGTTTCCTTGAAGTTGAGTGTAAAATAAACTTTATGTCATGGGCTCAGTGTAGCACTTTTCCCAGATGCTAAGCATGGCAATGGCTAGCATCTGGAATAGCATCCAATGGCATTCACAAAAATAACAATAAAATTTGGGTGCAGTCAAAAAGGGACATACATGAACGTAAATGCCACTGTTTGTGCTGTCATCATAAGGGGGAAAAAAAAACAGTCCAAATAGACATATTTCACAGAAGAATAATCACACATGCTCATCATTAGTGTGGCTAGAACGGGAAAAAAAAATTCTACATTTGCCAATGCTCATTTATCCATCAATTACTGCTCATGACATCAGTATAAGAGCACACCCAGCATTTTAGCCTATGAGTCAACAGCCACTAATGAAAAGAGAAAAGAAAAACACAAATAAAAAAGAGACCAGCCCACCAAATCTCAGACGCTCACATATCTCAATGATGGTGAGGAGTTGAGAGGGTTTGGAGGGGGAAGATAGGACAAGCAGGGGACAGGACAGCCCTAACATTTTGACAAATGACCTCCCAGCATCACAGACATGGTGAGCTTGAGGCAAACTGGGCAAATAAAAGCCTGGATGCATAGTATGTAGAAGGCAAAAGACACAGCGGGAGAAAGAAAGAGCTAGATCAAACAGGAGGATTGATGGGCTTGCATTTTTGTTTTCTGCCTGCTTAAAGATGATGAATCAGTCTATGGGGATTTTAATCATACTCCAACAAAGAGCATACACACTAGCAGTGCTGCAACGATCCTATCATGGGTAAGTAAACTGTACGGTACAAACAAACACAAAGCTTGCATGTATTTCTGTGTGACACGAAAGCACATCCATTTTTTGTGTCAGTCCATAAACAAACATTATGGTCTATAATTCCACTTTATTTTTGAGGCCAAAACAGAAATTTGGACAATAAGATTCGCCCAGTAATCAGCCGAGCCTCTGTTAGAATCCATGCATGACATGAACAATAGACTGATTTCCAGCTGCAAAGTGTGTGTGTGTATGTTCTGTATTGGGAAAAGAATGCTGCCTCTTTACCAGACTGAATAGATTACAATGTCTATGTAACACAGATCAATATGCACAAGCTATGGCCAGATCAATTGCTTGTGACAACACAAGACAGAGCACAAAACTTCAAAACTTGTGAGAGGATGAATCAGCCTATTTCTGGGGGAGGGTGGTAACATGGATGGCGGGTGTGTGAGCTCATTGTCTGAGTGAATTGTGCATGCTTAAAAGAGTTATTATTAGTCAATAAGCAATTTCTATGTAAGAGGCTTGCAGAATGTAGCCTACAGTATATTAATTCATTTACAGTTCATTTAATACAGTTCATTTACGCCCTTGAAATTGTCAAAGAAAATGAGGAATACAATGGGCATAAAATCAGAGGGATGTGCAACGGGAGAAAGTGGTAGAGGGGGAGGAAAAGGGGAAAACAAGTGAGTTTGGGGGTTTCTGTCATTATGATGGATAGATTGAGAGAATAGGGGCTCCCAGAAGGAGAAGTGTAAAAGTAGGATAGCACTTCTCCCTTGGCACCTCTGTTCTCTGCCCATTTATCTAATCACGAGTCTTCTCTCCGTCCATTTCCCTCCTCCCTCACTCCTCTCACCTATGACTCCTCTTGCTCCTTCGCTTCCCCTTCTACTGTTGTTCTCCTCTGTTTTCTAAACATCTTCTCCCAGCATCCCTCCTGCTCCCTACTTTCCTCCTCTGTGTCCATTTATTTATCTGCTTATACCTACAACCAACACAGACAAAGGACAGAACCTCTCCATCCCACTGGGCTTCCTCTTCATCACACTCAGCCGTCGAAGCTTTAAAAGAGTTTTCCTGCGCTGGTCCCTGATGACGCACTTATACAGTACTTTTTAAAAAAAAACAAACTTATATTTACACCCAGGGATTGCTTAAAGAGCCTCATGTCCTATTATCTCAGCTGCCCCGCCCTGCTTTGTATTCATGCTGCCGCACAGATTCAGCACATTCAAACTAGTGGTCTGTGAGGGATACTAATGGAAGCCATTCAGAGTCCCACTTATTACCTTGTGTGCTTCAAATAGTCAACAAGCCTAACAGCACTGAGACCACTAAGGCAGCAACAGAAACAGTCCTCTACCGCTTTGTGCGCAGTTTTCACCCAAGTCTCACTTACATTCTTCTGTCTGCCCTGATATCTACCACTTTCTCACTTATTAACCACACCCCCTTCGCTATCCCTCCATTCCTCTTCCTCTCTCTGGAGAGGAAAAACAAGCAGCTGTCAGGGTCAGGCTTGCATATGAATTCCAAATGACTTTGAAGGGCAGAGGGGCTAACCAACTTTCTCTAGAGGAGAGGCCGGCTACAAGCACACACGGATGTGCATTAAAACAAGCACACAAACAGCGCTGAATAAATATGGCCCACTCTTCGACCCAAACACACACACACACACACACACACACACACAAACACACATGAACCCTGAGTGCAGCTACTCTTTGAATCAATACTGCATCTTAAGTCAGCCTACTGTCAAGGTGAAGGCAGCATGTGTGTGGAAAGTGGATCTGTGCTTGGTTACACAAACATCATGCATGCATGGCAGCATCTGAGTTTGTGTACAAATGGCTAAAGCTCGCACCCATGTGATGACATAGACGCTGTAAAGCTCAATCAACAGAAATGCATTGTTCACAAGTTTGCTCACTTCATCTCACTCTGATTTATTTCATGAGAATCAAGTCCTCCTTTAAACTCACCTTCACCAGTTCACCACCCATGGCTCAATCTGCAGCTCTCGCTGGGTCAAGAGGAGTCAGTGAATCATTTTTCATCTTATCAGTCATATCTATCATATCTATGAGATATCTCTCAATCTTGTCTGTTGTCTGAGGCGACTCTCTATCGCTGTCTGTTACCGTTCATCCATCATGAATAAGACAGACCTTTACATTATTCAAGGTTTAATCAACATGTTTACGTCGCTCTCCTAATTCTTTTCTGCCATTTTCTCTCTAATGGAGTCAATACCAATTCCAATTTGATTCATCAACAGAAGTTTGAACTTAATACACACAAGGGTAACAATTAAAAGAAAAAAACAGCAGAGAATCTCTTAAATCTGTAGATTGTTTCATTTGTTCAGGATCAACAATAAAAATGATTTGTGCTTTTTAGCTCTTCATTTCTAACAAACCAAGATGTATAAACAAGGCTATGTGGATTGATAAATAACCTGTTTGTTTTATAGTTTTGTTGACTGCTGTCCTAAATTACAAACACTATATAGACCCGTGTTAGGAAATCAAAATGTTTATTTATCCTCCCTGTTGCTGTAAAGAGCTGAAAAGGAAATAACTGATAATGAGCACTGTTAATCACAACTGCAATGTGACCTCATTTTGTGAATAATGGATCTAGAGACAGGACCGAAAGGTTTCCTGTATTTTTACTGGTGAATGGTTTTCTTTTCACTTCCCGAGTGATCAGGTAAAATCCTCACACTCACCTAATGATGTGCATACACGTTACCATGGTTACCAAATGATCATGCATAAATATATTGATTGCTTACACAATTGCACCACAGTCCAACTGGAATCCCCTTTTAGGCAACCGGGTCTGGTTGCGATGTCCACACTTTAAAGAATTTCAACATCAGCTTAAACTAACAAACTATATGGGCAAATATTCCACAGTCTGTCTATTCTGTTCTTAGAATATCAGGTATGAAAGCACCCTAGTAAGACATTTGGTCTATGCAAACCAGCAGAGGAGCTTCAATGTTGCTTGGTAGAGATGCTCAAAGTCTCTCAAACTCCCCTGGAGGGATGATTACCATTCCTCTACATGATATTCCCTCATTTGGTATTTTTGTAGTGATGGAAGAGATCACTCTCTGACATGTTGGTACAAAATCTGCCATAAGTATTCACTACGGGTGGGTTGTGGTGAGTGTGACGGCTGTAACATATAATTCAGATACATGTACATATTATAATTAACTGACCCCTTATGCCCTGTTTGGACACATCTAAATTTGCTATGTTTCCCTACTCATTTGCCGAGGATTTTCCCATAATTTGTCACCCTTCTGTACATATTTTAAGAGTTCCTTTGACTTTATATTTTCTAGTGTATGTATATGTAATGCATTATATACTTATTGGACAATGTCCTTATGTTTGTACTTGTGTGTGTTTTTCTGGGGCTGTAGATAAGATCATGATGCTTGACTGAATTCAGTCTTAAGGGGAAAAAGGTTTTGAATCATTTTCAAGCCACACATGAAACATGTACTTACGTCTTTCAATGGTGGCTGACGAAATATAATTCAAGACTTTTTAGCGCTTGAGTATATGTCTGTGTGTGTGCCTGCTCATGTGAGTCCTTCCAAGTCTTTGAGTTTTGGCAGAAAGATCAGAGGAAATGTGTGTTGTTGTGTTTGTGTTTGTGTGTGTGTGTGTGTGTGTGTGACAGAATGAGAGGGAGAGAGAGTAGGCATGAAAGTGAGACTCTGCTCTGAGACGTTTGATGTCGAAGAACAGCGTCTGCTGTCTGTCTGCCAACTGCCAACCCTCTATCACCAACCCAACACATGGCCTCTGCAAAGTATGTGCATGTGTGTTTGTGTGTGCATGTTTGTATATATGTGTGTGTAATTGGCCTGATTAGACAGGAACTTGGTTATGTGACACTGATACAGAGCTAGTTAGACTCATAGCGTGCATCTCACTATGTCACAAAGTAAATGTGTGGGCCTGAGTACGCAAAATAGGATTTTGTTTTTAATCACATGACAGAGACAGGGCGAGACACAAGAGGAAAGAGGTGGGTGTGGGTATGTGTGTATGTGTGTGTGTATGTGTGTGTGTGTGTGTGTGTGTTCGCACATGGACATATTGGAAAGGGTGAGTAATCTCTCACTTTTCATACCTCTCATCCCACATCACCAATCTTTGAATGGGTCCTTAACTGACAGAGTCAAGTACACTTAAGCTTAATTGTTAACTGATGTATGTGTGGTTTTGTGTACATATGTGAACATTTCTGTCTGTGTGTTGTGTGCAACCCTGTGTGTGCCAGAATACTCCAGAGCTAGCATGGATGATACTATAGACACACTACTCCTGTTTTCATCTATAACTCCAACTTTGTCCAAGTGCGTTAAATGAGCACAGAATATATATAATAAAAACCACAAAAGAGAGAATGAAGTGAAAAAGCAAATGAACGATGCCAACTTCTAAATTTGGCCTCAGAAGGCCATGGGATGCTTTTATGATGAATTTTAGTTAGGTGGAAAGAAATGAAAAGATCCAGCAAGATGTATGAAGAACTGAAAGACGGGGGAACAAAGCAAAGAAAGAGAGAATGGAAAAGTAAAAGCAGAAATGAGATCTGTTCAAAAAGTCAAACACTTGTCTTTGATTCACTCTCGCAGACATGCATGCCTACGCAAACTTAGGCATGAACAAACAAAACAAAAACAATGATTGAGGTACTAGCATGCGCGCACACAAAAAACACACTGAGATATTGGCAGAGTAAAAGGCTGAAAGATCAGGTGAATCTACAGAGCAAAGACAGAGATCTTTCTTTTGCACACTCCCTGACATTCTCACTTTGATAGGGCCAGATATAGCTTTTCTGCCTCCTCACAGCTGAGAACACACACGCACTGTGAGAATGAGTAGCTGATGACCGAGAGGGAGGGAGATATTTTGGAAGAAAAAAACAGAATAAAATATGGTTTAAAAAAACAAGAAAAAAGAAAAATGCAAACAGTAGCCCCTCAAGTCAGTTACAGTGATCAGGAATCTCACCATACAGTTCAACCTCAAAAGGGCTGAGGGAAGGAAGAAGTGAAAAAAAGAAAGAGACAGGGACTTGGATCAAAAGTAAATAAAATCAATATGTATGTATTTACGACAAAATACAAAGGGACTTGAAAAAATGTATTTCAATGAATAGATAAAGACATGCTGTAAGAGTTTCACAGTGTTTTTTGCAGATCTTTCCATTTTTTTGCAGTGTGTGTTAAACTTAGCAATGTCACGTCTCCTCTGTCTTTGGATAGAAATAGAGAAGCAATAGTGGTTACACATCTGCAATTGGTGAATTCATTTTTAATAGAGTCAGAGGGTCTGGTAGAGGGCTTGTACATTAATTATGCCCAGAGGTGACTGGAGCATACTAATATTGATCTGGATGGATGGTCCTGATATAGTCCATTGCTGAGGTGTAAAAAGTTACTTGATGACTGTGGCAGAAGGACAGAATGTGTCAATATACTCAAAACAGACCAGTATGAGTAGAGTGGTATGATGTTAGTGGGATATACACCAGTGCAGTATATATATATATGGAGAGAGAGAGAGAGAGAGAGAGAGGATCTATATATACATAATCTATACATACACACATATATATTCATAATAGGAGAATATACTTAGTTTCATAGAAAAGGATCTGAAGAGGTGTAGTGTCCTACAGTAGGTTGTTTATTGTGTACTCATTCAATGTACAGTGCCTGGATTAAATCAAATACTATATTATTTATGGGTCTTGTGGCAATTATCAGGTGGGTTCTTAGAGAAAGGAAGAGTTAAAATTTGTTATAATTAAAAAAAAAATTATCCATTTTATTGATTAGAGCAAAATATTATGGGATAATATTACTGAAAATAAGAAAAATGGAATACATTCATGTAACATTAGAAGGATTGAAATTAAATTATATATATGGTTATGAAACGTATTAATGCTTTAGCCTTTGAATTGTATGTATAGAATAATGTAAACTAATAAAATGTAATCCCGCCAGATTAGAAAAATTTTAGATAATATAAAAACTGAAAAATGTGTCTATAATCATGTATTATTTTTTAAAGAGCAAACAAAAAGAAAAGCTGCTGCTTCAAAATCAGTATAAGCTGATAGCTTCATATATTTGTGATTTGTGATTTTGTATTTGTATTTAAATAATAACAAATAAACACAAAAATAAATAAAAGTAGGATACAGCTGTATGTGCTATATCTTGATCCTGATACAAGAAATCTGATGTTGAGTCTCTGCTTATCTAGTCCTTTTCTGATATTTTCACAATTGCATATTGTACATATAGCCTAAGGCTGCCTAACATTAAAGTTGACCCATTCTGTCACACTGTAGTTCACATGCTTTTTATGCACAGTGCATTAAGGCACAGGTCATAGTGTTTCAACAGACAACAGACAGCTATGCTACATAGTTTTCAATGGAGTATGAAGCCATTTTCTCTTTATAGAGTGTGTACCAATCTATTAAAATACGCCTTGACTGGCCCTGCAACTGATCTCAGAGATCAGCTGGGGACATATGGATTGCTATTGATTACAGTGACTTGCTGCTGTCTGCCCTAAAATAGATAGTTATGACTTTGCAAAGGGACCACTGGGGACAGAGGCTGAGGTAGTCGGGCTGACCCATTGATTAGGTATAAAGGTGACCGGGGTGTACTATTGATTGTAACTGGTGGAGCAGGTACACCATTGCATAAAGTGGACTAAAGTTTAAGTGCAACAAACTGGACAGAGAGAGATGAGTGAAGAATGACTAAAACACTTCTCATGCTCCTATTTGCAAAGTCACGGCAGTAGGGAAATGGAAAAAACGACAACAGCAGATAAAGATCCAAAAAATCATGTTTGCTGGGCTTGAGCTCCACTGCCTGTATGGCTGATACTTGGCTAAGCCACGGAAAGCGATCAGAAAGGAAGATTTGGGATCAGTTGAGATGCCAGCCTGTCCTCATGCTCGGTTATGGAGATGAAAGATAAAGTGCGATTCTTGTCTGATGATTAGCCAGCCCTGAGTATTAAGTGGCAAAACAACGGACACGCACAATTGGAGGTTAGAGACTTATATAGATTTATTCATCTGTTCTCTTTTTTCCCATTTGACTCCCTGCGAAACAAAACCAACCTATTAAAGCAAGTATTGAGTGGGAAAGAGACAGTTTTAAAAGGAATATTGACATCAGTGTTGTTGTTTTTTTCTTGAACATTGTGCTCTTATCAGGGTGTGTTTCTTTGCATGGTTTTCATACTGACTGAGGGTTAGGCTCATGAATGCACATGATTGCAATGCCATAAATGTAGGGCATGAGGCGGCTGTAGATCTTATATGAACTGTGTACACTGGCCTCTGACTTTCTGGGAGGGTTGGTACATGTTCATATGCTGGTGGGAATTTGGCATTGAAGAAATACAACAGTGCTTACATAACTTTCTGTCTGAGAGACATAGCAAAGGCTGACTCTGCCTCTGCTGTACCAGTCGTGACATTTCTTCTTTGAATTTATCTCTTGCAAGACCCTCAACTGTATAGAGGTGAAATACAGACCAAAACAGTCAAACACTACAGGTGAAGCAGGTTGTCATTTATTGTGGAGGGCGATACCTACCACAATTCTAGACCCAAAATCGATCAGCGATAAATCATGGCAAAGTTGAGAAGGGTTCTGCTATGCAAATGTCCCCTTATGTCCAGGAGAGATATCCTGCAGACAACCGATCATGCTTGACTCGATTCCCTTGAGAAATGTTTTTTACTCCAACCTCCAGTAACTATATAGAGGTACTTCAAACTAAAATGGTTAAAGACAATCAGAGCTAATTATATACTACAGGTATTTAATGCTTGACATGACTGCAAGCTTCAGGCTCATTAGAGGCAATAGAGACTCAGTTACTTTAAGTGTTCTAGTCCCTTTAATCAAAACCTAACAATGACATTCTATGGGTGTTTGCAAATGAAGCTCTGGCTGTGCACTTTGCCATGAGACTGTATATGTCAGGGAAACTTTCACACAGAGACAAACACTGGCCAGTAGAGACTCACAAGTAAACACCATGCCACGTCTTGCCATGCTGTGCGGTGCCCTGTGGCACTGCGCTACATTCGATGAGACAGCATGAAGCATAAATCAATATGGATTAAAACTCTGTAAGGAGACTCTGACTCCTTCCCACCACATACAGAATGAAAACATGCACACTTACTATGCTGGACTGCAGATTTCCCCCTTTTTAATCAGAGGGGAGAAGTGAAGAGCAGGAGATAAACCAGCTCTAGACTAAGGGCCGCCATTACATACAAGAAAAACGCCTCATGCCGCCCATGGGGCATATCCATCAAGCTGCTTAGAGCTCTGCACAGCAGGGGACTGGAATCTGCACCTCATTCCAGCTGCCACACCCAGGCCGAGTCACACACGAGCACACACACTCATACACACACACAGTGACAGGCCTGGTGGTAGGCCTCAGCGCCCATGGCAGTGCTGGGCTTCCTACAGTGCTCTGCAGGCCACCAGAGATTATCCCGACGCTCGCAGACAGTCACAGAATGTTAATCCTCATCCATCTCTTCTACCGTACTGTTAAATCTGGATCTTCCTCTCAATTGCTCCTCCTCCTTTAGCTCCCCTTTTTCTTTATCCATCACTCTCCATTCTCTCTCGCAATCCATTAAAATCTCCAGAACATTTCTTCTATCTGTTTTTAACGCCATCCTCTCCTCCCCTAAAATCTCTTGATCCCTGGTTCCTACTCGAAAGCGACAAGGCCTCAACCCCATTCTTTCTTATCCTCTCTCTCCACTCCCAGCCCAGCCCTCACTATCAGCCCCACATTGATCTTCCCCAAGAACACAAAGCACCAATCAGCCTGTCATAATCACTCTGCAGGAGGAGGAAGCGCGGAACACCAAGCACAGCTGCTACATGTTGATGGAGAGACTAACAGGGCAAAGGGTAATTTTTTTGGATGAACATGTGCTGGATGTGTTCTATTTTTAAAACATAAAAAAAGGGACTGTGAAGGTTTATTAACTATGCTGGTGATTCCATTCTGCTAATGATGATAGTGATTCTCATTCCTTTTTTATTTGTATGCTGGAACAATAAAGTGACAGCTGCCTGAATCGTTCCTTCTGAAAAAAATACACAAAACAACCTCTGAATGATATCTGGTCTCCCACAGCTTCCCTTCTCTATTCAGTCTGATTTGTTCTCATAAAAATTGCCCTCTACTTCCCAACACTGCTCGTACTTTTTTTTACTACTTGTCCCACAGGATTTTTTCTCCAGGACGCTATGGCTGCTAACTTCAATACAATAAATGCAGTCTCTGATCTTTCAACAGTCTCCAAACTGCTTCCCCTGTCATACAGTACTTTGTTATCATGCAAAACACATGGATTGCAAACTTTATTTCCTCACATACCTCAGCAGCCCTCCACCACAAGCGATCAGTTGGATCCAATAAAACACCTGCTTACCATGATGTTTTAGACCCTTTACTAACCACGTGAGCTGTAAATTTTCAGCTTAAATTGACCCTCAAATAGCTTTAATGTTAGATCTAGCACCTTTTATGCAATGTCTGACATTGCAATTACAATCCATATCTGTGTGTCCCAGCAGTTCGTTCTGGGTATATCACACATAGATGGGGTGACACATTCAAATCCTAGATGCCATTGTTTATATCTGCATGACATCAGTTGGACACTTTTCTGATGGAAGAGTTTGAGTTAGTCTGCAGGGATGGAAAGGTTAAGACAAATTGATTAATTGATATGAATTTCTTTAACTGACTTGCATAAAAATGCTGAGCCCTGATTGACTATTACACACTATTAATCATTTGATTTAATCCCGACAACATAAAGGGAAGACAGTAAAACAAAACCAACTTGCATTGTAGAACTCAGACCCTCTAATCCAGATAATATTTATTATGATCAATGAGGATGTCCATTATAGCTTAAAGGGAACTCTATTATCTATTCATAATGATATCTGTTGGAATTTTTATAGTATTTATTGTGTTAGGTGAAAAACATTAGCACTGAAAAAATAAAAATAAATACAATAAAAAATACCCCCACATACTATATTCTTCTTTTATTTCATATTTTGAACATTTCAACTAGTTTTTAACCAGTGAGGCTGTATTCACCATTTCTATAGCATTTTTGCGTATTCCTTTAGTTTGGTTCTCCTCCTGTACTATGAAACTATTCAACAAACATACTAGTTAAATGATGTAGTGATGTCTGAGAGGAGAATAAAAAATCAGAAACATACTGAGGATAGTCTTTTTAGGATGGTTACATATTTCTGAAACCTGCACTAGAGTTTATGATGGCTTTTTTTTTGCTGTTCATTCCTGTCTGAAAAGCTGTTGACTTTCTGGTATATTTCATACCAAGACTGCAATTAAGTCTCGGACATTTTGTATCTGTGGATAACTGATATCACCTTGTGTCTAAAAAGTAGAAGTCCACATTTGATTCTGTGATGCTGTGCTAAGGTACAGTAACAGGTACAGAATGTAGCAAGGGAAAAGTCAGGGGATCAGCAGTCACTAAAGTCACTGGGAATCATTTTACGGGCACAGGGGCCATGTGTACCAAATTTTATGGCAATTGGGAACAAAGTTGTGGACCAGCCAACAGTCCAACAGTCCATGCTGAAAATATGGACACACATAAAACCCCGTAATGATTCTAAAAAAAAAAAAAAGAAACCTGCATAATCTTGACATTAATAATGCTTCAACTTGTACAAGAAAATCTGAAGCAAATGTATGAGCAATAGAGTAATGGGAAGGGCTTCACTTAATGTAAAAAACATTCAAATTTTTGATGGTGAAACCAGTATATCAGATAAAGGTTTAGTTAGTGTATCAGTAAAGACTATTTTTTGCACCTTTGTATTGTATATCAGGCACCAACAGTTTTGCTTGTCTGACAGTTCAGAAGACTGATGATGATGCCTGATGTCCTCTACGGTCACCGGTTGTGTTTGTCATTTGATGGACATGTGACATGTGAAATGGACCTCCGTATGAATATAGGACCTGGTTGATAGCTCAAAAATTGTTGCATCACGTCCTGTATTTTGGTGAATTTTGTTATGAGTAGGTGTACTTTTGTCCCTAATTTTGAGTCCATTTGTACAGGGAAAATTTCTGACAATAATATTTCATTGTGTATGCTGGACCTTGCCTCTCACAAGAAAGGAGTATTCTTTATATCAATTTCAATTCTTATAGATATATTTAGACAGCCTGTGGTGTCAGCTAGGGCACTTCTTGTTGGAAATTGAATGCTACTGAAGAGCTGGAAAAGTAAAATGTACCAAAATGAAATATTGCTCTAATAATTGCAGAAGTGGTGGTAGAAGAATGAGAAGTCTGGATTTGTACAGTTGTCAGGCTTTAGCTACCAATAGCACTGTACCCTATGATATGACAGTATCAGCGAGGAGCTGTCAGTTCAGCTCATAAGACAATTCTGTTGTCTGTGAGGCATCTGAAGTAAAATCATTTTTCTGGCTCAATCATGCCTCTTTTAGCTGCTTTGATATTACTTTATACTGATAAGAATTCAAGGAAATGTTTCAGAATATAATATACATTTAAGATATTTCACTTCCCAGTTATTGTATACGGTAGCTGTACACACTAAATAAAATATATTTCAGGACTTTCATTTCCAAGAAAGTTGAGAATATTTACTCACCAGAAACCAAGGAGACTGAGCCCAGCAAATAGTATTATTCGGACTTGTTTCCAAAGACAGAAATTAATAAAATAAGGCACAGAGGGATATTAACATCGGTAAATATCAGCTGTGATAGATTTGCCTCATATGAATATTTTAATTCATCCAGAAGAGAAAAGTCTGTGAATTTAAACTAACACCAATTTCACTCAGAAGTGTCAGTTATTGCGCTCCATTATTCATGTGCTGTAGATGTGTAGGTTAGAGAAAAATGAAGCAGTGTTTACGCTAAATATATAACTGTATCCCTTCATGATCTGTTGTATGTACTGTATGTATGTGTTATGTACAATTATTAATGCCCCTGTGAGAAATGCCTTTCTCCATCAATTCAAAAGTGCTTCAAAAAGATTAACCTTTAAATGTTCAAATACAGACAACCTGTGCTTCGTCACCTCCCAGTTTGTTGCTGCTACGTGCATTAATATCCTCCTTTCATTAATTAAATGGTTGTGACCTTAATGATTTACATATAAGTAACGTGTAGAAAAAAATCCTCTCACCCAACCTGTAAAGCATAAAATACCCTCAACTCTTAAGAAATAGAAAAGGTTTTCTTTCCATCTTTTCCTCTAAACACACTCACTCACTTAAACAACTCTAATCTTACTAATGAAAACAGATGAAAACTCTACAGCCCAATAACACAAACATTAACGCTAATTCATGCTCATAGAGACAAACAATCTCAGAGACGGGAGCAAATATGGTTGACTTTCTAATAACGGAGGAGCAAAAAAAAGCACCCTCTGGGAAATTTTCCCCTGATCAAGTGCAAGGAGATTAACCAGATGGACGTGTACTAATGAACAGGAGATCATAATGAAAGGAGCTCATAAATGTAGATGAAGCATGAGAAAAAGAACAATAGTCTTGCCTTGTACTAGATGAAACACAAGAGTAATGTACAGAAAGCAAATATGTTACTGTCCCTGCCAAATCAACTTTTGACATCGGGCGGAACAAAATATATTTTTTCTCGTAGAGATATGAATATCACAATTATTACAGCAATATGCACAATCATACCTTAACACCGAGCAGACCTTTGAGTAAAAATATTGTAGGCTGTTAGCTGGAGCCCAGTTAGAAGCCATTGCATTGTGTGCAACAGTCTCTTTCATAAAAACATCAACTAATAGACAAAATAGTAAATCACACACATACAAAGGGCACCAAAGCACATCAAACACAATCACGTACAAGCAGATGGGCCTAAAGTGGGTTCAATGTCTATGAGAGACTACAGTCAGATGTGACTTACTGATCACATAGTCTCCAAATGGATCCTCATCCTCCTCATCATCTAGGTAAGCTGGAGGAGAAGGAATGGAGGAAAGAAAAAAAGCAGGAGAAAAGAAACAGAAAAAGATTATGACGAATCAAGAAGGAAAGCATGAATTGGAGAATAGAAACAAACAAAACGGAAACTGGAGGAAAAAAATCACAGAAATGCTTTGACTGAAGTTAAACGTTATACAAATATATGGTTGAAAAAAGAGACAAAATTAAAGTGAAGTCCTTCCACCTTCCTATCATCCACCTTTTTTCCCTTCATTCTTTACTCTCAATCTTATACCTCCAAGCTTCATTAGGAGGCAAAGCGCTGACCATTAAACCACAAAAGTTGTTTCAGCACCGTGCAGAGGAAAACATGATCACTCATAATTGGCTGGAGAATTCTCAATTTGCTCTCAGTGCTCCTTCTCCCTCTCTCTCTCTCTCGTCCTGTGGCAGGTCTGAGGATGGCATGGGAGACCATTACGGCTCACTAAATTCCCCATTAGGACGGCAGCATTGTGGACAGCAAGTTACAGGTCCAATGCCAATGATATTTCACCGCTTCTGTCACTCTTTAACCATTTGTATGGATGTACCCTCACAACAAATGCAACCACTGTGCCCACTTGCACCACTGACTAGACAATAATAATTTTTTTGAATGCCATTGTCAGCTTTATGTGAAAGTCTCTCATCTTTCCCTTTCCATGTTTTCATCGTTTATGTTTTCATCTACCCTAAATCACTCCAGGCTCCCTGCTTTTAATGTGACTTAGCATCCATCAATTGGGATCAATATTCCAGAGCTTTTATCAAACACTGCTCCAATGCATCTTTGTATGCATTCACCTGTGTGTCTGTCTTTGTGTTATTATGTTATTTGTCTTCACGTCAATATCAGCTCTGGTCCAACAATGTCTATTGTGTCAGAGATACACAACAAAGGCTTTGAAAGAATGTGTATTTTTTATTTATCACTGAGTTTGTGTGTGTGAGCATGTGTGAGCGCTGTGTCCGCCATGCTGAATAGACCAACCTTTACTGATCCTGACTGCAAAGCATTTTTCAAACAGCAGGCTTAACTCAAAGACATGCAAGTACAGATACATGTCACACATGTGTGCAAGTACGTGTTTTCATCACTAGTTTGCTTGTTCCAGCATGCGGAGCTCCCACTTTAGGGACAAAAAGTCCTTGAACCGGTGGGTGGAAGTATGGAGGCGTACATGCACGCACACAAGCTCAATCGTGTGTGTTTGTGAAAGCGAGCTGTCAGTGCTGCTCTCACACACCATTCATCACAAGCTACTAATTCTGTTAGACCATTGTCGAGCCTTTTGCACCCCACATTGCTCTCTGAAAACTCAATCAGAGGCTAATGCCCTCAACCCTCCTAACACACATTGCAGCTCTCACTCTCACTTTCTTACTCACACACACTCATACTCCCAGAAACCCTGAGGGGACAGCAGTGGTCTTGGGGGACCCCACCAGTCCAACTCTATAAGTGTTGCTTGAATTTGATAGACAGGGGCTGCATGGACCAAGTTACTGGTGTTGAGAGAGGCTGTGATGGAAAGAAAAGGGGTGTTACTCTCCCTGTACGACATATAATTAGAATCTGCATTCCAAAGTATAGAGCACTCTTTATTCACAATCAAAATGATCATAATTAAACATTATTCTTATCTACCTTGATTACATGACTATCCTTTCAGAGTCCCACTTCTAAATATTCTCCAAAGTTGAAAAAACACATCAAATGACTTGAGTGCGGTTGATTTGGTTTGATTTGTGGTGAGATTCTTGTCTTACACCAAACAAGGATAGAGGAGGACAGAGTGGGTGAAGGCACTCTGCCACCTGTGTGGTGGATTTGATTCGTTAATCAGGAATCACTTTGCCCAACTCAGCTTTTATAAAGCATAATTACAGCTACATCTACCAACCCCCCTCCCCAGAAAAAACAAAAAAAACCCAAAAACAAAAAAACCAAAAACCAAAACAGCTTTTGACTGCAGCTGTTTCAAGGGACATTTTGGAAAGTTTTCCTGCAAAAAAGATAATCAAAATAAAGTTTGAGCTACATAAATATAATAACACAAAACAGCTTCTAAGAGGGAAAAACCTCCAATAAAGAAGGAGCCAGTGAGGGAAACCAGGCAATTGAGCATGCTCAGTTGGGGGCAGGGTTAGGCAGAAAGGCCAGACTAAATTTAGCGCCACCTTTTCATTCCCTAATTACGAGATTAATACATCCTGTCAGATACGTCACAATGCGACCGTATGATTTATTATCCAGTCGACCAGATGGAGAGATTGAGCAAGAGAAGGAAGTAGGAGAGGGGCACTGTCTGAAAGCAGCTAATCAGCATGCATGTGTGACTGGACCAGGCCTTGACTGTGCAGTGAGTAGCCGGTGAGTGTCTGTGTTTATAAAGTCGGCTGTATGAGTAAAGCCAAGGTTTATTAACAGAAAACATTGTAGAAAGTTGAACTGAATCCGGCTTGTTTCGTTAACAGGCTGCTATTTAATGAGAGGGAAACACAGAGGCATATGAATCCACACACGCACAAGCATAATATAGAGGACTGGACTAGGGATTGTAGCTATAAAGTCGGCCCCGGGCCTCAGGTTTAAATCAATGTCAAAGCCTGAGCTTATTTCATCTAATGCATGTTTTAATCATTCTCCTTCCTGATCAATGCAGTTTGGATGTGACCATCAGGCAGTGCTGTGGGAATTTACGAGTTCCTCTATTCTCTTGTCTGTTTCCAGACGGACGTTTTACAAGGCAGCACACAGTATGACAGTTAATCTCTTCCTTCACTTTGCCAAAATGAATTTTCCAGTGCGGCTCTCTATGCCCATATTTGTATGTCTCACTGTGTTGCTTGTGCAAACGAAACTTGTATTGGCTCTGCCAAGTCAACGTTCTAGTCCCTTTACTTTAATAGTGTCTGGAAGGGGCAATAAAAGCGATGCTACTATATTCAATTCTCGACAATAAAGCTAGATGTAGGGAAACTTTGAAATCCCTGAGTTGCATTTAGGAAACTAATTTAACAGGCTTTACATACTAGTCTGGTAATTGGAATTTGGCAGTAAATGAAAAAAAAAAAAAACAAATGAAAAAATACTCACAAAGGTTTTAGTTTAGAAACTGATTTAACAGATGCCAGAGATCTGAAGAGGAATCTACTGCACAGGTGAACCACATTTCTGAATTAGGAAATTGTAGATATACTGACTAAAATAAGGTGCCACTCAATATCTATTGTTCTGTCACTGAGATGAAAAAATGGGCTTTGGTAAGGCAGTTTTCTGGGTATTTTATCTTAAGTTTTTTTTTTTTTTTAATGTCATTGCGTGTGTTGATGTGCATGCCTACATGTGTGTGTATTTTAGGGCTAGACAATAATCACTGTTGCTGTTAATCAACATTTAGTGAAATCATACTGTGACTATGGTCTCATATTGTATTAAAATTATTTTGTAAACTCAGTTGTCCAAATTAATGATTTGCTCCTTGTTGCTAGATTTTTACTGAAACATTCAAAACAAAAACAACAACAATAAGTTTTTGGTCAGTACTTTGTCATGTAATGACAACTGAACTAACTCTATCCACTGATTAGGATGGTGAGATGCCATTGAAGGCAGAAGAAAGAAACTAGTGGGTGAGCCCTGATTTTTATCATTGGTTTGCAAAATTAAAACATTCCAATTCAAGCATCAACCAAAAATCAATAATTTTTGTGATCCAACCCCAAGTAGCAGGCAGAGAGAAAGTAATGGTTACTTTTTAAGTGCATCCTTTCTTTGAATCTCCAAGCAAATGTGAAATGTCCCAGAGGGGATCTTCTTTCTCTGGCCACTTTGTTCATTGCCAACTTTACATTTACTTGTTAATGCTGATGCAGTTGTAAACCTGAATTTCGAGCTTCTCACTGAGGTGTTGATGGAGGTTTATTTTGATTATTTTACTAAAGATGCAGTCCTGCATGTATTTGCTTGCTTGCATATTGTTTTATGTATCAATACTGATATTAGAAGAATATTCATATAGATATCATAACGCTGATTTCAGCCATTTTGCCAAGCCCCAGTGTCTAAATGCACACAAATAATTAAACTATATATGTATCATTGAAAAAGATCAGATATATCAGTGGTTTTTCTAATCTATGTCTTTCAACCTCTCACTTTTTATCCACCATTCCCTCTGTCTAATGTAAAAGTACACACTTGCAGACATGCATACCTTCACACACACACTCTCTCTCACACACACACACACACGCACACACACACACACACACACACACACACACACACACATATATATATGTGTATAGATACAAAGCATTACTTAATATACATCAGTTGAAGAGTTCTACCAACAAAAATATTTGCTGTAGGTGTATTCAAAGTACTCTATACCATGTGTTGTTTACATTACACGTATATGAGCTGCTAGCAAAGGCACCAGCCACTGTGACCAACTGCTATCTATCCAAAGGATCACAGTCTTTAATTTCTTATTGACATGGGTTTTGTTTTGTTTGCTATCCAGACTTCTAAACTCCTCCACAATCCATTTGAATATTTGAAAATAGCACTTGTAGTATTGCAACCTGAGACGTGAAGAACCTTGTATAAAATGAATAATGAAGACAAAAGACATGAGGCAAAAGAAAGCTGTGAAGTTGTCCATTAGTTCCTCTGCAGTCAGTTGTCCAGTTGACATAAAAACCTCCCAGAAAACCTCACATTCACACACACACACACACACACACACACACACACACTGTTATGCAAACACAAACAGAACTTTCCCTGAGGTTTGGGATAGCTGTCACTATTTCTTTGGTCTTTCTATTTTGGTAGTGAATTCTTCAATAGGGCGTGTGCACACATTTGTCCTCATATATGCTCCTGTCCTGAAGGGGAACCCTGGACTCTTCAAATGACACCTGTCAGTTATGCTGGCAAGCTGTACTGACAGGAGCATAAAAAGGGAAGGTGAGAGGCGCAGTATGAGCAAAGAAAAAACAGAAGAAAAAGCTTGGAAGATGAAGAAGAAAGGTGGAAGAGGTAGAGGAGAAGCAAGTGGAGGTGAGACTTCTGAAGCTTGTTAGAGACACAGCGAGATGAGAGTGGTGCACTGAGCTGTTTGGTGTTTTAGCACGTCACCGTCGTTTGATTTGTTAGCATGTGTTTATGATGTTGTTTCTCTGTCTGCTTCTGTCAATCTCTATTATTAGAGCCTCAGATCCTCCTCCTGCTGTTTTGACACTCCCGTTGCTGCTGTTTCACACTTCCACACACAGGTGCAGGGTTTGGGCTCATACACACTCTCACATCCATAGATAGACAAAATAGCATATAGAAAGACAATGACAGACTCAGCAACATACGCATAAGCACACATGCAAATTCAGAACAAACACTGCTTGGGGCACACTTGCTGGTTATGTCTGGTATGAGTGAAATCTTCTCTCTTGGCGCTTTGAGGAATGATGTGCCTTTAATATGAAGTGCTCTGTTTGGAGAAAGATGCAGGCGTGAGAGCTTAGATTTTCTTCATTCAGAGCAACTAAGTAACTAATGAATTGACTTGATCAGACACACACACACCTGGTCCTTTTATCAGGCTGCCGTGCTGCCTCTGATCTCTTTATGCTGGCAGAGACAGCAATTCTGAGCCTGATCTAAATCTCTGGTCTGTGAAACCATGAGATGAGCCTAAAAGCGTGTGTGTGTGTGTGGGTGTGTGTGTGTATGTGGGGGGGGGTTCCCTGAACGTTTCTATAGTTAAAAGTTAAACTTCTGAAGTCATTTAATTTAATTGGCTTTGATTTGAAGCATGTTCAGCATAAATCATCAATATGAATTTCTTCAACAGACAAGTGTATGTTTGACCTCTGTAGGGGGTCAAAAATTTGCATTAATAACACTTCCTGACAAAGTTCCTTTTGGAAAACAGAGAATAAAAACTACTTGTGATCTTCTCAACAATCGACACTAAGTGACACCATACTGCGGGCAAATGATTATCACAACATAGAGTTGGATTAAGAAGCTAATTTTACAAGGTCTGGAATCAGAGCACTCAATGGCGTTCTCCTGGCCCTGAGACAGAGAAAGTGAGAGCAGCGTCTGCGGCTGATATCTGCAGCTGCAAGATTAGCTTGGTAATTAACCACAAAGCAATTATCGGGTGGTGGGATGAGAGGCACATCTCAGGGAAGGTGTTTCTTGACGTGTTTAATAGGTGTTGAGTAGTTTGATCAGTCGACAGAAGTTGTCTCTGATTCGGAGGCCCACACTACAACAGAGGTTTATCCATAGCTGATATATGCAGCTGCTGAGAATTTAATTAATTAGACTGTTGCTTTTCCTTCCATCCACTTTTCATTGACCTCCATCGACACCTCAGTGAGAAGCTCGAAATTCAGGTTTACAACTGCATCAGTATTAACAAGTAGATGTAAAGTTGGCAATAAACAAAGTGGCCAGAGAAAGAAGATCCCCTCTGGGACATTTTACATTTGCTTGGAGATTCAAAGAAAGGATGCCATCTCTAAAAAATCCAGCTCAAGAAGACTGACAGACCAGTGCTGAAATCTCAGCAGATATGTGTCTAAGAGGGTAGAGTAAGAGGGCTTTGACTAAGTGCTATTGATGAAAATTAAGGTTGTCTCTCAAGGGGGTGGGGGTCCAACCACTGTTCTTCAGATCAGAAAGAGACTCAATCAATAAATCCAATTCACTCGCAATTCATATAATGGCTGTCTGTTTGAGAGGTGGTATTTAGATTTTAACAATATTGACAAACTTGAGTAAGATAGAGAAGAAATCTCACTTGCGCTTACTTTAAATATTGATTATCATACTATATAAGTCTGATGCATCCTCCCTCCCTACCATTCGACCTGTACTTTGATACATATACCACCTTGATGAAACTTTCAAGAGTCCTGTGTCCTACCTGACTCATCATCAGACTTGTTGTCATTCTCCGAGTCAGTGAGAGTGAGGGCCGAGTTCTCTCGACTGGACACTCCTGAGCTCCGGCGGGACTTTACCCCTCCTCCTCGTCCAGCCCAAAGTTGGATGGCTCGCTCTGGGGACAGTGGCCCCTCGGGGTCCGAGTCTGCATCAGAGCCGGCGCTGAGGGAGTACCCCCTCTGGAGGAGGCCCAGGTCAGGACAGTAGGGAACGGCAGCAGGGTGCGGAGAGGGAGTTGGCTCACATACCCCCAGCTCGGCCAGGGTGAAGTTACCCCCTGCGGGAGAGAGATAGGTGTTAAACTGGTGGAGTTTGGACTGTAAGCAGAGACACTTAAAGAGATATGCATCTGCAAATGCTCACATGAGCAAATGCACACACATATCGAGCAAACAAACCCACAATCACACATGGGAAGGCACACTAATTATGAGACTACGGAGGTGGAGGCAGAATATTGGGCTTTGTTGTTGCAGGCAGGAGGGGGAGAGATGACGCAGCATGAATCAGGCCCAAACTACAAACTAGCTGCTGGAAGGAATATGTACCGCCCTGCAGGCCTGTTAAGGCCGGCTTAGAAGGCCTGCCCCATTGCTTTACTGCTCTGCATTGGCATTCATGAGGTGCTGATATGAGATCAAAGAGCTGTTCACTTAAGGCCTCTCGGACAGTAGTGGGGCTGCTTTGCTGCCTTCTGGATTTGATCATCTCCCCATCTAGTTTCCATCACATACTGGACCCCAGGCTCACCAAGTATACTGAGGTCTGCTGCGGCACTGGTCTGGCTGCCTAACACTCTCTCCCTCAAGACAAACCGACTCGTCACGTCCAAAATAAATATATAAAATTATCCAAATTAAAGCACATCAAAGGAGATCAATAAACAGTGCTGCAGCCCAATTAAATCCAAGCTGAGGAAAAAGCAATTAAGGAAAAAGGCATGCTCAACCAATTTATTCTCTATACTAATTAAAAGAGTATTGTGGATGCAATCGCTCACCATCAGCAGTTGGAGTAAAGGGATCGGGAGAAAAACAGTTGTGATTCACTTCATTAGCAATTTGTGAGGGAGGGGAAAGGAAGAGGCAAGTGAGGAGAGGTTGGCATTGTGGCGGCACACTGTATGAATCAATGCACTGGGAATCACACAGCTGTGTGACTGGGTTAACTGTGACTCATCAGGCGTACGGCCGCAATCAGAGAGAAAGAGGAATTAAACAGATGGAAATCGTCTGCTGGATCTTCATGGTTCCTCTTCACAGCCTTGCCGAAACTGGAGAGTTGAGCTGAAAGTAATGAGGAGGGGAGGGATGCCTGAGAGGAAACTTAGCCAGGGAAGTGGTGAAAAGCTCTATACTTCTACTAAGACCAACAGATAGACTGGACTAGGACTGGACTAGGCAAGCGAATAACTCCACAGGTGGATTCAGGTACTACTCTACAGCTTGCCAAGCATCCAACCAACTACAGTACAAAGGCAGCTAAGCACTGCAAGTTATCAGGGCACATTACCATTCCTCGTCTTCCTTGCTTCATTGTCTTTTCCTCCCACTTATCATAAAGGGTGACAAAAGGAACCTTCTTTATCATATAACAGTAGGGACATTTACAGTCTGTTGGTTATTTACACTACAGCACTACGGTATATAAACAGGATCTATCTAGTTGTTGAACTCATACCTGAGATGAAGTATCTTAGGAGGACAGGAGAGAACTCCAGGAGGCCTGAGAGAGTAGAGCACATGGGTTCTTTTAAAATCAATCAGCAAATCATCTTGAATTGAACTGCTTGCTAGAGAAGTGTCTACTCCACAACTGGGATGACTCTCTATGCAAATCATCCAATCCAACTAGGATGACGTCTTTCTAGTCTAAACAAACGCTACGGGGGGACAGCTACATTACATGAAAGTGTGTGCAGGAGAGTATCTATGTGCAAGTGTGTGTGCTTGCCACACACATCTAATGTTACATCCCACAGGCCCCCGTTCTGTACAATTAACATCCTCTAACCAGCGATTACATATGCAAAATCCAATCACTCCTTATCATCATCAGCAGTAGACACAGCCCGATGCCGTAGCAATCTACATGTACTAGGAGAAAGATGGATTGGCACAAGGGGTTGAAGCAGACATGAAAATCCATCTTAGTTATTCTGCAAATAGAAAACCAATGGCATGTTTGTAACATGATATTATGACAGATGTGGGGGCAAATGTGGCACTGCATTCTAATCAGATCAATGCCTTTCTCTTTGCACAATACTGCTACTGTCATTCACATGCTTAAAATGCACATTAATAAGCCTTGTGTAGCTCTGGCAGTTGCCCTGTGCCATGCACATTTGTGTCTGTTCATTGTGTACATCCTGGCATGTGCATTCAACAAGAATGTGGTGCGTGAATGAATTAGACAGTGCTTTAGTGTGAAAGCAGTAAAAGCTAGAATGCTTTGCTCAATGATTTTCATTAATAGAGGGGAAAAGAGAGAAAGACAATGCTGAAGGAAGGGAGAGAAACAAAAACAGATTTAAGAAGAAACACTTGTGTTAATGTGTGTAGTTGAGAACGAGGAGGAGAACAAGTGAACAGTGTTCCAGAGTTAGGTGCTCAATTTCAATGGAGACAGAATACGAAGATGTGCAAGAAGTGTCTAAACGTATATATGCTGAATCAAATTCAAAATGAAACAAGGCCATACTAAATGAAATGGAAATAACAAGAAAGAACCTGACCTAGCAAAACTCATGCACACCATGACCTAGCAAAGCTAAAAAGTGGGTTAACAATGTATACGCATTGGTGTGCAGACATTAGAATTTCCTATAGAGTGAAAACAATATGATATATAAGACTGCCATGAATGTGGAGTTGATATGAATAAATTAGAGTGTGCTATAGAGTGCGAGCAGTATTAGCTAAAATGCTTTGTTGAATGATTTCATTAATTGAGGGGGAAAGAGAGAAAGACAGCTGAGGGAAGGGAGAGATACAAAACATATTTGAAAAGAAACACTTGAATGAATACTTTTCACTAATAGAAGGACAGAAGGGAAGTAAGGGAGTGAAATGCTGTAAAATGTGTGCAAGTACGTGAGAAAAAGAAGGAGAAAAGAGGGTTACTGAGCTACAAGGTTGCATAGTCAACACAATAGAGTGCAAGCTTGTTTTTCAGCATGCTTAGAAACAGGGCCTCAATCAGTACATGTTCAATCAAATTTAAATCAAATACAGCTATATTAAATGGGAGTGGATATAACAAGAAGAAGCAGAACAGAGGCAGAACTAAAAAGTCAGTGGAAGCCACATTCAGACCAACTTTAGCTCTGTGTAAAAAAAAAAGCCACTTTGTTCGTTTGAATGAGGCCGGTGTGGTGCAACAAGTCCCCCTTATTAAATGGCAACATATGCTGTTTAGGTAAAAAAAACAGCTTTTTCAGGTTTCACGGAAAGACCATGTTTTGTAGTTCAAGAATAGTCATGGTCAATATTAAAAGAATGGGCCATAATATGCCACTTGAATGCCACTTTTATGTGGGAAATGCTGGAGTGACTAATGCTGTCACTCCTCTTGGCAGAGTCTCCTCTGCGATGCAGTGGTGGCAAAAAAAGCAAGTTTTTCTGGCAAAAAAGCTGAACCTGGCTTGACTTCTGTTGCAATGTGAAGTGCTACTATGGTCAATCAAATGTATATAAATGCACATTACTGATAGATTACTATTTAACATAGATATTCTACTGTTCCATGTCATCATCACTATAAAAGATAAAATGAATTCTGCCGTGATAACCTTACAGAGCAATAAAATCCTTCCCTGTGACATTATAATCCTGTGGGCAGTGTCAAACCCATGGATCTATTATTCCAGCTTCATCATATTTGATTGTCTCACTGGTACTTGGAGTAACACACCCCTTCCGATGCAACACCTAGCATTTATTAGAAAAGAAAAAGAAGCATCTTGTTGGAACTTGAATACAATAGTGTGTGTGGGAAATGGCTTTTGCAGTGATCCATTAAAGCAAATGTACCTCCCTTGATAAAACTCATTATAGATGTGTGTGTGTGTGTATATGAGGGTTTGCGAGTAGACAGCTTTGTGGGATAGAGGGGCCTATCATTAAAAAATCATTTGTGCTTGTTAGCAGTTTGACAGGCAAAGTATAGGCAGCAGGACTCTGCATTATGCTGGTTGACTTTCTCTCACCCTACGGTGTAATTCTGTAAAGGATGTGGAGCAGGCAGAACCTGTGGGCTTCAATGCCTGCAATTATTTTGCTTTTTGCTGCTCCAAAAGATTACAGTGCAGGCCACCATCGGACATGTCATTTTGAGCTCTGGTCTGCCCTGAAGTGCTGAAGTAGTGAACTGATTTGATCCTGGGTGGAGGATGCATGCGAATCAGGAAGCAAATACAACTGTGCACAGCAGTTTCACCAACAATCCTCTGAAATAGTTGAAATTATTCCAAATAACAGTAAAAAGCCTTTTTTTCAGGGCTGAGGGAATGTTAGAATTTATGGCTAATAGCAGCCAAAATGTGTCATTTCTTAATATTTTCCATTTTCATTTGCATCCAATTCAAAATTCATCTGCACTGCACTTTCATTTCCTTGCAGAAAATGAACTTCTCTTTTGTGTTGTCTTTTCTGTAATTTATGAAGCAATAAGATGTACATATATATTCCTTCCTAATAATCGAGAGCTTAATTTACGAGATGTTTCAACAGACACAGGAGGAATAGAGACAGGAAATTCAGGGAAACAGTGGGAATGAAAAAGTAGAGACAACATTGCAGTTAGGTCAACTCAGAGGTCACATAGTCCTGCTCCTCTGGGATCACATGACAACAGAAGGTGTTCTACTGTCATTCCCATAACTCGTCAGGCTGTCTGTCCTTCTAGTCGCTTAATACAAGACAAAATGTTTTTTTAAAAATCATTGGTCTGCTGGGTGTGCTATTAAAAAAATAAAGGACATTGAAGGAGAGCTGGATAGTAAGAGACAAGGAATATATTCTTTAATTGGTTACACACATTTGTCATTTTTCACTTCACTATTTCAGAATTCTCTGTGCAGCCGTCTTCACACACATGCAAAATGACACAACAGAGTGTGACTTTCAGGATGCTTTAAAGCTACCAAAATACTTCATTTTCACTTTAACACTTGCAAAGTCTTCTCTCAGCAAGAACACGCTTTAAGTGATATGAGAAGAATTGTATGTGTTATTGAGTTATAGAGTTATAGAGATCAGCAACGTTGCCTTTCTCCACAAAAATATGAAAAATTAAATTGCAAGGATCCCTTTCTGATGTTCTGATGTATAAAAACTGTTTATATACTCTATGAAAAGTACATATATGTGTTGGATATCTACATAAGATAATGAATAGTAACAGGGCTAAACTGGAGACTACAGCACAGATGGCCTTCCTCTCAGTCGTCTCGTCTCCGATCAAACACACACATACTCCTCTCATTCTCACAGTCACTATTTATCCTCTATCAGACACTTGTCTATCTCTGCTCATGTTTATGTAAATCTTTAAATCACCTCTTACAAACTGTTCCTCTCTTTGTATAGATAGTAATGAAATTATAAAAAGAAAATGAGTATGTAAACATAGGCAAAATGGACTTTAGATACAGTCCAGAGACAATTGCTGAGAGTTTGAGTGAGAAAATTCATGAATTCATGAATTTTGAAAGACATGGTCATCAAATTCATTTTGCGTCAAAGCAATGAATAATGATCTAAAGTTTGGCCCACATAGACTGCTGCTGTGCTATGCTGTGTGAAGAGGAGAAAAATGTACTTGCTCTTAAGTTGATATGTGAAAAAAATCAGGAGTGAAATAGAGTGTGAGTTGAGCTGATGACAAAAAGGGGATCATAGATGAGGTAGTGAAGAATGATGAAACTCCTGCGGAAAGAGAGACAGAGAGAAAAAGATGGAGAAAGGGCCAAAAACTGAGCTGTACTGTGTATACCTGAATCATGTGCCAACATGGTGGATCTAATGAAAGCACCTGAGTGGAGAGTAGTTTGGCTTCGACTTGAAAATATGTTCAAAGGTTAAGGTTCAAGGTGAGTGCGAGAGAAAAAAAAGTTGTTCAGATACTGTTATTACAAGGACTATTATTACTCTAGCACACATGGAGACTCATGCACACAAGCTGTGCGGCAGCGGAGAATACTAACAAACATCTTCAAAAAGCAGGGTTTCCATAGTGATGCGGTAAAGTAGTGCACAAAATGAAGTGAATGTTGCACAGGTGCTTACATACACACATCAGACGTGAGGATGATGATGAAAAAAATCTACGGATGCTAATGAGATCAACATCTTTGGTCTAATTTTTTTCTTCTCGTTTACAAGTAGAAAACCTTTCTGTTATACGAGCCAGGCATCCCTGATCCCATCCATTGAATGTTCTTGCAGAATTCCTAATATCAACATCCTTGATAATATATAATACTTGTAATTTATCTAGTCACAAAATTTTTGGCCCTTTTGGCTGCTCAGAAAAAAAAAAAAACAGCACCAAGACAAAGAAGAAGAGTTTTGGGTTTTTTTTCTAAGACCCGAATCTGCTCTCTAGTCAACCCCTAACTCCTTATTTAGAGTATTAAAGGGTTTTAGGGTATTACTATGGAAGCCTTTCTTTTCTCTTTGGCTAAATATCTTATCTCTGTCATCACCCTCATGACCATCAGATAAAATGCCTCATCCTTTAAAAAGGAGATTATTCTTTGACTCTTATTTAGCAGGATTAATAACAAAGTAGTTTTGTAGCAGATGATACTGTCAAGATTAAAATGCTTTATCTTGACATCTGGAAACTAAACACGTGCCTTTTGCTCTAATAAGTAAACAAAGCGTTCCCACACATACTCTTACTTCAAAGACTGGCATTCATCTTAACAGGCACATCCGGAATCAGAATAAGGTTAGTTAGATATGTTTGAATTGAAAAAAAATCTGTCCATTTTGCCATTTGAAAGAATGAAACTGGAATAATTGTTTGATCTCACTTAAGATGTGAGAAGTATTATTGTTTCATTCCGCCTGCTACAACATCTTTTTAAAAAAACCTTTGTTGGCTCCCTGTTCATAGTGAGTGAGTGGCAGTAGCTAAGACATGTTATTACATTACCTTTCCTGTGTAACTGACATTTCATGACAGGATGACTGGGCACACTGGCAGTCCGCTTCATGGGGCTTGGTGATGATTACCAAAAACCCATTTCACACATACATATACACATACGTATCCCATAGCATTTAGCACATCATTAACGCCGCCATTAGCAGCGCAGTCACAACCTAACAAATATGCCCAAATAGGAATGTTATGGTCAAACACTTCCCACACCTCTCAGATGACATCCATTCTTTTGGCTCCTGTCTGAGCAACAGGGGCCCTTGCACCTCCTAATGAGGACACAAAACAGGTGTGACAAATGTCATCCATCCCTGGGCTGCTTCTACTGCCCAGAGGACAGCAGTCTGGGTTGGACAGGACATGACAGGACATGACACAACACCATGCACTCTGGATTAGGTCTTGTCACTGAGGATGTAGCACTAAGCAGTGAAACACCTCTCCTCCATTAATAGAGGCCAAAGAGACACGCCTCACTGTTGCTTATAACACTGGAATGCTCCACATACATCTGCTGACAGATCAATTTTGAAGTTGAAGGCTTTTAAGAAATGTTGGAAAGTTAATGTGACTGATGAGATTCATAATTTGCCAAGAGATATGGATAAGGAGGTGGGATGGGAGCTATACATGGTTACTGCTGACATGTAGAGAACATCTCAAGCCAAACCTATGAATAAATGCAGACACTGTGTTCTTACCTTTGACTAAAATGACCATGCAGTGTGTAGTGAGGGAAGATCAATAGGGAGCCTCCACTGTACATCTATATATGCATCTTTTGCAGTATTCATATGGGAATACTGATATGTTGCATATATAAATATGAATACTGTATATCTTTGGTAAGTAATGAGTCAATCATAGAAATACTGAATAACAAGTTCCCGTCTGTTCTTAAATACCAGAGGGAATGAGATTTGAGAGGTTTATACTAGGATTCACTACGAGTTCTCTACTTATGTTCAGTAAATAGGTTATGGTGGAAGGTACAGGCATGCAAACACATTCCTGTCTGTCCTTCTTTTTCTATATTTTCCTGTCTGCTCCTTATTCTTCCTGTCTTGTTGCTTTTCTGGCCCTTTCAACGCCAACTTTGGGACTGGAACTTTTCCAACTTTGGTGACTTCTAGTGGTGGTATCGAAAAAGACACCGTGACAGATGGCACTACACAGTCCTATGACTTCCTGCCCATGGATCTGACCTGGGGAAACCCAAATGCCTGGGCTTAAAGCAGCAGGTAGACTGCATCAATTTCAATGAGATCACCTCATTTTTCTACAAACAACAGCTTCTCTAACAATTTAACTAATGCAATAGCAGTTCAGACCTCCACTAACTGGCATTTACATTGATATATCATCACCTTTGAAGTTGAAACGACAAACTTTAGCAGACAGTCGCTTACTTACATATCCAGCTGTTATGGAACAACATTCAATACTGCTTGTGTACCCCTGATTAATGCAAATCCAATATTCACACTCTTTTAGCTTTGATCTCTACCAGCTCCCAAGGAAAATATCTTGTCCTTTAGCTGCTAAATGCCCCACTATGTTCATCAGTTTGTAACCAACTCTGTCTATCTGCTGTTTGGTGATCAACAGATTGTGTGCAATGGCTTATTAGAGCTTTTTTTTTTTTTTCTGAAAACAGCCTCCTGATGTGGCCGAAAACGAAGCAATGGGAGCAGTAGGCTTTTGGTTCCCTCCCACTAAACGATGAGTTGAAACCCACTCGTACAGCTACATCAAACTGTACATTATTTTATGCCTTATTGCATTTTTCAATTGTGTCTTTTGATACATTGATATTACAACAGTGTTAATAGCCTTAAAAAATATGCTTTAAAAAGCCCCACTATGCCACAAAAAATGAGAGGCTGACAGGTTTTACAGGATGCATCAGAATTCTTGTCAACAGTTTAACCACCAATCTAACTCACCCGGCGAGGTGTATTAAAATGCAGGTAACCATGGCAACAGCATGTCTTCTTCATGCAAGTTTTAATTTATAAAAATGAAAGATTTATAAACGGAAGTTGTATTTTTGCCTGTGGAAAGAACCCATCATTTACAGTAAGACGGCCACATTTGTAACCTCAGCACTCTGTATGTTACTTTATGATTTAATCACAAAGCATCTCCTACGCAAACCATGGCAGGGGTGATCCAGCAGTGGGCTGCTTACTCAGTTGTATTGTTATAATCCCACAGATTTCTACTGCCTGCCATGAATGGCAAAAGGATTGCAGAAGGCAAAACCGAGGTTTGAGTCAAGTGCTTCATATCTGCTGGATCATTTTGGAATCTGTAAAAAATTTTGTTTAATATTTCATGTCATGTGTCATTTTTTATTTTTCCCATTGAAGTTACTCATAAATCACTTGTTTGCCTGTTTTGGATGCAATTTACATTTGATTTAAAAAAAAAAATTAGAGAAAGAGACATTAATTACTCAGTTCATGCGGCCTGAAATGTGTGGAGTTTTTTTACATGTCACATGAGCAAATTGGAGCAACAAGGAGGAAAGTGGTTAAATGTCAGGCAGATAATCAAATTTGCTGAATGTCTTCAAATCAGTAGGTCAGTTAGAGATGACCAGCAGATGCATTCTGACTTTTTCTCTCCACTGTTCTACCTGAACAGCACCCTTTCTATTTCATTGGACCTCCTGATTTATAAATTGAAGAATAAATTGTTTATAAATTGTTCAGTCTATTTTTTCTGTAGTCTGCTGTGCCCTAGCTAGGACAGCCAGAAAGATGTGTACCGTCATTGCAAATGTATGATTTAAACCTTGATTTCACCATGGGCAAACATTTTATCAATCCAGGAAGAAAAAAAACAATTGGTGAGTCATGAAAATATCTTTGAAATGCTACATATCATAGAGAACAATAATTTACATTACCACAGATCAATGTATGGACAACTGAGGTCAAAATGGTGCAAGGGTGCATGATAATACACTCCAAGTTGTCATGATATAAAAATGGTGGAGGAAAAAAAGGCTATTTTTATGTTATTTCTGTGTATAAGTATCACATTATCACTTACATACTAATACTGTAATTCTTATGTCTTTTCACGTCTACCATTTCTGAAACACTTTTCCCTGATTCTAAGCATCATTCCTCATGTATCTTCATCTGCATGGTAATCCTGTAGTGCAAGTTCATATAAACATGCAGCAACATCAGCTGGGAGCAAACCATTTGCACTGATATCATTTTAGCCACTACCTAAATAACAACAGACATAGATGTGTACAAGAAATTTGGCACACACACACACACACACACACACGCACACACACACACACACACACACACACACACACACACATTTAAAGTGACTGGAGAACATGTTTAATTACAGCTTAGGCAACAAGTGGCTCAACTGAGAGAAAAAAAAAACTTGATAACAGTGACATTTACAATCCACCTCATTTATCAAAAGCTGCCAAAGGAGAGTCAAAGAGGGTCACTACATAGTAAACATATATCAACTCAACTCTCTCAGCATGCATTTCTTGGACTCTGTGAATCAATAGATTTTTAAAAAATGAATTCCGTTAATCAATTTGTTAAAAAATTTATTTTCATTTGTCTCTGTTGTTACCTACTATTTGTGTGTGTGTAGCTGAATAAGAGCCAGAATCAGTGCTAAATAGCTTTCACCTTCATTGTGCGTTTACTTGAGCTCTTTTTATTATTTCTCCCATTTGTTAGCAAGTGTTTTCATACATGTTTATGCATGCACCTGTGCCGACATCGGTGCTAATAGCTAGCACTTTTGCTTTATAGTACAGACAGCATTTGAAAAACTCAGCTGAGGTGTACTCTGAGCTGTATGGATAATGTTAGAGAGTGAATCCCAGGATCACATCAGGTTCTGATAGACCTGTGCTTAGTGTCAGTCATTCTGTTCAGTCTCCAAACAACTATCAGTTACTCTCATTCCATTTATACAAACATATCAGTAAACCGGAAAAAGTTGATGCAAGTCTTTAAACTGGGCTCTTTTGATGTGTACAGTAACCGGAGTGTGTGTTGAGTTAAGCCACTTGTTACATATCTCCCTGCATGTGTCAAGGCCACAGATACAAACCCTTCATGAGGAGCTTCCTGTCTATAGAAGAGTAAATATGGAGATGGGGTGAGTGGGAGTGTGTTGAAGACTGGCGGACTGGAGTAGAGTCGGCCCCGGGATAATCTTCAGTGACTCCACTGTTCTTTTGCTGTAGCTATGGGATGTTTTTGATTGTCAGCAGCTGGAAGAGGCGCAGAATGCCAGGGAGAAGACAAAGATTGTGAGGGATTGGAGGAAGAGGGAGGGATTGTATTTAATCTCACTGCCATTTATTTTTAATAGCATGCAGCTGCTTTGTTCTCTCTTCGATTATCAGCAGTCCAGGTTGTAATCCAATGGAATTCACGGACACAAACAGGCATATGTGCACACAAAGAAGAACACACGTTCTCACACATTTTCTTTTTATTTTCTTTTTGTCTATTTTTTTCAGTTGTTTACTGCCAATTTTCAATGAGCAATTCTCTATGCTCCGAAATGCTTGTCATTGTTGGCTATGTGCATTCAGACATGTGCTACTTCTGTGACACATGGGCGCTGCAAGCGATAAGCTTCACCAGGAGCTATAACGTGGTAGGTGCACATCATCCCCCTTAATCAACCCGCCACTGGGCAGGATCCCCGACCAAGCAGAAGAAGTTGCTAGTAAAGTGACAAGGACAAGAAGCCACACTGGCTTGCCACCAGTGAACACAGCCAGTTTCAACTCTTGCGGTGAGGGCCAGAGGCACCACTGCCAGGTATCAGACGCAGGGTCTCTGCAGTGGTGGGTAAGAATGTTATTCATGAACTTCCTGTGTACCCTACACGTTTGTCTGAAGGGGGAATTTCAGTGATTTCTCTCCCAGTCTGGGTGAGTAGTTCTACTGTGACTGTCCAGTGTGAGTTTGACCATGTAATATAATTGCAAAGTTAAATCAGTGGACTACTCCTTCAATGTAATCAAACACTTACCTATTACTAAGTAGTGATTTGATGCTGTCTTGGACTTGATAAATCACATTTATATCCTTGTCATGCAAGTTCCTCTGATTCTGTCATAGAAGACTGTAACCTAGTAGGTTTGCTTACTCTTGGTGAAAAGGACACATGATGAGTCTGCTGGTGCTGTGGTTCTGGCAGATACACAGAAGTTTTCTCTCTCCAAAGAATGGAGATAATAAGAGAGGAAGCAGGGGACACAACTCTAGCATATAGCCATTACCCAACCACCCAATAGTGCATTGTAATTGCCAATTGGTCTTGATTACAAGCAGTGGAGGTAAAGATGCCGGGATGCGAATGGTAGAGTTTGGCAGAGTTTTTGGACAAAGCAATCCTATATCAGTAGATCATTTGTCAATGTCAATGGAGAAGAGGAAATACTAAATGATATGAACATGATCATTATAGAGTTTGTATACCGACAGCTCTTACAGGTTTGAATGAGATCATTCTGATTATAGCAGAACATACGTTCACATTTCATTGAATCTGTGAAGATGAGAGGTCAAGCCTGTAGAGCTCTGATAGTAGGCAGAGCCTTTGTGAAATTGAACACAAAGACACATGGTGTGCTTGTTCTCAGAGCCACAGAGAGGGCCTCAACATAACAAATGTGTGATATGACCACTAAAGTAGCAATACAGGAACAGCAAGGGTGTGAGAGATGGAAAAAAATGAGAAAAAGAAGGCAGGCATGAAAGGTGTGACAAAAGAGCAAAAGAGGACATAAAAGAAAGTAAGAAAAAAGTGAGACACGGGAAGATAGACCATCAGTAAGAGACACACAATGACAGGATGAATAAGGACAGCGGAGGATGCTGAGTGTTGTCCAGACAGTGAGGCAGGCAGATGGGTGGTGGATTCTCTGTGTGGTTTCCAGCCCTGGGGGCAAAGCAGCAGAGGAGAATGTAGAGGGGCTCATTTAGATCCCTCTAAAAGGAAAGGCCAAAGCTTCTAGAAACTGCAGTGGCCGTGATAATGCCTGCTGTCTTGGGGTGGACCAGCAGGGATGACACCCCTGGGATGCGCTGAATAGGAGCTGCAGAGAAGGACTGAGAGAGAACCAGGAGATGTACAGTATGGGCCCAAAGCTCAGAGAGGCTGAGGGATGAAAGAAAGCAGACAAAGCAAGATATACTGCAGTAGGAGCATAGGGGATAGTGTGCTTCTGTTCACTGATGTAGCATATTAGAGTTTACACTTTTGTCATATCTTTATTGCTGTCATGGGATTACCTCTTTAGCAATTTAATATCAAATATAGCCTGAATTAACCCACTGAAAAAATATGACAGGAAAATGAGACTAGCTAGTCCAATTTTATGTGTAGAATAAAGTAAACAAATGTGTCTAATATTTTTGATCATATGTCAATGGGGCTACTACCTTATTGTGATCACTGATATATTCAAATATGTTGCTTTGTGGTGATAAATAATGAACACTTATAATGAGCTTTCCAGGCCGCTACATGTTATGGTGAGGAAAGAATGTGCTATTTGGCTGTGCTAATCCAAGTAGAGTAGATAATAAGTGTGTAATGGGGAAACGGTGGAGTTGAAATCCAACGAAAGGGGGGGGTCTGTTGGAAAACAAAACCGAACCTGCTTTGTCAAAATCTGCAAGGAGCCATTTGGGATAGTTAGCGTTCAAGGACTGGAAAAACAACCCCGAAATTAAAAAGGATTTACTGGAAACATGCACATGTTTAGTTAGCGTCTACAGCCTGGTGTAGTCACATTCTTTGAAACAGGGGTTTTAACAATGTACTGTACAATACAACAGTACTTTCTCAGTGGTGGCCATTTAATCAGACTGTATTGCCATTAAATTTCATTACATTAATTCAGCCTAATGCAGCCTGCAGAGCTGTGTCATTCATATATGCTTGCAAAAATTTCTTTTGCTATTTTTAATTGATGTAGCAAGCTAGCTTTCAATATAATTAATCCTACTCTAATTGAGTAAAACAGCTGTCAATGGGCACCCAAACATTATGTGACATCTGGGTGAAATGTGAAAAACTCTAAACCCAACTTGCACATATGTGAGATGTAAGATTTGAGGTGTTTTGACTGTAGTCTGTCTTTCATGCAAATGTACAGCCAGCATAATATTATACCAGTCTTTTTTTAGAAAAATAGCACACAACACAGACAAAGATGTTACTAAATTGTTTCTGAACCTGGGTGCGAGTGGAAATGCAAGCACAAGCCTGGCAAAAAATCCAAAATAGATGGAGCAGGATGAATATGTTGGCTTTTTGAGGAATGCATTATCAGCATGTGGACTTCTAGCGGGTCTAACTGGAGGTCAATAACATCAGCTCCTGTCACCTTCTTTTAAAGCAGCAAACATTTTCCCAATAGGCTGAGGGACCACAGAAAATATTCCCTACCTGGGAGGGACAGAGTGGCTGAACATAAATATACAACACCCCAAAAGGGCTCCAAACCCACTCAAAATATGATTATTAAGGGAGATGATATTCCTTTTTAAGTTGAGTTCACGCTTCAGGAGACACTGAAATTCCAACAATGCTTTTCATGCATAATGATATGCACTAAATAAGTCATTTTAGGAGACAATGATATCTTTGGAGCAAGATACCAAGGAACTCAATGATTTGTGTGATCGTATGTGCCTGTCTAAATGCACACACTCACTAGGTGCTCCAGTCACACCTGTGCATTACTCATACCTTTTTGTCTCACTAATGAACATAATGATAGCTGTAAGGGCAAGTCAATATGGATGAGCATACCACAGAAATGTAAATACGCAGTGCAACACATAAGCATTTAGGAAAATTACAGTCTGAGAATAGCTTTGGGTGACCTCAAAATTTCTCAGCATGAAGCAGAGATGCCATGATGGCTCACCCAACCTAAAGAACAACATCATTATAATTTAATCAATGTTAATCATATTTTCTAGTTTGGCCCCATCAGCGCATGAATTACTAATATCACAGGTCGCTTCAAATATCAAGCCTCTCCTTCAAAACATTGTTGAATATTCAGTAAGACAACAAGGACATTATCTGTTTTCAATCTCACTTATGTCACATTTTAGTAGTTACTGGTGAAGGACATAAAGTTTCTGTCTTTTTGTACCAATCTTGCCTCCAAACTACAAGCTGTTTAAAAGACAAACACACTGTTTCAATCCCTCACTCTCATGTTCCAGTTATAAAAATATCTGATTAAAAGATGATGAGAACTCTGTTTATCTGCTGCTTCTCTTGCTCCGTCTTTCTCACTCTAACTCCTTTTCTTTCCCCCTTCTTCCAGCACTACTCCTCCTCCTGTGGTGTCACAGTCCATATGGTACTGCAACTCTGTTGGTCTCCTGTGGCCACACTTCCCACGATGCATCTGTGTCTCTGGGCTTTCGGGGGAGCTGATAGGCTGAGAGGACCGTGGTATCGACCAGCTACTGCCTGGTGTGAGGTCAGCTCAGTGCAGCAGTGGAGTGTGTCTGAACAGCACACACCGCTGACTTCCAGTCTTTTATCCATCACCCCAATCAATCCTCTATTTTTTATCATTACCTTTCCCCCCGTAGTACAAAGTATGGTCTTTTCTAAAAAAAAAAAAAAAAATTCTTCTCAGTTCCATTTCACATTTTCATCTCTAAGCTACCACCAGATTGATCCATTTATCTTCATTTCTTGAAACTACACACAGTAAGACATGGAACCTTGACAGTAGGTCTATCTTTTAGCTATAATGAAGATGTTCCATGTAGAAAATATTATCAAGGACTATCTAAAATATATTTATTTATTTCTGTGGGGGATTTTACTGTTCTACAACAGTCTTCTGTGTCGTGTTGTATTGCGCTGAGCTTTCCTCTCCTATCCTTGCTGTGTCCATGCAGAGAAAACAGAGCTTAGCATAGATCAATCCCATTGAGTCTGACTCCTTTCACCAGCCAAGGATCAATACTGCCTGTTTTATGTCCCTCCCCAATAAACACATGTGCTCACAAACACACACACACACACACACACACACACATACACACACACAAATGCACACACACATGCACACAGAGTTTAAAGACATGCCTATGAGAACAGGCCCACCCCTTTAGAGATGACCTATCGGCCTATCGGCTAACTTGCTCACCAGGGGATACAGAAGTTCATTATGACAGGCTTGCCAGTGCTAAAGGTCTGCTTTGGCCCTCTGCTGCAAAGTGCAGCATTTACACCATCTGATTACATTAACAGCTTGCAACAGAGGGCTCACAAGAAAACACACAATGGCTAAAGGAGTATACAGCTGGAAAACTTATATATGTGGAACAATGTGACTGTTGAATGTGTGATACCAGATGTTGAAGTAATATTAAAATCACATAACAGGAGAGGAAAAACTCTAAAAGTATTTGCCTATGCCTGGCTCAACCATATGTGCTGGGCACAGAGAGTTGAAAAAATTATTTGAAATAACATTTTGACAGGAATTGCTACATCTTCGAGTTGCTTGTTTTGCTTTAGCTCCCACTGGCAGTATTTGTTACATCTAGAAAGTATTGTATACTTTCTAGATGTATCACATGCTTCCAATGTATGTACCATTGTATATACCAGAATGATACATCTTATACACTCCTTTTTATGAAACCTGCAAAAACATCTTTTCTGTGCTTAATAATTATGTCCCAAAAATGTTTTGCAAATCAGTTAATAGTAGTATAATAGATGCGGATATACGCTAATTCGCTTCCTCGCAGAGAGTTAGATGAGAATATTGATATCAATGTCATGTCTGCAAAATAGATATCAAGCTACCAACAGCAGCCAGTTAGCTTAACTAACTAAAGGCTAGCACAGCTACAAAAAGGTAAAAGGTAACTAAAAAAACAAAAACAAAACAACAACAAGCATCTCTACAAATCTATAATCTTTAAGTCCTCTAAGGTCGTAACATTTAATTTTCCATTGTCTTCAGTCAAGCACAGTATCTATCAAGCCAAAAGCTACTGATCATTAACGTATTTTAATGGTCTACTTTGCTCTTCAAACGCACCTTGCCTCGAGTACTCATCCGCCTCATGGTGAACCAGGTCAGTAACACAGCCGCCATAGTGCAGTCTCTGTTCATGGTCGAAGGCCTTGAGCGTCTCGCTGGAGCTGTAGGACTTCTGTGTTGGCACACGACACTCATCAGTGTCCAGGGAGGAGGTGTTGTACTGGGAGTCTTTGGAGCAGCGACCTCTGGTCAGAGAGCGGTGCCTACGATCCTTCAGATCCATGCTGGTGGGGGAGGTAGGGATGCAGGGAGGAGAGATGGAGATGGAGGAGGAGGAGGATGAGGTGGTAGGAGATGGAGGGTCCTCCTAGCAGGCCGCCGTAATGTCAATCTCCACTTCAGTCACCTGGAAAACAGAGAGAGAGGGAGAAAGAGATGAAGAGAGTGGAAAAGACGGCAAAAGGTTGGTATACAATTAATGGATGCACTGCTGTGACTCACTCTTGCTTTGCACTCCCCAGAGAATCACATTACAGGGAGAGTTAGGTAAGAGAGAGCTGGGAGAATGGACATTTGAGCAGGCAAATATGCAACACATTAGAGTATCGATGCAGGATAAGTAAGGCTATTGTGGGGAGGAACGGAACTGCCAGCTGTGGTCTAAAGAGAGTCAACAATCGAACAGGCTGATGAAAAATGGTCAGCCAGCATTTAAATCTATGACATAAAAACAGAGAATGACTCAAACACGGTCCAGTCATCCTAATCTGATGTCAGCAACACATGAATAAACAGACACACAAAGGGAAAACAATGATGACAAGAGGAGACAGAAAATATAGAAAGAATATTTGGTGGAAAGCTGAGGAAAAATACTGACAATATAATGGGGAAAAAAAACACGGAAAATTGGGATAAGGTAAAGGATAAGATAGAAAGAAAAGCAGCTGGATGCAACAGGAAGGATAGAAGAAGAGGAGAAATGACTTGAGGGCATTGCTAGTCTCTCCCTCATTATCAGAGTGCGAATGAATCCTGCTCCCTTAGAGGCTGTAAGGGATAATCAAACACACACACACACACACACACACACACACACACACACACACACACATAAATTATCACAAGCACACAGGAATGCACATATACAGTATGGAGGCACCTGTGCTGATATAATAACATTACCTGAACTTCACAGAGATTGTAATGCAACTTGTAACTCAACTACACATGCACATCAAGACATCACCTTTGCTGTGCTTATGCATGATTTGTCCACTTCTATTGCATCACAACTTGCCCACTTTTAATCTATTCAAATCTTATACTTGTGGATGCAGATTATACATGATTATGACGCTAATACAGCATGATACTAGTGCAGCGGCCTTAAGCAATGCATTACATTAGCAGCCAAAGATCAAAGTACAACAATACAACAACCAGCAGTAATTGACAGGAGCGCTTCAAGCAGCTGCCTGTATGGGATATTTATGGTAATAAATAGGTCATACATGTTTCTGTTGCTTCAGGCCTTAGGGAGTCTGGTCCACCCACTGCATTACAGCGTAGCATTGCATTTTCATCAAAATATCTTTCAGTCTGGACGGCATTTATCAATATCAGAACTGGCAGGCGTATTTCTAAAGAACTGGCATCATTTTATTCAGAATATGTGATGTAACTAATTGCATGCTGCGACGAAGGAAGAATGAGAAAGGAGGTAAAGAGAGAGAGGAATACAGATTGTGAGTCAATCTATTCAATGAAAGCTCATTTTGAAATGCTTCGAGAGTAGTATTGAAAAGTGCCCTGCTATGTCCATTGATTAACAGTAGGTATTAAGTCTCATAAAGAGCTCATTATGCTCCAGCATCCATCACAGAGGCTATTAGGAGTTCAACCTTAATGTGTTTGTACCTTGAATAGAGGGTGAGGAAATGGAGAGGAATACTGGCTCAGGAAATGTGGGGATGTTCTGACTGGCATAATACAAACAATGGACAAACAAGGCTCGTTGTGAGCATGTAGCTGGGGGTGTGTATGTCCGCTGAGTTTGTATTATTTTCATGAAGTAATGGTGCAAGGGTTAGATGAGAAGATGCACGCCGTTCTCACATCTGTATGATATGTGGGCAGCTGGAGCCAGGAGGTGATTAGCCTAGCTTAGTTTAAAGACTTGAAGCAAGGGCAAACAGCCATCCTACCCAGCAACTACGAAGTTCACAAATTAACAAGTTATATTGTTTAGTTCCTATGAAAGCTAAGATGAAAAATGAGGGTTTGAGGTTTTTGAGGAAGGTAAGACCTATAACTTTTTCTTAAAAAAACAACACTTTATCCATCTGCACACTGCTACTGTGCAGCATCTCCACCTGAAGTGCTGGTTGCCTGGCAACTTCTAGGAAACAACAAGAAGTCCTGGGAAGTCACGATGCCTGGCTGAGCCATAGTCGCTGAAGTGAGCAAACCTAATTCAAATCACAATGACATTTGTAACACCTGAAAGAAACCAGCCTTGCAAGATAATATCACTCAACCATATGCTGTGTGGGTGCCACCGTATGTCTAGGTGAGGATGGTAAATTTTTAAAACAATTTAATGTAACACTTTGGTTCAGTCTTAAATCATAACGTCTGCCAAAGCAGTTTTTTTCATCTGTGTCTCTTTGTTGATTTATTCGTTTGCTTTTTTTGTCAACAGGATTACACAAAAAATACATAACTGCTTTGCACCAGGCTTGTTGGAGAGAGAGGGGGCACAGGCCACGGAATAAACTATTAAATTTTAATTGAGAGATAGGGCATTTTTCCCCTTAGCAGAGATATGCGCCCTACTGAGTGCCAGTGCAGTTGCTTATTTGATGTTTCTGTTTTTAGCAACATTCAGCAAACACCATTTCCAATAAAGTAAGAAGTTTCAGTTAATCTAAAACCTCCTGCTTGCAATCTGTATGCTATGCTAGGCTAACTGCCTCCCGGCTCAAAAAAGCCAGGTAAGACTTTGCCTTGAAAAGTGGTAGCAAACTTTCCAAGTCAGTGGTTACAGTTATAGAAATGAATATACAGATAGGTTCATAAGTATTTGGATAGTGACGAAAAATGTCCTTATTTTGCATTAGCCGGTTAGGAATTACAGCAACTTATATACATAGTCTCTAATTTTCAGAGGCTCAGAAGTATTTGGGCAATTGACAAGTGATCATTTTCATGGCCATGTTCCCTCGTTATTTCACAACAAATAAAGCAGAAAAAGGGCCTTGAATTAATTTCAAGTGTTGAACTTATAATTGGTAGATGATGATGGGAAGTTTTAACATGGGTTCCAAAGAGATGTCATTGCAAATCAAGGAGGCGTCATTAGGATGAAAAACAAAACAAAACTATTAGACAGATGCAGAAACTTTAGGAGTGGCCAAATCAACCATTTGTTTATTCTTAAAAAGAATGAATAAGCAGGCAAGAGTTCAATAACATCAAAAGGCCTGGAGGACCACAGAAGACGATTAAAGTGTATGATCGCAGAATTCTTCACAACATCTGGCAAGGTCAAGAGCAGACATATCATTGCCAAAGTCTACAATCAGGAGCCGCCTTCTCTTGGTAAATACACAGGGTTTCCCGCAAGTTGCAAACCACTGGTAACACTGAAGAACAGAAGGGCCAGATTAGACTTTGTCAGAAAACATTTAAAAAATCCTGCACAGCTCTGGAACCAGATTCTTTAAACAAATGAAACCAAGATGAACTTGGACCAGAACGATGGGAAGAGAAGAGAATTGAGAAGAGAATGAACGGCTCCTGATCCCCAGTCACCACATCACCTGTCAAACATGGTGGACACAGTGTCATGGGCATGTACAGCTGCCAGGGGAACAGAATCACTGGTGACTACTGAAGATGTGACTGCTGATGGAAGCAGCAGGATGAATTCTGAAGTGTACACGACTCTACTATCAGCTTCACAATGCAGATGGATAATGACCCAAAAAAACTGAAAGAAATCGCATGTGCTTCTAAAGGCAAAGAAATTGAAGATTCTTCCAAGGCCAATTCAGTCACTTGACCTAAACCCAACTGAGCAGGCTTTTCACTTACTCAAGACAAAACTGAGGGCAGAAAGACCAACAAACAAGCAGCCCATTAGGGCAGCTGCAGTTAAGTAAAGGCCTGGCAAAGCATCTCAAGGGAGAAAACTCAGCATTTAGTGACGTCAAAGGGTTCCAGACTTCAGACAGCCATTGCCTGCAAAGGATTTTCATCCAAGTGTCAAAAACAGTTCATATATTTATAGTTATATTGGTTTGTCCAGTTACTTCTGAGCCTCTGAAAAAAGTGACTATGTATTAACATGGCTGTAATTCCTAAATGGTTAATGAAATAATTTTGTTAAACCACTTCAATTAAAGCTGAGTCTACACTTCAATCACATCTTGGTTCATTTGGTGGTGGTGTTCAGTGGCAAAATTACAAAAATTGTGTAACGGTCTAAATATTTATGAATCAAACTGTAAGTCAGCAAAAATTGTGCAAGTAACAGGTGTGTGTAACAGTAACAGTAGGACAGCAGCAGTTTTCACATTTGATGTTAGTTGAGTAGGAGGAGGAAAAAGGACACAGAATGAGAGATGGATAAAGTAGATAAAGCTGAGCGGGTCAATCACAAGATCTGGGATGCATATCAATCACGTTCCATCCATGCAGGTGTTGTGCTCAAGGACGCTGAAGCACACAACCTTCATCCACATACACACATGCCAAACTTTTTTTTGTTAATTACTCCGGTGACAGTGTCCCACCCTCCCCTGATCATTGCAAGGAGGCAGATTATCTCATTTATCAGAGGTAAAATGACTTATTGTCATTCTGACTGGTTGCACAATTTCAAGGTATCTGACCAATGAGGCACACAGATACATCCATCCCAGACAAACTGACGAATACATGCAAAACTGTGCAAGAGCCTGTGAGTAACTGTGTTTCCTTGACAGGCGAGAAAGGGTGTTTAGAGGAAGGAGAAAGTGACCATGTAATCCAGGCAGAATGAGAAATGTAATTGGAAGACCACAGGGAGGGTGGAGAATTCATTTTCTAAATTAGAGAGGTGAAGTTTGGTAAAGATAATGGCCTTTTCTCATGGGAAGAAAAATATGGAGAATGACACAATTTAAATCCACTGTAACTAGAAATCAAACCCAGTTAATTGGAAGCTAATGACATCAATGGATTACCAAGCATCAAACAAGATGGTTTCCCAATTCATACTGTTCAGCCTCTAAAGGAACAGAATCCAAATGCTGAAGAAAAGCCAGACAGATAGATATTTTAAGAAATTGTTTTTTTTACCCACGTAAATCTTATCTGTAAATATACACTTGAAAAAAGGCATCTTATTTTTTCATACTTTCAAAATCAAAATCAAAATATATCTGTAACATTCTGTCACAAAAAGTTCTATACAGACAGGAAACAGGACTATTTCTTTTTTCTAAATGGTTGGTGAATTCTTATTGAATAAGTAAAAAGCTATATTTTCAAACCAACAAGCCTCTCTATAAAAAAGCCAGCAAGAGTCTCAACAGTAGGTGCATTAGTGAATTTATGGCTATGGTGGAAACTGCCTCAGGTATTTTGTGTTTTGTAGGATCATGCGTCAAATCTGCCTGCAGAAGGTACTGGTTTGACCACCAGCTCTGGGAAAGTGTTGATCAAAATCGACCCGGCTCGGCTCAGCATATTATTTCACTGCATTTGTAATGTTAACAAGAACGCTGCTAAGATAGCCAAAGATAATTAACTGCAAAGATTCCATCCAGCCACTGCTCTCATTTATCAAACAAATAAGCATGGAGGCAGTGGGTGAGTGCTAGTGTAGATGCTGTTCAGGGCCATCACACTGTGGGAGGCTTCCTGTTCAGATGACTCCTACTGCAGTCAACTAGGATGAGGCTCAAGCAGGGTATGTTCACTCTCTCTATGAGCTATGCAAACTATCCTGACATTTACTGACTTATTCTTAAACTCTATAGAACTTCAAAGCCTATTTTATTTTTTGTATCTTACACTACGTATATAGCTTTGTGTGCTACATGAGTTTATTGATGCCTCTATGACCAATATCAACTCTTTTACACATTATTTCTTTTTTAAATAACTGATTAATCCTTTGGCCCGTACACAAGCAGAAAATTGTGAAAAAAATGCCTGCAGAAAAAAACAACAGCTATCAGTTTAAAACACAAAAATTCAGATTATTATCACGGAAGAATTAAAAAAGGAAATCCCAACAGAGAAGCTGGAACTTGAGGATGTTTGTGCACAAATAAATAAACAAATAAATAAAAAAAAGGTCAAAATATATACAGATTATTTTTCAGTCCACTAATTATTGAATCGATGAGTTGCTTTAGCTTCATATACTTTCTACTAGATCCTATGGATCGATATTGGGCTGCTCTGGGCATATTTCAATGGACTAGTATGAGCTAAAGCAAAGCTGGTTCTTTCATTGCTGTTCTCTGCTTTGTTTTGTCAACACTAGTTGACTTTTAGTAAGAAGAAGTAACAGGAACTGTGACGTGTTTGTCAGTGAGCTTAGCAGTTACTGCGATTGTTCATCAAAGATTAGTCCACAAAACAGGACAATTTTGCTCATTTCTTGACTGACCAGTTTCAGATATTGCAGGAGGTAATGGAACAAGAAGGAGCAGCCACACTGAGCCGTTAGATGAAGAGCTGCAGACGACAGGCCATACACCTCCAACTTCTCAGCCTGGTAACCATCTCCTTTCACTGTGCCCTGCCGTTTGCGGACTCATGCCATGTGCAGCATAAAATCAAATCAGCTGCTCACAGAATGAAGGAAAAGGCCATTTATTGCCTGACTTCTTTATCTGACTGAAAATATTTTGTGAATTCTGTGACCAGTTGTATTAAATCACATTTGCCATTACAACCAGTAACTATAGATGTTGCCAAATCAACCAGGACTGATATCTCCTAGCCTGCCACTTTAAGACAGCCAGGCTCTACGGTGCTATGTCCTACTGCATATGCCAGTAAAAATTAGCATGTGAACATGAAATATTTATTGGTTGCCGTGGTGAATGACTTTGAGTTCAGACACTGAGGTTGGACATATAGACTGATTCTCTAAGTCTTAATGCTAATAATAAAGAAAAAGCAAGATAGAAAATATTCAGCTGCAACCTTTCCTTTTTTTGCTGGTGCTGAGTGTCGCTTTTGTCGGTTAAAATGACAAATGTTGCTGGCAGTACATCACATCAGCTGTCACTAATTAATGTTAATGCTGTGAGTAACTTGATGACAGGCCTAAATTAAACTTGGCTGTTGTGGGTTTGTGTGCTCTCTGCACACCGCTGTCACTACTTGTCAAAGATAGTGTGTGAAGGAAAAACCTCCACACTGTAGCACCACTGATTGTTTCTTTAATTCAGTCAAATTCGACAGAGTGAGACATCTTCTTTCTAATGCTTTTGGATCACGTCATGCCACCAGGATCAGGGTCAATAAATCTTTATTTGAAATACTTTCTACAAATATCTTTTAAAAATCTTTACAGGTATATAGAGGATGTATGGCTCCTCAGAGACTTGATAAATGCGAATACAGCTATTTTTGCATGTCGTTACAGATACAGAAAGTTTTGCTAATTGTTGTCACTTTTTGAAATTGAATTTGAATATTTTTTTCACTCATTTCAAGACAATATTTTTTTTTTTTTTCCTTTAATCTTTACTACTACTGCTTCTTTGGCTATTATTTTGCATACACCTTCAGTGTTGTTTTACATAGTTTTTACATTTGTTCTGTTAATTTTCTTGACTTTATTCTTGTTTAATATTCTCTTATTTACTCTTATCTCCTCTTATTGCCAGATTAGAAGAGTCTGTAAAGCAACCATTACCTGGCTAATTTACTTCAATTGTAACCAAACCAAAGCATCGGCCAACAAGACTGGCAGCTAAAAGCCTGATAAAACACTGCATGGAGCCTTTCCATCAGAAAAACCATCCACATCTCCAGCACTCTTTGTCAACAGGGGATGAAGTTGTTCATTTGGTGTCTTTTTCTTTCTCCCCTTTTTTAATTTGAGAGGAATCTGAAGAGAAATATGGCCTATTGAAAACAGAAGGCCTTGCTATTACAAAAGAAGAAATTGTGGCTACAAAGCATTTGGCTTCAATTTTCTGCTGTTTTTGTGCTGCTTCTCAAATTAAGTTGTTTACACAGTGTGTTCACAAAGACAAAGAGATAAACACACAGAGTGACTGAGAGAAACAAAGAGTGGACGTGAGAGTAAAGAGGAAAAACAAATTCTTGTATGCGACTTGTACTCAATTACACATCACTAAAAAAACACTGTGCAACTTGATTTCAGAAGGAACATCCTACTTGAAGTCCTAATATGGTTAAGATTCAAATATCAAACATACAGTTTATCAAGAAATCCAATTACATGTTTAGACTTCCCCTAAGTGCAGCTTATGCTTGACATCATATCTTTATCATCATAAGTGTAAATCCTTATGTTTGTTTTGTTCTTTTCTAAATCTTTTCTAAGGGTTCGTGCTGGATTAATGTAAGCAGTCTTAATAATGTACAGTAATGAATAGATTTTCAACAATTGTAAATGGTAAATAGACTGCACTTATATAGCAATTTCCTAGTCTTACGACACTTCATAAGACCAAAAGTGCTATACACTTCAAGCCACATTCACCCATTGGCAAAACATCTATACAGCATTTTCTATACATAAACACAAACTTACACACCAATGATACATCTAGTGTCTCATTATTTACTATATACTTTAGATATCACTGTATGGAAAAATATGTGTGTGTCTAGAGAGAGGGCCAGTGGGAGCTACACTGTCAAGGCAGGCAAATCTGATTACTTCCTCTGTGTGTGTGTGTATTCAAAGTCATATTCACATGTATTAGCATACATTCCTAAATGTATTCACATGTATAAATGCACCATGACCTCTATCATTCTCTCTCTAACACACACACACACACACACACACACACACACACACACACACACACACACACACATAAACGAGCACACACACAAGCCTTTTAAGAGCTTTGGGCTGGGCTCTGACTGAGAGGCTCCTCACCATGAAGAGTCATTAATCATGTCTTCGATCTTGGGTGGCATTGAAAGTGCATGCACACACACAAAGACAGATAGACACACACAAACACACACACACACACACACACACACACACACACAAAGCAAAAAAGATGGCTGTGGCTGCTTGCATGGCTCCAGTTCAACTGGAAACTGCAGTCCATTTTGGATCCAAGTTGATCTGTGCGCCAACGGCTGAGGGGTGTGCAGGACAGGAAACATTTCATCACTCTCTCTCCCACACACCTCGCCCCATTACCTCCAACACCTCTTTGAGCCAAATAGGAAAATATTCCATTGCTTGTTAAGTATGGTATTCACTAGTATTTGCTGGCATGTTTTCATTGTCATTGACATTGACATGTGACATTGATGCACTAAAGTCAGTACATTAATAGCACAGCGCAAAAAGGGTGCAAAAATAAATGCATAATGCTATCAAATCCCCATGATACTTTTCACATGGTCAGTGTTTGATGATTGTGTCTCCACTGCATTTAAATGTCCCACAACTTTGCTTATGACTGCAGTGATGTTGTGCAGCAAATGTATTCATATATTCAGATTTTGGAGCCCCTCAATAGCAAATGAGCACACCACAAATCAGTGGTAGAGTGCACTGCACTGCACTGCACTGCCGAACAACAATAAGGTCAGTTACAAAAATCAAATAAGATATATTCTCTTTCATTGAGCCTAGATCTATCAGGTTTCAGATGTCTGAAAGTGGATTTTCAAAATGTACTGAAACAGAATGCAATTATTGAATGTGTTAGAAAGTATTGACATATAATGTAGAGAACATCTGATTTTCAGTGGACTTACAGTTATTTTGCTCCTGGGCCTCTGAGTTAATACTAAGTACTAATTCTGTGCAAAATTTGCTGATTTTCGCATTTGAACGAGAAACATCCACTGTGATCAGCCGGCCCAGCCTGAATACAATAATTATGAAGAATTGTTGAGGTCATACAAGAGTATGGGATAAGAGCTACATATTCCAAGGTCTGCAAATGTGACTCAGAGTTGTGGTCCCTGCAGGGGATGAGATGGATGAAAGTTGCCACACTGATCAGGAACTGTGAAGAGACCTCATCCACCCTCCATTTTCTCCTCTACGTCTCTTCTGCTCTCATCCTTTCATTTGTCGGGATGGAAATGAGGTGGGTGGGGGGGGGGCAAACCACCCCTCTCTCTTCCTTGCTCTTGGTGCCTATGTAATCTCCACACTGGGCTGCAGAGTGCCACAGAGCCTCTGTTTATTAGACTAATCCTTAAATCCACATTCTGCAGGCCTCGCAAACGCCTCACAAAGCTCTAATCTGACTCAAAACAAAGGGATTAGAGACGACAAGGTCTCTCTCTCTGTCTCTCCATGTCTGCCAGAGTGGGCTTGCAGTGACATACACATGTGCTGAGAAACACAATAGCACTGTTGCATGGCTCTTGCCTTTCACACCCATATTTGTTAAAGACTGATTGGCGCATGCAAACCCTCGTGCACACAAACACACACACATGCTTCCTGTGAACACAAGCTGGCTGTGACAAAACAGGCAGTTAGAGCCAAGGTGCAAACAAACTGGGTAATTACACATAGCTCAAAAACTCATGGGAGAAATGATGGACAAGATGAGAATGAGCTGTGGGAATGAAACATGGCAACAGTGGGGAGGATATAACCGGAATAACTAAACAAATCTGGCTTATATTATAGACTTGCACTTTCGCAAAAACAACAGAGGACGAGAATTTTTACACACTAGCACCGGATGCCAGGAGTCCATTTTGGGGGTTGACAGGCTTGTTACAGTATTCGCAGAAAATAAAAAACCAAAAAAATCAATATTTGTTTCTCCACAAAACCTGGGACCATTTCAGACAGATGCCATGGCTGTGACAGGCATACTAGAAACTTCAATTCATTTTTCCTTCGTCACACAATCAGAAATTACATTCCGTCAGTTGTTAATGCTACTTTTACACCGTAATCTTTAAGCAACCGTGAGTCCATTTAGCAAATGTAGCATGTAATAATGTGGGTTCATTTAATTTTCTGGCTACTTTCATACACTTTCTGTAATTACCTTTTTGCCTGATTTATCATTTTTATCAGAAATAATAACATAGAACTCACAAAAATACATAATATAGTGCAAGACATTGTCAATATTTGAATATTCTAACATAATGCTAACATTATTGGAAACATTTTTGAATCATCTTTCCCAGCACAACACAAGTTGTTGATGTTGAAAGGTGCCTATAGTTTAATAGATTGTTTATTATGGTGTCCTTACAGATATTTACCTCTCTCTAGTGCACCTTAGTATAAATCTTCTGTAGGGATCGTTGCCACAGCTTCTGCCACACAATCTGCCATTGTTTGATCAGCAGCTGATAAGGATCCAACCTAACACCTGCCAGCAGAACTTAATTTAAGCAGGTCTGCCCGCCCTTAGTGCTACGGGTATTCAACATGCTCGCAGATCCAAATACTATGTGTTGTCTTTTGGCTGCTCTCTTTAGGGGTCGCCGCAGTCAATTAATAACTGCACATTTGATTTGGCGTAGGTTTTTTTTTTTTTTTACACCAGATGCTCTTCCTGACGCAACCTGGGTCTAGGCATTGAACCACCAACCAAGGAATCATTGGCAAACCAGCTCTACTGCCAGAGCCAGAGCCAGAGCCAGAGCCAGAGCCAGCTCCCTGGACAACACGTCCAAATACTCTACATCCTCTGAAATGCTCTGAAACAGAGGAACGGTTTACACAATTTTTAGGATTGTTTTTGAATTCGCAACTCAACTTTGATCGTTTCTTTACAACAATACTAATTTCAGGTCCACCTTCTCAGTAGCCTCTCTCGAGTTGAAATGCCATCCAGACACTACCATGTGGATACATTTTTACTATCGCCTTTACTGCTTGTCAATACTGTTTTATTTGAAAGGAGGAAATTCGGACTATAACTGTTTTGCCTTTTCATTTTGTTTGCAAAATATGAGAAGGTTAAATATCCTAAGTACATTATTTGAAACTGAGGAATGGCAGATCTTAGCATAGTGTGACACCATGTATCATATTCTAAGGTTATGGAGCACATCGGTGCTGAGCTGCACATCTGATGAGCGTTAATGCAGGTGAAGGTCATGTGTGATATAGAAAGGCATGACAGTTTGCAGATGTATAATGTCAGTAGAAGGGTCAGAGAGCCATGCTACCTGTTCTTTTATTCAGTGAAGGAATTCCTGCTCATCCTGATTTAGCAGTATTGTGCCCATGCTGCTATGTGTACCATGTGCTCATATGAGTGTGTAGGCTTTTTCACCTATGCCCTAGGAACTAGCTGCAGCACAGAGAGTCAGGGCAAACTTTGCTGAGGTACTGCCAGTGAGTTATTAAAACAATCAAGTGCTGACAAGCACTGCATTCTGTCGCCAAGGGAGAGGGCTAGGGCTTAATAACTCAGTGTCACGCCTTGACATTCTTACCATCTGTCTGGGTAAAATATTCAAATGTGCAATAAATGTCACTGGGGACAGACGGTGACACTGTCTAATTAACACTATGACAGAGGTGACACACTGAGGGCTTTGGCTGGCTTTTACTGTACAACATGAATCGCCTGTGTGCCTGTGTGTGTGTGTGCATGTGCATGCCATAACCCTATGCAGAGGTGAAATACTGAGGGACACGGGAGCAGTTTTTTCTCTTTAGAGGAAATTTAGCTATTGTTTAACTAAACAGAGAAGTGTAGCACTAACACACACATTAAGACGTGTAAATGACAACAGTTACAGGACTGTGCAACCCCAGAGCAGAGAACAAATGCCAGGGAAGAGTCATGCTGAAATGTCAATTAGGGGGACGAGTGGGAAGGAGACCAGGTTGTCAGCCATTTATAGGTATCTTACTTCCAACCAGGTAGGTACATGTAGGTCATAAGCAAGCTACAGTGAATCATTCCTTAACTTCAGTAGAACTAGAGCAGGATGCTTTTCAGTCCATACCTCATCTGTGCCTGTGGGGTAACAGTCTCCAGAGATGTGGAGTGTAAGATTGTTCATGGTGTTGTATTGAGCAGAATGTAAGCTGACATTTTTTTGATAAGCAGACCTACAATATATGAAGTGACTGAATAACAAAGTATGTCCTCCACTTATATTTCCACTTTTTTTCAAATCACAGAGCCCAACCTTAAATGTGTAATTTAACCATGAAGTCTGAATGAGATTAGTACTTTTAACAAGAATTTAAAAATAGCAAGGCCAAAGCAATTAAAAGTTTGTTTAATAAAATGCTAAACACAGGTATTTAAAAACCATGGAAACCTGCAGAGAGCAGGGATATCTTGAGGATGTAGTGCTCTATGTTTGTACGGTTAAAAAAAAAAAGCCAGATTCCCATTAATTTCTCCTGAAAATGGAAATCTTTAAAAACAGGTAACACACATATACTTTCATTCAAAAAAAACAAACAAAAAAAGAAAAAAACACAAAAAACAAACAAAAAAAATTGTTCAAAAAAAAAAAATCAAACAACAGGACAAAATTTTGGATTTGCTGGGGATTATTTTCGACTGCAGATTCTTTTGCTATAGTGAGTAGTTTCGGCACCAAGATAGGATGTGTTGGATTGGCTAAAAAATGAACTACACCGTCACTGTTAGAGTCACCAAGTGCCACAGTGTGGCTCATCGATGAATTTTTAAGAGTTTTGGACAACAATAGAAAGCAATAAGATGTTTTTAAAGAAAAAACAAATTGATAAAGATATACAAATGAAATAAATTTAAAAGTAACATGTTAAGTAGCACATTATCAAAAAAACACTCAAAATGAAGTCAGTACATTTGTGTGTTGTGTGCATGAGCTTCCCAACACATTATAGCATGCTTGTATTAAGAATAATAAATGCCCTCTTATGTAATAACAAACATATTTTGGTTGCCTCTGAGTGAGATGGTTATGGCATTAGCTCATTTTAATTTACAGAAGCTAAGCTTAGTAGTGATTGAACATTTTTATAGTGTAATTGTGAACAAAGAGCTCAGTGACACTTCATAATTCATGATATTTGTCCATGCGTAACTTTTGTACAATTTCAAAAACAATTTAATAAGGAAAAAAGTGTTACTACTGTATGTTTTAATATCTAAAATAACATAAAAATAAACCTGAGTATAACACTTTTGCCTGCCAGAATGTGTTTTAAGCACCTAACAAATACATGGCTCTCTTGCTCTCTATGTCTGTGCTGCTCTCACTTCACTCTTTCTGTATTCTATGAGAGGCTGTTGTATGAAGCACCTTTAATGGGTTTGTGAGGGATATATTGGACTTCAGTAGGAGATTTGACACACCGTGTGTACGAGCGTAGGTGTGTGTGTACCTATGAGTGTGTGTGCTTTTTGGATCATCATGTAGGGTCCTATATTATGGTGCTTTTCCACTTGTGTTACTGTGTCTACTCACACTCCAAAGCCATTAGATTCTATACGAAATCCTGAAGCTGAGAACTTTGAAGCTGAGAGCGGTGCAATTGACAGGCTGGTATCCTGCAGAGCACGTCTCTCTACTCTTGATCAGTACCGATCTCAACTGCAGCTACAGCTGCACTTTCACACACACATTTTGACTCTGTTACTTTGTCTGTTCTCTCCAGCCCACACATGGGTACCTCTGTCTCTCGCTGCATGCATGGCACCGATATTTCGGAGCTACCAGAGAGAAGTGCATACCCGCTTGGGTCTACATTGTTTGTGCTTGCTGTACTGTGAGTGAGTCTCATGCCACCGACTCATCATCTTGGAGTGGTGTTTGTGCCTTCAGGGGCCAATATGAGACAGCTATGGCCACTGTAGCACCAATGACATAGCTGACTGGTCCCATTTAGCATGCTAGATTTAGCTTCATTAGAGAGGATGTGGCTGGGAAGGCACACAGAAGAAATGAAATGAGGGGTAAGAAGGGGAGATTGGAGAACAACAGCAAGGCTTATGCCAGGGCTACTTTGCAGTAGAACTGGACAAAAAGCCAAAGCCATCTCATAAAAAACACTTCATAAACCAACCATATCCATAATGGGTACCCAATAGAGAGAAATGGATTAATGCAGCAGTTGGACTTAAATTAAAAGCACAACGCAGCAGGCTAGATTGTGGCACACATTGCTATCAGCATGGAGCTTTACATAGATTTTCAGGCTGTACCTTCAGGAACAGTCAATCATAACACTGAAAAAAATATTCACATTCAAATAAATGGGATAGTGGTGTCAGAAAATAGGACCCCATTGGATGTGAAAATGCATTTCAAAGAAGAGATGAAATAGTTGAAATTTATCATAAGCACTTTTGAAATTAATCACCCAAAAATAATTATCTTTGATTTCATTTTTGGAAAAATGTATTCACCATAAATAAGGACATGAACAATCTGACCGACGGGTTGAGATATATTTAGACATTACATTATTTCTTAATACAACATATTTTCTGACTGTCGGTCCTTTAAAACAGTGTTTTAAATTGATAAAAATACCAATTTGGCATTGTAAAAACAAATTGACATCCTGTCCAACTGGCAGATTTATTTGACTTCTATTATGAAAAATAAGTCTGTAAAACTGAAAATGAGAATCAATGACATGTAAAGACGGATACTGTTTGCAGTGATGAGGTGGAGACAGAATGTAGCAATTAATGCGTGGCTCTTTGACAGGTTATCCGGAAGTGGTGGCATTGGTGGGACTGTGGCTGGGGAGATATCTGGAGATCCGAGCAATAAAAAAAGGAATGGATGGAACAGGCTACTGCAGGGTGATACATCAAGAGAGGCAAACGTTACCCCAGAGCCTTATCCCTAATCTCTGTACGTAAACATGCATGTAGCCAAATACAGATAAAGAAAAATTCACACCAAAGTACTTGAGGGATGTACACACATAACACAGCAAGGCTTCAGACATGTTTGCATTCAGGTCACTGAAAGGCCCCCCGCAACAAGGAGATAGGGGAGAGCCTGCCTATCGCCATATAAAATCCCATCTATAGTGGACATGCTAGAAGGTGATTTGGTTTTTCAGAATTGCAAGACGACAGATTTTGAGCAGTCTGCTCTGTTTTAAATGGTCATTATAATATAGTGTATTAGGGTAACAGTGGGAAAAGTTGCCTTTTTTGTCCCACACCTACACTGGCACTTTTGAGAACCCTGTTCATGAAAAATGTTCTTTAGGCTGCCACTAAAGTAAGGCCAGAACAGTGCTGTAAATTATAACTTTGTAGGAGTGGATGAAATGTTTGACATCAATATTATTGGAGGACATATTTTTGAGATCCACTCAAGATCTAAACCAATTCTTAAGAACCAGAGCTCTGATTATCTGAAGAAATTGATTAAAGCTCTGTGGGGAATTCCTGTAACCAAAGAATGCTTTCAGAATAGTCCTTTTTCTCCAAGTAGTAAAAAAATAGCAGCAGTGGTAATAGAGGTGGTCCTGTCAGATGTGGCATGGAGTGGTCAAAATAATAGCGGATGCACTTTGGTGGCAGCAGCCACACCAGTCTTGTATAGTGTTATATTGATGAAGATTGGAGTGGAGTGTTCTCCCTCCTCCTCCACACACAGGCCTATATTGGATTTCACGCTGTTTGCCCATTCACCAGACACTGCAGTGCATTCCTAACCAACGGCCTGGAGGCAATACGGCTGCTTTATTTGTTTATAATGTTTAGGCTTCCCGCAAATGGGTTGCGCTGAACTCCCGATAACTGTGCATAGTTACATTTAGGCAATCGACTGGGCTCGTTTCGACATGAGTGCCGCAGCTCAATTCATTTGGAATGGACTAAAAATCCAATAGAGTTGTCTAAGTGGGAGGAGGAAAACAGAGAGGAGGAGAGAACTATGGATGTAGGGAAATGGACAAATGGAGAAATAGGAAAGGGAGGGAGCTGGATGAGGGTTGCTGATGCTGTAATTTAAAAAGGATAACCTGCACTGATATACCCCTGTAAAGAAAGCCGTCCACTGAAAGATACAGAGAGAACATGTTGAGCTTCTCCCACCAACATGCTTCCTCTCTCATCTTCTCCCCCACTCAAATATGAATGGCAGATTAAATATAGATGTCCTCCACTGCTGGATACAAAACAGTCCTGTCCAACTTCCCTCCATCTCTGAATGTATCTGTACAGACCTCCAACACAACCAAGTCTCTATGTGTTACCCGCAATGGTAGAACGGAACCAACAGAATCTATAAAGAACTGCCAACCTTTGCAACTTCAGTTCCATTACGACATATGAGTACATCTGAGACAAATTCCCTTGAAAACACTTGTCAGAATGAAACTGTAATTCACTGAACTGATGACAGACGATACAAGTGGATGACAACACAGGAGAAATTAAGTTAGTGGTATTGCAGTAGGTTGTCGCAGAGATGACACACAAATGACGGTGTCTGGTAAGTGAAGCGGTTTGAGTCATGTCCCTTTATGTGTGCACCACTGGCCAGAATCTTTATTGCTTGGCTGTGTCTGTGCCTGTGAATCTCCCATCTTCTTCACCAGCCTACTCCTTGTCCTCTGCCAGCTGCTTGGCTTCTCAATCCATTTGCTCCAGACTTCATACACATCTGCCCACAAAATCAATCTCTCTCTCTCTCTCTCTCTCTCTCTCTCTCACACACATAAATTTACACACACTCACACACACACACGCACACACACACACACACACACATACACACACACACACACACACACACACACACACATACACACACAATCTCTGCAGTTATAAAACTACATATAAGCCACTGGCCAAGGCAAAGCAGAGGGTTCCCTTGGGTGCATCACATAGTTTCTAAGCACATATCCTTGGCTTGTGACATGAAAAAAAACGAATGACAGTGGTCCACATTAACCAAGGTTGGCTCTATATTTTCTTCCTAATTACTTGTGCCTTTTCTCCAGCAAGTTCACAACATGTTCTTTCTCTATGTGAAATGGAACGTCCTTGTAAACTTTGGGCAATGGCTAAGAAATTTCTCTTTTACGTGGTTGTAGCAGATAAAATATCTGAAGCCCCCCAAAGGCTCCCGTGAAGTGAAGAATGAAAGCCAGTGAGCGGGAGAGTGGGTAGAAAGCTAGAATGAGGGGATTGATGCAGTCTCTTGAGGGAGAGAGAGAGAATGAAAATGCAATGGGAAAAAGTGTCCTCTGAAAAAAAAAAAATAGCTCATTGATGCAACCATTCCTACTTAACCTCAAACAGCAAGCTTTTGAGCTGAGAGGGGCAGAAAGCAGGGAGTTTTCTTGCAGGAACCAAGGAGTTTTCCTTGAAAAGGAAAGGAAAAAAATAGCATCTACCCTCTGCCTTTTCCTCCTCTTCCACCAATCCTTCTTCCCCATTTCTTTAGGCTCTTTTGAGCAGGAGGGGGAGCATCTATCAAAGAAATGACAGTTCTTATACAGGAATTTGGTTCTGTAATTAACCTGCTCATTTGCTAATTTGACTGTAATCAAGCCTCTCATCTTTCCCAGCGGGGTGCCAGAGCTCTTTGAGCAGACAAAGCAGGAGACGGTAGCACTGAGCTCAGTGATGAGTTGCATCGAGAGCCTCCTCCTCTCCTTTACTTCACCTTTCATAAAACTGCACGCTCACAGGAATGATAAAACAAATTCAGGTAAAATGCATAGTGGAGGCTGACATGTATGGTCTAGGCTTTCCTGGGGGCTGCTTATCTGTGCTGTGGCTTTACTGTCTTAGCTCCTGCAATCTCTATTAGGCACACACATGCATTTTAAGAAAAAAAGGGTAATACGGGCATAGGTATTCTCCATTCACAAGCATTCACAGCAAACTATCCCGATGACATTTAAATCTGTCAACACCCGCCATGTGTTCTTTTCTTCTCCTTGACTGATCAGGATCCAGTATATCTCTTCTGATTTCCTCTGTATAATGCTCTTACTATTCTTTTTCTGAGTCTGTGTCTATCTCCTCTTTTGCCCACATTCAAAGACAGCAACAAAATCTCTACACAGAGCGGGACTCTATCGGTTGCCAGTGGCAACAGAAGCATACACTAATGGCCTGTTATTAGTTTTGATGTGAACTTCATAGTTAACAATTATGAGAGAATAAGAGACACTATGCCACTGGGGCAACATTTACATGGTGCCTGTTAATCCATTAATGGGACTGACAGAGCCGCGCTCCAAACATAACACTTCAGCTGGAGTAACCTGATCAGCCTCAAGTAGAGCTCAGAATCTGATCGGGCAGGAGCTCGGCTGCATCAGCCCACTGAAAATCTGTTCACTCGAGGAATTTTAGTGAAGCAGCAGGTCCAAGTAACTGTCGATTGATTCATAAAGCTTAGACACATTGCTTTGAACTATGAAAAAGATTCTTACTTATAAAGAGAATAACATAAATACAGAAGGCAAAAATCCGGCGGTACTATTTGATTAAATATTCTCGGTAAAAATGTGAATTCATCATGAGGATTTATGGCGAAAATCTCCTCGGATACACAGGTTGCTGTACCAAGAGTGTACGCCTTCTTAATTTTCCACTTAGTGTGGCAGGCTGATGTGATAAAGAGCAGTTCAATCCAATTAGGTCATCATATGTTACAAAGACTTAAATCCCAACACACAGAACACTTGAAGTAATTTAAATATAATACTTTGACCAAAGCAGATAATTCTGCACTGGTCTATATTGATTGAATTGGCAGAAGTAGTCAGAAGGAGAAGAGCTGCAGGGAGGCAGACAGAGATGAGGAAGTTATTTAAGAACAGAGAGGGTCTGACGCAGAAACCGGCTGCCTGACAGTCAGGAGACAGAAAATATCTCTTTGACGCATTGAGTGTGACTGAAGACGCTCTACTCATCCCAGCCTTTCCTCTGTCATTCTCTTTAAGTCTAATAGTTTTTGTATATAATTCATAAGGCAACCACTACCCAGACTGTGTGTTAGCAACTTGATTTTTTCTTTCTTATCATTAACTCGTGTTTTTTTTTACTGTTTTTTTCATTACTGATCTGTTGTGATGCCTTCTCTTCAAGTGACAGCACAGCAGGTGTTGTAATTGGTAGGGATCAGCCTCTCTCAGTCCAGTCAGATGCTTGGAGAGGTGTCCAGGAGTAGGAGTAATCCCTTAATGAGACTAGCACACTGACATACTTGTACCCGCCACGTACGCTTAACAAAGGTGCCACACAGACACGTACATACACATACATGCAATATAGCCTGTGCCAATGGCAACCTACACTAGACGGGTGTCAAGCTACTGCAACAAAAGAAAAAACGTTTACCAGAGGACACAATAGAGTCTTTCTAAAAGGGACACAATGTAAGGATGCTGCCTGTGGACGGCTTTTTGCTGTGTTGTGTGACACATCATAAAGCATTTGCCACATACACACAAAATGGGAACAGAACAAAAGGAAGTTTGATGTTTGATGTTTGATGTTGGCATGACAACAGCTCCAAGTCAAAGTCTTTAGAGCTACTTGGCCCAATTATGAATATTTGGTCAAATGTGCACCCACGCCCACACACGCACAAACAGATCAGACACATATGTGCAAAAGACATCTCTCAAAAAACAACCCACTTTAAAATCTCACAGGGAAGCTCTAAGCCTCCTCCACAGTCCCACAACGCATCTCACCTGACGACCACCATCTGGTGTTCTGGGCCATAAATGACCCCTAGAAGAACCCTTACCTGGCACTGACCTTTTCTTTAATACATGCTAAAAGCTGTCTCAGTGGAATAAAGTTTGCTGCCACACACAAAAAAAGTTAAAAATGTATATGGGATTTAAAAGATAGAAATTGAAACATTTCTTGTACTGAAATCTTTAGTAGTTTTCAACAGAAGTTGCTTGTAGGCCCCTGGCTTTACTGTCTTTCTGCTTTCTTTACACCATACAGAGACATAACTTGCCTACTCTTTAAAAAGCTGAGTTGCATTAGGGCTGCATAAAAAAATTCCCTGATGAAGCAAGATACAAATGAGCTGTGTGTTGCAGTGAAGAAGAAGTCAATAAAAATGGATGGATTTTTAACAGGGGATCAATTATTTGTTTTTTTTGTGGGATAATGTTTACCTCAGTATTTTGTACAATTTGTATGTTTGTCTTCTTTTATACTGATCAGCAGGGGTTTATCACATTTATATGCAGAGATGTAGCTCTCAAACCAGTGCCAACGAGGTATGTCTACGCACAGTGAGCCTGATCTAGTCCTGCCTGGTTATATGTGTATACATGTTGGTAAAACAATTCTTGTATGGTTCATATTCTCTGCCCAGCATCCCCTCCCCACCTCCAACCCCTACAGGCGTGGCCAGAGGGGAGAGAGGATGGAAGGCAGAACACATACTCCTTCGGGATTCTGTCTATTTTTAGATAAGCGCCCCCTGGCTGTGCTGGAGTGCAGACATGTACCTGTGACTAATCCATAACACTCGCATGCAAACAAGCATCTCTCAAACACACACACACGCACACACAAACTCTGCATGAATGCATGCACACAGGTTTGCCCATGCATGCTAATGAAAAACACAACATCCAATACATGTTTTTAACACGGCACATGTCACAATATTCCACATTTTTAAGTGGCTATGAGACCATCATAGATAGAGAAATCAAGTAAGGGTTTTTCAAATGGAGTATTTTTCTCATTTGAAATAAAACTTATGTAGTTGAGCTTTCAGTCCCATGACCTCCTCAACCTGAGCCTAGCCACAGTTGCCACAGCAGTAGTGTTGCCACCTTACCTTTCCCCTCTGTTCTCACCTTCACAGATAGAGAGGTCCCATCTAAGTTTCAAACCTTGTAAAATATTCATTACCACTGAAAAAGGAAAACTTTTAATACACATGAAACAAGACCCTGCTGCCTTTGTTGTTGCTCCCTATCTCTTGCTCTCTTTCTTTTCACCCTTCCTCCTTCTTGCCTGGTCTTTCTCTGTGGTTCTCATGAATAATGAAGGCCTTTGGAATCCAGTGGCTCAGATTGTCCCTGCAGTCGGATACAGCTCTCCTGTATTGATCAAATGAGGCTCCTTAAATAATTAACCAAGCCTTTGTCATGCAAATGAATGTCCGTAGCAGTGAGTGTGTGTCAGTTCAACTGCGGTGCTGTGAATTAAGCAAAATTAGCTGTTTCTGAGGGGTTCATGTTGGTGCCTGCAAACAAGCTGAAACCCTACAAACAAACTCAGTACAGTACATTCTGGTGTGGACATCCATCTGCAATCACACACATGCATGCATAGATCAAGCAAACAATCTTATTAGTCAATCAGTGGGTGCTTCTGCCCTATCCAAATAGGCCTGTCCCCTGTCCTGTATCTACCCCTTTTTTTCATGAACCTCCCCTCTCCTCATACGTCTCTCACTTTTCTGTAATGGAGATGATAAACGGCAGCAGTGAGGAGGCACGAGATAAAGCAACAAGGGCAGACACAACAGAAAAGAACATCATTTATGCTGGCATCTGTGCTGAGCCTCCGGTTTACTGAGAGTTTACAAACTGTGAGAGAAAGGAGATGAGATAACTTTCACTCATTGTGCTTCTCATTCATCCCCGCTCTTCAATAGTTCTGGCAACATACAGGCACTTGGAAAGAGAATCTGTGAATCTCTCCAAAGAGACTTTGTCTCTTTCTTCCAAGGGCAGGCTCTTTTGTAATCAAACAGTTCTTTGTGTGTGAATTGTAATTGTTGATTTGTTTTCTTTTATATTGACAAATTGAAATTCCTAGCAAAATACCTATGTATTAAGCCATTTTGTCATATGAACTCTGAACAAGGTCCTGTTCAGGCAAGGGGTGGCTCCAGGGGTAGAGCGTGCAGGATGCAGGACATAATGGAAAGAGAAAGATGCAGAAATCGCAGTCTTTTGTCTACAATACACTGACGATGGTCTGACTATTTTTACGCCGGCCCTTACAAACAGAAGTTCCCAAATAAGTTGTTTGTCCAGCTAGACATTTTTGTTTGGTGTCTTTGTGCAAATGTCCCTACTTCTTCATCCTTCATCCATATTTGTATTCTTTCAGTTTAACACCATTCTAAATCTTTGGACAATGACCTACTCTATTCACACATGGGCTCTATTGGCCATCACAGGGACTTTATACAAGGGAGCTGGCAGGATAAAATCTCTTTAATTTCCAGTATTTCCCACAGGTTGACAATTTATTTGTGCTGATGGGTGGTGTGGCGTGTGTCCCATGTGCATGCAGAGACTCATGCAGCTAAGAGGGGGAAAGTGTAACCCAGGGTATTTTCTGTAGAGACAATTTACAGATGTGCCCTAAACGCCTCACATGCAGATTATCAGTAGGCGCTTGATTGGCAGCTATTCACAGAAAAGCCTCTAGTCCTCACTTAGTCACTGCAAAACATGCAACACAGTCGATTTGGGGCCAAAAATTAGTTAGTTGGAGTGAAACAAGGCATTCGTTGAAAACTGTTTGCTTGTATCTACCTGGGTAGGTTTTAATGTGCCTGGGTGGGTCACCTAAGTAGATCCTTTGTATGGGAAAGGCTGAGGTCTGGTCCAACTGATTTAGACATTTGTGTTCTCATATACAACTCCTCCTGGTAATCTCTGAAAAGCTTCAGGGTTGCAATACATGTGTGAAAGCACTTTTCTTGCACTTCTTGTATTATATTGCCAAGGAAACTCTTGAACTACAAACCTTGGCTGTTGGTAATTTCAAACAATGGTTCTCAATCTGAAAGTTGGGGGGTCATGAATGAAGTCTTAGGGGCTTTTAGGAGGATTTGCAGGGGCAGCGACACAAATGGCAGTCCAGCAGCCCCAACTGTGCTGTGTTTAGTGCTAGTTAGCAAATGTTGACATGCATACATGCTAGTGAACACAGTATACATTATACCTGCTAAATATAAGTATGTTAGCAGTGTCACTGTGAGCATTTTAGCATGCTGAGTTTAGCATCTAGTTCAATGAACTGCTGTACTTCAGTGCAACCTTACAGATCTGCTCATGTGGCTACGGTCTTAGATTTGACACCATCATATCATGTAAAATACTGTATTTACATCCTCAGTACTCTAAAAATGATCTAAGAGCATATAGATTATGCAAAATCACTTTATGATTGAACCCCTCACCACTAAAAGAAATGCATCCAGTGATGAGGGCTCAATACTAGACAATGTATTAAGGAATGAAAAGCAAAAATGGTTGGGAAGCACCAGTGTCAAAGACAGTTATCATTTAGCTGAACATTACTGCGCCTTATGCTGACTTCTACCTATTTTCACAACATGTTTTCCATGTCCATCTCTAAAGAGTAACATGGTGTGTAAGGAAGCTACTTAAAAATATGATCAAACTTTCAATTCTATCCCAAGTTTGGCTGTAGAAAATTAATTAGCGTATCATTTTCAATAAATATATATTTTTTAAATTTAGTTCAATTTGTATATATACTTTTGAAATCATCAACCCAACGACTGTGATTAGAAGAGGATGTTGTGGATACTAACTGTAAATCCTTAGTTTTGTGTTTATCACTCTATTTTTAAGTGTACTGTACATACTTTCAGTTAAAGTTTTATGCATTGTTAGCTTTATACATCTCCCCCCTTTTCCTGGCTCCTCTTCCTAAACTCAAGATATGGCTGAACAACAACCAATGACCCAACTTTGACTGCTATCTCTTCAACACATTTTTCATTTCCATGGCAACTGCCAGTATGTAGTCTGCTCTCTTTTAATCCTTTCTTTTCCTCATTATGCTAATTAAGACCAACTCATAAGGATCACACCAATAAGTGCTCTTTTCTCTATTTTCTTCTCTCCAGCACTTCTTCCCCTCTGTGCTTTCTCTGCTCATTTAATCACGATAGCTCAAAGAGATTAGAGCATAAAAACACAGTTTTAACCCTGCTGCCATTGATGTACTGCACATGTTGAATGGTGTTAAAAGCTGATTTCATAGCAGATTAAATGTTAATTTTACACTGTATAGCTGAGCAATGATTCGTTTTTTGTGCAAATATACATGTGTGAATGTGGCTGAATGTGTGTGCATATGGTACCTGTGAGTGTAAATGTGCTGTGTGTGAATGCTTGAGTGCCTGCGAGCATATGTGCCAACATGCCTGTGTCGAAAATGTTCATATGTGTTTTTCAGGAGAAATTAAGCAAACATAACTCCCTGTGAACTCTTTATAGTTCTCACAGGTCATTTTTTGGAGAAACAAAAGTTTGCCCCAGCACAGTGTTTTGATCAGTAGATGGCATTTTGCTGTTTTTTTATGTGATGTTGGAGATATTTGCCAATTTATGTTGATTCTTAGTCTTGACATGCATCTCTTTTCTGCTTTGGTTTTAATAATTTGTAATCAGAGAGTTAGAAAATTCATTATACATTTTGACGTCTCATCTGTCTCCTGGCCTACTGAGCCTCCTGTGGCTGTTTCTCTCTTTAACCATCAGTAACCAGAGGAGAGCTCTCCTAACTTTACAGAGCAGACCGGCATCAAACGGGAAAGAAGGAGAGAATGGAGATTGCCACTGGGAAGGAGTGATGGCAGACAAGAAAAGAGAGACATTAGATCTCTCTGAAAGAAGCAAGGTCTTTCTTTATCTCTCTGCCAAAATGCTTGAGTTTCTCTGTGGCTCTGCACTAGCTCTGACTTCGTGGCCCTCGAACAAGCTATTTAGCCTGACAGCCCTGGTGAATTACACAAAAATTGAATGGAAACGGGCAGTTGACATTTGCATAGATTTTTGTCAATAAGCACTGTCACCCCTGGATGCCCCATGTTTAAAAGCAGCAGACCCTGATTTAATTACTTCTCTAGATCCACATCTCTCCACTGTCACTCACAGACCGAAACACAAATGCCAAAAAGGAAGGGGAAGCATGGTTAGAGGGTTTTGTGGGAGGTGTTGGGGTGTTGGGGAAGGGTTGAAAATGCCACCTTCTTTTTTTCCCATCATTACGGAATATTAGACTTGCAAAATGTTTATTTTTTATGATAAGGTGATATGATGATAACTCCATGTACTGCAGCATAATTATGCAAGTTTCACCAGGAATCTAATACTTTAAATGTCACTGAATTATCAACCTCAAATCCCAAGTTATTTCGTACCTGCTGCTTTTTTAATTAAAGTAATAACTTTCATATAGTCCAAAATTAACACTGCTTATTAATAGGGTGCTATTAGTCTAATAATAATCTTGTCTTTTTCATGTTCATTTTGTATTTGCTGCCATATGGCTCTTTGGTTACACTTCTCTCATTTCTATCTTTACCACTGAATCCCTCAATCAGCTTACTCACTGAATCTCCTCTCTGTTTGCAACTCACGCATGCCTACAGGGACCAAAACAATTCATTCCCCTTAGCTATTCTTAACATGCTCACCTGCTGGCTTTAGCACACGCACAAACACATCCACACACACACACACACACACACACGCAAAATACACACCTTTCAAGCCATGCCAGAGGAGGCAAACTTTCCCCCAGCGCAGTGACATCTCCCCTGGACAGGAAAAGTAAATTCACAAGAGTGATTTGTGTGTAAGTGTGGAACCAAACACACAATGTGTTTTGCTGTAAAGCTTTTCTGTCAGCTCTGCAGGCTCTGAGAGCACATGGCCCATACAAATAGGCTGCCCCAGGGCCCGCTTTCTCTAATACACCACAACTATCAGCAACAGATGACAGAATGGGAAGAGGGGAGGGAGGGGCGACATGTAGAACGAAACAAGAGCTAGATCACCCCTAAAAGAGGGAGAAAAAACACAGAGAAATGAAGGCAAAAGAGATACTAACAAAATGACTGACAGCGAGACAGAGAGGTAGATAAAGGAAAGATGGAGAAAGAGAGAGATAGATGGTGGGGGAGAGGAACATTGCTGGAGACTTTGCTATGACAACCTTTACAGAACTCAGCATGCTCCCAGATGTACAGCTGAAATGTCACTGACAGTAAGAGAGTAGAGAATGTGCTACACACACACACAGAAGACATACAGTATCATACAGGCAATACAGTTGACTAAACCAAATCCTCTTCTAAGTACACCAGTATGACTGGAAATGTGGTCGGTTCTGTGGCAAATAACATATATTTCTTAATGAAAAAAAGACATTTCCTCCTGTGTTTAAGCACAAGAAAATTGTTTGATTTGCTCTTTTATTTTCCTATATTTGATCAATTTTCTTTCAGTACAGCTGCTGAATAATGAGTTACACTGAGCCTTATTCAGAAATTATATTTTTCATTTCTAATCAGGATTTCTATCAAAAGTCATAAAAAAAACCTCTAAAAGCACCTAATGAAATAAGAGACATGAGTCTAATTTCTCCTATGAGTGATGCATGGCTAGTTTCAGCTGTGTGTGTGTGTGTGTGTGTGTGTGTTTGTGAGTGTGTGTGTGATGTGCTGCTTGTGACGAAGTTCAGATGGGCCCCACCTGCTTGAGCACCTTTTAATGATTATTGATGAAGTTGCTCAGTTAAAGAGAAAAACAATTAAGACCCTGCCAGTGCAGAGTCCACACTGCTAATGAGCGGGAGCATGCCTGGTCCTGTTCGTCGTACTGCTGACTAGTGTGAAAAAGCTAATGGAGGCAACACTTGTTTTAATCGCACCTGAATCCTAAAGGCTTGAGGTAGCTGTCACTGTCAATGTCCTTACAGGACTTTAGCTTATGGGGCTAAAGTAACAGCAGATGGGCGAGGCAACACACGACAAGTCCTTGACTGTGCATCTTGCCGGGGCCCGGGGGTGGTGGCATGTGCAGGCTGCTTTTCACATCTGCTGTTTACACATGGGCAACCTGACCCTTCCCCTCTCCTGCAGTCCCCTGAAGAACCCAATAATATCATCAGCCTCTGCTTGAGATGACTGCCTTCGCCTCCCACAGCATTTCTAAACTTCTCTTTCTCTGCTGCTCTCCTTACTGTCATCTCCTCTCTGCTTTTTTGTCTCCACTCTGCCCATTGTCCTATCCTTAACACCTTTTCTTCTTCCCTCATGCTCTCTCCCTTCCCAGCCTTTGCTCCCTTGTTTCTGACTCCAGTGCAGCTGATTCTAAGCATCCAACAGCAGCTTTATAATTTATAGCAGAACCACTAGCTAGCTGACCTTTTCCACATCTGCCTGTTTCCTTGTTTCCTTTGCTTCACTCCTCTCATCCCCTCTGTCTTGCATTCTTTCTGTGCATCTAGATCCAGAAAATAGGGCCAGAGAGTATGACTGTATCGTACCACGTATGTGTGTTTGCAAAAAAATAAAATAAAATAAAGAAATAAAAACAAAACAAAACAAAACAAAAAGGCCATTAGTAACAGAGCTAGAGGAACAAGTGAGACAGTACAAATAACAGTGACCTCCAAAGATCTGCGTTGGGGAAACATTACTCCTTCTTTTGTCCATGTGTTGATAAAAGAAAGTGTGTGTCACATAGACAACACCAGGCCTGACTGGAGGATTAACAATGCCCATATGTGGGATTCAACCTCCCCACACACACATACACACACGCCCCGTCACAACAGCAAAATCCTCAGCTGGATTTGTGCGCATCATTCTGTCTTTCTTACTGTCCGCTCATTCCCTCATTCTGAACCCCAATCTCATCTGAGAGAGGATTTATGGGGGGGCGCACCTCATCCCTCCAACGCAACACAATCTCAATTGGACTGAGTACAGCCTTATTCCAAACCAGACATCCATTAAACCAAGGTATTACTGTAATACAACTATCGGACAACTCTATCTCTTTCTATCTCCCCCTGTCTCTCTCATTCAGGCTGAACATCAGCGAGAGTGATGTTATTAATATAGATTCCGCTATAGTGTGCAGACATTTCATTTCAATGTATATCAGATTAAAATGCCTCACAGCAAAGACCTTATATACTGAATGTATTTAAATAGAAAAAGTTCTTTTGCCATAAGAGAATCAAGGATAGTGCTTGGATGATGATTAGGTTTGGGTCTTGTTTAGGTTCTACGTTGAATTCTATCAACCAAATGAGTGAGTAACAAAGTTCACAGATAGCTCCTCTTGGCTGATAGGCTCAGGAGACAGGGATTTTAAAAATCTAGTCTCCTCATCTCCCCAGTGTCTATCCTTCTCCCCAAAGACTCTGATCCAATTACCAACCTGGCACTGCTCAATTCGGCACTGATTCTGCCAACCTGGGTGAACTATATCTCTTCTACTCTGTCATCCTTGCTTTCCCTTCATTCAGTCAGTCTACCTTTATTGTTGGGTAGCTCTACGTTTACCCCACTATGTGATGCAGTCATGCTCTGTTGGCCCGTGAGCTTTTTTTTTTTTGCATTGTAAAGTTGTGTGTCTGTTTATGTGTTTGTCAGCTCTGCGCTGAGAGGGAGTTTCAGGCTGATTAAAGAGATGATTTATAGGAGCATGATGGTGGAGGAATTCCCTGATCACTCCTCAAATCACGTCTTCTCAAATGAGCTCTCTCCACTCAACCACAGTCAACCGCAGAAGAAACTCACCCCCGAGACACACGCATACATACACACGCACACATGTATACACAAACAAACACACACACACACACACACACACACACACACACACACACACACACACACACATACACACACTAGCACACAATTTTCTCTTTACACATATTACCCTACATTTGCTGAGAGGTAGCTCAGATTTTGCCTACAAATCAATGCCCTTCTTTCTAAGTCACTGAGTGAAAATGTCACTTCTGCACAAAGCCTCAGACTTGATTACCTTGGTTTTTTGGACTTTACAGGATCACACAGGGGTTGTGAAAAATGTCTTTGGTCCTACTTCCTCCATTCACTTTACATCTACCTCTAAAATCTTTACCTCTATCCTCCACCATAGTAAAATCTGAAATGAAACTACCTTTCACATAATATCTACCACAAATCAATCTCCCAAGATTTAACCAGCAATTTTCTTCTATTTCCATTATGTGACAGGCCCTGAAATTGTTATTTATTTATTTTATTTTTTTTATCGGATCCTTATGTGAGCAAATCAGAACAGTTTTGCTCATTTTAATTGAGAGTTTGCTATATTTGCTACAAAGAACCAGTGAGCTTTTGTCTGAGCTCACTGGTTCAAAATGGGGGTAGCTCAATTGGAAAAATGCGATGCACCAATCAGAAAAATTTGAATCAAAATCAGATATCTGTTGTGGGTTGTTTGCCAAAGGAGATGGTATTTGAATCAAATAGGTTATTACATAATGCACTTGTCTGTCCTTGTCTCAGTAACCACAATATTGTAGGAAGTTAGTTGAGATTTTGTCTGCCAACTTAACAGGAAAAACAGCTAATACAGCCCTTCCGCACAGCATGGCTTTGCTGATACTCTTTTGCACTGTGAACTATACATATTTTTATTTTTTATTTATTTTTTAGTTTTATGTTTTGGGTTGTTTTTTTTTTTTTATATAATACATAGCCCTGTCCCAGAGACAAAAACAACAGGCCTAATTGGAGAAGCAGAGTGAGCTGAATTCAATACTGCAATACGTCTGAGCAGTTGAACTGAGCTGAGCAGCAGAGCTGTAAACAGTGAGCAAATGAAACAGACAGACTAAAGAAGAAAAGAAATTAATATTGTCCTTCCAAGGGAAATCCCAGCCCCAGCCCCTTTTATCAACCAGTGCTGTTCAGCATTCAACAAGTAATGTTGTGGCTAAATTGTGTAATTTACCTTTTCTGTTTTATCCACTTTCTCTCAACCATTCTCAGTCTACTTGTGCTTCACATAGTGATTTCCTATATTTCTCAGGACGTGTTTCGACAAACCCCTGGGTTGGTTATATTAACTGGATTATATGTAAATCTTGAGAAGGTAGTACCATTAGCTGTATTGATAACATTAGCCTTATATGAGCAAGAAAGCCAATTTTCCAGTCAAGAAAAATAAATCTTTACACGCCTCATTCAAAATGCATACTGTATTTCCCTTAGTCGTGACTGGGGCCTTTATTTATCTCAACTGCAGAAGGTAACAGACCTTTATTTGAAGGAGGCATGGTTCAGAATAAGGCCTTTATTTCCCTCTGTTTGAATAATTGGTCTGATTTTAGTACAAAGCCTGCCTCAACACTTCTTGCCCTCTAGTGTTTCAGTGAAATGAAAACTTAATTTCCTAACAGTACTTTTGTTGTGAAACACTGCACGTAGTATGTTAGTACAAACTATAGTTGGCTGAGACATTAACAGACATACACCTACAGTGACTGAAATAGGATAATAATACTTTAGAACAAAAAAGCATGATTGCACTGTTGAATTTATTAAATTAAAGTGGTAAAAAAATGTAAATTATGTTTAACGGCCATGAATATTATATTACAGGCACCAGGAGTTTACCCACCCTTGTTTTTTTCCCTGTATTTATACATGCCTGTATTTAGGGGCCGACTTTTATTTGTTGATGTTGACCATGCCCCCTGTTAAATAGGGGTTCAAATCACTACTGTTTTTTATTTGAGGAAATGGGCTGATCTCGTTGTGTTGTAGCCACATTGTGATATGGACAACAATACATATTATATTATATTCAGAATTTTAAGTCAGTATAGAAGTCTATTCTATACTGACTTAAAATTTTGACTCAAGAAAAAAAATGGTTATTTAATCCTGAGGATGTGATATTGATATTTTATATATTTTTTTTCCTGGTTAAAGCTAATTGCAGAACTGGAAATATTTCCACAAGAAATCACATAAAAAAACAAAAACCACTGAAGAAAATTAAATGGGTCTAAAAATAGTAGTTTATCACTACTGATTTCTTAATACTCTTTTCTTGTCTCCATTTTTCCTTTAACAGTGATTCACAGCCAGAAAACTACATTTAGTCTATGGAAAATCACAGCAGATTAGGGCCTATGTTTAACCCGATAGCCACATAAGGAGACTGAAGGTTTTATAATCCATTGAAGGCCTTACAAAGACAGATCACAGAGATGGACAAACTCATTTAAATTCAAATTTAGGTGGAATTTAGTGCAACAACTTCACCTAATTGGGCATGTCTTTGGAATGAAACAGAAAAACAGTTAACAGCAAAGAAACCCACGTTGAAGGCCACCAATGTATTATTTAATCTCTTTTCTTTTTCCCCATCATTCACATCCAAATATCTGCTCCATAAGTCCGATATCCACCAAGCAGACAGACCCTGCTCATTAAAGCTTGGCTAATTTTCCAGTAATATGTGATCAATAGTCGCTGTCTTGTTGTTTTGTATAACAACTATAAGCAAATTATGTGTTTGATGGGAAATATAGATAGCCTGTGTGAGCATTTCTTAAATGTCCTCAGTTGCGTCGGGTAATTTAGTTCTCTAGGGAGAGTAATTCGATTTCTGATAAGGACTGTTTTTTTCTTTTTTTTTTCAAGTCTGTTTTTCCAGTCTGCAGAGAGAGACAGAGAAAGGCCTTAAATAGTGATGTCTGCTATAATGCAGCTTCAGTTGAGGAGAGATTCATTAACACACCCTCGCCACATCACTCTTGGCACAGGGGTTTTGGCTGATGTTAAAAAACGCTATCCTCTCTCAAGGTTACGTTTTCTCTCATTTCCCCTGATTCCTCTGTTTCTTCTTGAAAGTAATTGTTTTGCGCTTTGCTGTATTCAGGCCATGTGAGTTATTAGCTGAATCCTCCGGCATGAGTGTGGGCTAAATGGAACGGTGTCAAGAGGCTGGCTACCCTGCTGCTGCTGCTGTGTGAGTGTGTGTGTGGGAGGATGACTGGGAGTTAAGTAACAATGACCAAGTAAACGCAATGCGATTTTCGGTGTGTGTGCATCTGTACATGTCTCTATTGCAGGTATTTTCAAATGCAGCTTTTACCGACAAACAGTTCAACCATAATGGCAAATTGTAATATACACCAAAACTGTTTGCAATACTAAACAAATTGCAGTGTATTTCTGGTCAGATAAAGCATTCTGTTTTGAGATAAGTGTGAATGTATATATATATATATATATATATATATATATATATATATATATATATATATATATATATATATATATATATATATACATAAATATATGTATATATGTGTGGGATGGCGTGGTATGTGGTTAAAGGAGAGAGGTCTGCAGTGACAACAGGAATTCCTGGAGGGTACGAAAGGAAAAAAGAGATGTACATATTTGCAGCATTTTTGCCTGAGACACAGGAAGAGAAATATTTCGTAGGGGCTACAGCAAGAGAATGAACAAGATATAAATAAAGAACATTAAAACATGAAGGTATAAGAAAATTAGAAAACTTCAATATATCATCGATAAATTAAATTGCTTGACAACGTAACTCAATCCTAACACAGACACAGATCTGTTTCTAAGAAATCCTATGGCAATTGTTCGGGAATGGGCAGCACGATTCTCAAAACAGTAAGTGAGATAAGCAGAGAGGGGTTGACTGAGTTAGCTAAACACACGACACCTTAATTAGACCCAGCCCCTGGCCAGAGTAGCAATGCTGTCAGAGAAACTACCGGGAAAAAAACCATGCAACCACATTACTTAGCCCCCCACCCTCTGACCCCAATACATTATGCACATGTTAGGTCCCATCAAAAATGAAAGATTTTAACTGATGGGCATTTATGATGCTATTATTAGATATTCTCCCACACTTTGAAACATTTCAACACAAATAATGGGATTTAAACTGACAGGATTAAAGATATTAGTTTCATTTTTTATAATTTATTACATGATAGCAGCAGATCCGAGGTGACAGCTTGTCAGTCAACATCAGCATTTAGTGTCATCTGTTTTTACTAACCAGTCTTTTATTTTTTTTTAATTCATACCGAATGCTTTGTTTTATACTTTATTTCATAAAGAACAGGTAGATACCTGTGTCCTTGACCATTTAATTGGAATATAAACTGCCCCGATCCTTTAAATCTATCTCTTTGACTCTCTTGGGTCTCAAAGACTTCCTGCACCTCTCAGTCTGTCTGGCGTCTCCAACTGGCCATTTGCAACTCCTTTTCCCTTCTTCCCATTATTACTCCTCTGCCTATGGCCTGCTGTGAACTTGCATGTAAACCTACATTCTCTGGACAGAGAGAATGACGCTTCTTGTGTCTTAACTCTGCATGTTGTCTGTGAGGGACTAAGAGCAAGCATTCATTCCTGGGTGAATACATCTAACAATGCAAATTGCTTATGGATGCAATTGCCCTATGGCTGTTGTACAATCCATGCAAACCCTGAAGCATTTGGAGCAGGACATTAACTTGTCGTGGAATTTACCCAGAGACTTATCCTGCCTTCAAAGCCTTCTGGCTTTAAATAACTACTTCAGCTGCTACTTCACGATTTGTTTTATTTTAATTGGAGTAGAACTAGAAGATATTATTCAGATATTATTCATGAGCATAATGTGACTTGGGATAAGGCAAGGACAAAATGCTTCTTCCACTGACTTACTTGTTTTTAGACAACTAAGAAATGTCCCACCCTTATTAAGAAAGGCAAATCTGAATATTATTTGCCTGTCACCACTGAAAACCTAAATGATCCTAGGATATTATGGAAACCCATGAAAACTCTATTTGTGAGCAAATACTCTCAAGCTATACATTAGTTATGAAGGATTCTGTTGCTGTTTATGACAAAATACACAAATTGAATTGTTTTAACGAGCATTTTATATCTTCTGGCCTGCTGTTTGATTGTTCTGCATCTGTGAAACTCTTTACTGATGTTCAAGACTACACTGATCGATCTTTTTAATTTCATATCTCACTCTGTGCAGGAAGTCCATAAAGCCCTAAAACTTTCGATGCTAGAAAACACAGCTATCTTATGTAACTATAGACCAATATCTAACTTATCACTGCTGGATAAAATTCTTGAAGTTCTCCTGAGTGATCAGCTAAAGGAGCTTTATCAACATATCAATCAGCGTTCAGAAAAAGCGTTTTGACAATACAGCTGCAATGATGGTGGTACATTTCTGTTGCACTTGACGAGAAGCAAAATTATGTATCACAATCTTGCTTCAACACAGGACTCAGTATTAGGTCCACAGGACTCTGCTATAGGTCCAATTTTATTCCCTCTTTTTAAAAATAATCTGGGTAAAAACATTTTGGGATGCTAATTTTCATTTTTATGTTGATGACACTATTACATACCACTGTGCACTACCTTTATATATATCACTGAATGCTTGCAAAATGCTTTTTTTGTTGTGCAAAATACCTTACTTCAACTGAAACCCATTCTTAATGCAGATAAGATCAGACTTCTGTTGTTTACCAACTCTAGGAACAGACTACAAAATATCCCCTTGGTTTGCACTCTTCAGGGAAGTGAAATAGAGGTTGTTAACTCTTATAAATATCTGGGTATTTTTATTGACGACTCCCTAACTTTTAAGCTACATTAGCACTACCTAGTGAAAAAAGCTGAGGCTAAAACTGTGTTTTTATTTCTGAAAGATGTGTTTTTCCTTAAATGTAAAAATGCAACTTGCTGCTGCCAGTTTTTTTTTTTAAATCTGTTTTTAACTATGGTGATCTTTTATACATGCATACCTCTGCTCAGTATCTCCATATGGTTGACACAAATTAAAATGCTTCCTTGTGATTCATTACCACTGCCAAGGAGGTTATGTTTTCATCTGTGACTGTTTGTTGATTTGTTTGTTTATTTTTCAGCAGTATTATGCAAAAATTACTGAGCTGCACATTGGAAGGGGGGATGGGACATGGAACAACGAAGAATCGATCAAATTCTGGATTATCTACATTTAATTTGATTTCTTTTTCTCTGAAGTCTGGCATATGTTGTTCTTTGGAGGTATGTGCTTTACTGAGTGCCAACCTATTATCCAGTAATAAAGCCCTGACTGTATACTGTGATTTATACTTTTGGATAGGATGTCCTGCACTGGCCACACATAGGCTCTGCCATTGCTACATATCTATATACAGTATAAGACGATTGTGGGTCTGCTACCCTACTACCTATGTGTTTATATCACGTGAAAAGTGCTGGACAACACTCACTGTGTTCTCAGAACTTCTTCATACTTTCTGTCCTAAATGCCTGTTGTGAAACTGGAAAAAGGGCCTTTTTGTATTCTGTATCTGCATCATGAAATAAATAATATAGAACCTGAAAGTCATTCAATTAATCCTGTTAAATTCTTTTAAATCCAGAATTAGAGGCAGATTCCTTATATGGAAGTGTTTCTTTTTAAACTTAACTGGTTTCAAAACTGACTCCTTTAAATTTCATGAGTTCCTTATCCTTGATTATTTCCTCCTTTTAATTTTGTCTGCTATTGTGTTTTCTCTCTGTAACTATATGTTTTTATTTAAACAGCTGTCTGGCCAAAAGATTCTTAATCTCAATGGGACTTTTTCCAATAGTTTCTATAGTTTAATAATGGTTAAATAGAATAAATATTTATTCAAATAGATATTCTGTTTGCAGCTCACACGATTCTTGACAGTTTTTCAAGTTCTGAGTATTTAACTACAGAATTTTAAGCTAAAGAGAGTATTGCATTGCTTTAACATTACACTCCTATAACACTGGTGGACACTTAAAAAAAGATCAAAATCAATGCGGCAGAACCAGAGATGTCTTCTTCTTTCATGTCAAAAGCTGGTGCCTACACACCCACAATACTACTTGACTGCTGACAATTTGTTTGGAAAATATTGGCGTGTGACAGCTTTTATGATATATATTGCCCAGCACCAGGTTGCTGTCATTTTTGAAGCCTCTTTCGCCCACTGTCCTGTTACCTGATGTTGTTTCCCTTCAAGTGACAAAAAAGTCCCATTGATCCTCATTATGCTCTTCCTCTTCTCTGTCTGTCTGTCTGTCTGTCTCTCATTCACCCTCTCACACACAGACAAGCTGCCCCATTAAAAGCTGCAGAAAAAAAACAGCCGCCTTTGTCCAATTACTGTGGCGTCTCGCTGACATTAGTGAAGTTGGCAGCCGTAGATGACTGGGAGCCACCCGGCCTTGGTCAGCTGACATTACCCTCCGCCTAAAATGTTACCAAGCCCTGCAGCTGTGTCTGCCTTTGTGTGTGTGTATGTGTCTTTTATACTATTTTTCTTTGACCAGAAGTAACTTCTGAATGGCACAGCAATACATTGCTAGGTGCACAACAGAAAAAAAAAAGAAAAACAGAGAGACAGAGCCACATTGAAGGTGGCAATCTGGGTGAATCTGAGCGCTGATCCTCTTTGGCTCTCAAAGTCTGCGTACGAGGTTGCACCAGGCTTTAGCTCTCGGATAAGATGGGCAGAAAAACAGAGGGGATACGATATTTGGACGGAAGCTAAAATCAACAACTCATGGAATCATAATTTGAAATATTCTTTGGTATTCTTTATATATGTGTGTGTACATGTGTAAATGGTTCGAATGGGAACCACATCTGCCACAGGATTACAAACACACACATATGCTGAGCTACATAAATATGTCAGTGACCATTATATTTTTTGACAGCTGTAATGCTGAAGGTCTGAACTGTGTAAAGATGGTGGAGATGAGCTTTCAATGCTTCAGCTTTAGTCCAGAGATGAGACTGAAACCCAGTGAACAGTCCAGATGGGTCAGCAGTGCAGAGCCAAAGCCGTCCTTAACCAGCTGGATCAAGGAATCAGCCATGATTCCCAGCTAAGGCAGAGATCACACACAATCTCCTGCATAAACAAATACACACACAGGCAGAAAGATCTCTTCCTGCCTGCACTCACATTCAGACCAAGGGTAGCTAATTGTATCCATTTAAATATTTCTATCCACAATACTGACATGAAAGGTGATAAAACCCAGCTCACTAGTTTGTTTATGGTAACTGCTGTAGAGGAGCTACCCTGCCTTGCTTTATTGATCGAATGTCATAAAAAGATCAATTTGTTTCTTGGAGAATAAACAATAATACAGTCCATTTAATATTCCTTTTTACAGACTTGTTTATTTTCATGTAGACTGGAGCATTAGAGATGCCATTATCAGGCCAGCTAAAGTGGTCTGCTGAGGTTTGCTATTGCCTATAACAAACTCTGAGATTCTGAAACATTTATGCAACATCACTCGACAATAAAGCTTTTAGTATTTGCTATAAATAAGTGTTTGGCCCCTATAGATGCTCAAGAATGTTGTCAATACATCACCCTTGCCTTCCTTTGTCATGTGACATTGCATGAAAAAAAAAAAACTCATTTTGTGTCCAATCCCCTGTATCTGTGGCTGATTTCCATGATATCAGCTTCAGTCCCTTGCTGCACCAAAGATGAGCTGGAAAAGAGGAAAAGGGAAGGGAATGTGTGCACGTAAATTGCTGGCAATTACTTTCTCTCATAAAAATCGTCAGGCAACTGTGGGGCACACCAAATAAATGAGAGCGTAAGTCAGGTTTAGGGCACATTGTTATCACAGCCGTGCCAGTGCTGCAACTGTGAAATGGAGAATATGGTTTTTTTGCTCTCAAAAATCACTCTCATCCACTTGTCTAGTGTTCCTCAAGTTCAACTTCACCCAGTGGGATATCCTGTGCCGATGGTAAGTGCAGGTTCCTGCAATTCCTCCTGCATGGGATTTGAGTCCTTAGCACGTAACTCATGCTGTGTCTTCGCTTGAGCTGGGTAATGCCAGTTCATTCCTCTTAACAACTGAGTTTTGACAGCACTCCCATTCCAGAGAAACTCCTGTTTGCAAGTACAACAAAATTTATACAAAGTGATGAATATAGAAAGGAAGGAAAGAAAAATTCCCAATCCTATCTCTTTTTGGAGGGAGAGGCAAAAAATATCCAATCCATTACACGAACACAACCCCTGCCGCGTTTCCTTGATTCCCTCTAGCTATTAGCAGCTTAGGACATAAATAGATCACACAAGATTTTAAAAAAAACAGCAGGAATCTAACAGTTTAAAAGCTCTCCCGTAATCCTTGTTGTGGAACAAAAACATGAATGCAGTCAAATAATTTTTTTGCTGATTCTTTCTTTTTGGTTTTAATATTGGTTCGTATTCATATTTTATAGCACGTGATTTTATCAGAGGTGGAATTTAAAGATGAGATAGAACAGACATGAGACATGAGGCAACACAGGTCATAGGCCGGAGTTTAAATCACAAGTTGAGCATCGTATCCACAAGAATGCTGACAGTACTTTGTTATTTATATATTTTGTATTATTTTATTCTCCTTTTGTCCTTCTATAAATAAGACTCAAATGAAGTGATAGCATTGTTTTCACCCTGGCAGGCTGCTGTTGTGCCAAAAATATTGAAGTGTCTGGTCAGGAGCAGTATAGAGGCAGATTCAATAATGAAAACTCAGGAGAGAAATGCAATGTTGTTCATAACAACAAAAAATGTAAAGAAATATCACTCTCCTGGATTTCAAAGCTTTACCCTCAAAACCTCAGCCACAGATTTTTGCATGGCAGGATATAAAACATTCTTTCAGAAAAGACTGAGGAATCAAGTAGTAAGTGAGGTTAATGGTAATAGTGGTTGGCATCATTTAACAGAGAGCACCTGAACCGGATTATTTACATTGTAGTGACACAATAATATCGATTTAATTGTAGCTTTTGATGCAAATTTTTGTTTTTTTAGGATTAATGTTGCACATAAGTAAAGCACTTCTTTCGGTTATATGGGCATAAATGTGATTTTTCTAATAGTTTTGTACTGCAAATACAAAATGCCACAAAAGGGAACATCAAAAATCTAGAAAGGACTGAGAACTTAAAATGTCCTTGAGATCTTCGATGGGTTGTAGGATCCCCTTTTTTCCATCAATCCACAGGATACCCACATTCATGCTCCTGTACCCATGATTTACTGACTCTATCCCCATTCTGCCCCAAACTCTCACTGGATTTAGCTACTTTCTGGGTTATATAATCCATGTTGAGAAAAATGAAAACCAGCAAACATAATAAACAGGAAGGCACAAACTAAATCCATGAAAATCCATGAAAATCCATGGAACTAAATCTATGAAAGTAGCATGGGATGCGAATGTTTGCTCTAAGACATAGTCTGACCAGTTAGAGGCAAAGGGCTGATTTTTCAATGGACTTTTCATAAAAACAAGCTCCTCTTTTATGGTTAAGGGATCATAAACCAGGGGAGATTAATTTTTTCCAAACATTGTGAAGGAAAATCTGGAACCAATCTTGTTGGGTTGCAAGTTATCACCCAGTATTCACTTTCTCGTATTTTAAATTATTTGAGAATAAGAAAAGCTTTCAACTGCCACCAGGTAGAAGCGGGTCCAATAGCTTTTTATCTAAGCACCTAATTTGGCTGCAACATAGCTGAATCTTAGGTCAGTGGTATAATACTTTAATGAGTTAGAAACACAATCATTTCAACTCTTATGAGAGGTTTCCTTATCAATCATTTACTGATTTTGTTTCCACTTAAATCTGTTAAGCCTACATGTAACGTTTTGTGTAGGACCTTTTGTCTCTCTTCTTCTGATACTTTTGAAAAAAACTGCAGAATATGTAGCCTAAGCTGCATCAATTTAAAATAGGTATAGCAATGAAGCAATATATTCCATTTTTTAGTCAGATTGGTGTTTCTAAAAAAATTTCATCATTTTAGCAACCTTAAATTCAAATGAATTAAATCCACATGGCGTCTCACGTCAAAGCAAAACAAGCTACAGAAATGGTTGCATATAAGCCTTTCATCAAGCAAAGGTAGTGAACAAGTCTCAATGTGAACATCAAATACAACAAGGACCAATTCAAACTTAAAAGACCCAGATAACTTCACACTAATCATCAAACACATTATTCCCAAAACCATCCTCAGTCCTTACGAGACCTTGTTCTTCAATTACAGACATATTCTTAAATCAATGAAGAGTGATAGTAGTGTAGAGAAGACAGTGGAGTAGATGAGAAGACGTCTAGTGTCTAGACTGCTCTGCCTAGATACACAAACAAACACAAACACACACACACACACACACACACACACACACACACACACACACACACACACATATACACACACACACTCTAATGTTTCATGTCCTTACTATCCACAATGTCAAAAAGTGAAGAATTCACCATAAACGTGGATGTTCTGATCAGAAGTTCTAAATACAACTCCTATAAACTCTCATACACACAAATGTCTCGGAGGGCATATTCAAATGCAGTAGCGTCACAACATCCTTGTGTTATTACAATTCACCATCTCTTTGTAAACATCAAATATGACTGGTCAGTCGCTGTGTGTGTTCACATGTGTGTATGTGTACGATGAGATTAGAATCATCCAGGACATTCATCCATTCTGGGCTTGGTGAGGAGATTGAGTGGGGCTGGGTAATATGATGGCACTTTCACAAAGGATTACATTACTTGCTCTCTCGTTCTCTCTCTCTCCTTCATATTGCACTCTGTTGCTATGCCCAGTCCTCATATTTGGTAATGGACACTGCCTGCTATGAATTGAGCTGGTGATAGATAAAGTATTAACACCCAAAGGGACAGGACCATATTCACACAAGAATATGTAACTATATTTATTTTAGATATGACTTTCAGCAGTGAACTTTTCTTTTGCCGACTGGTATTTATCCTCTACTGCTATCTTTGTGTCATGTGCTGCGCGAGGACAGAAGTGTAGTACTTACTGGCTAAATATGCAATTATTCAGATTCCTTTTTATCATACTTTACTATTTATGGCTCAATTCAAAGAAGATGTCCTATCCAATCAGAGAGTCATCTCATAATGGGAAGGGAAAAAGCACAAGTCCCCAGTGGGCACAGCATGAATGTTGCCATAACATGTATTCACTGATATTTATGCACATGTGACATTATAGCAGAGATGATTAAATGCATGTTTAAATGCCTGGTGTGTTTTAGAAATAAACATAAATATAACCATTAGCTAATGAACTAGACTGCAGTCTAGTGGCAGCTGCTGGCTATATAATAGCATTTAGCAAGAGTAGTAATAGATATATGTGGGTTTTAATTGGTTTTCAGGGAGACTGTCTGAAAATTAGATGTAGATATGGAGGGAGGGGTTACAGTAATAAAAGATTTTAATGGAATTAAAATTTATTTTGGTATTTTATGTGACTTTCTTTTTCACTAATAGCCATCTAATGTATCTATTGTACATTCTCTATTATCTCACTATATAGTAGTTTTATTGGGGGAGGGGGGCATTTTCAAACTCAGGGGATACACAGGAAAGGATGCATGCATGTGTAACTGTTTTAAGTTTTATCTCTTCATCTCCTGGCAGTTTACTGTTCACTCCAATAACACAGTATCACAGCTGTAGTAAGTTAATGGTGATGCAAACCAAAAATTTACTACTGCGACTGCTTCACATTACAAGCTGCACTGGCGAAATATTGGGTGGCTTTTATTGTGAAGAGGTCACAGGAAACAATTATTATTTGAAATTATTTTTGATTTATTTCATTATCAAAACATTGGTTTGTGTGGTTGCACTGTAAACAGATACATCAGATGCTCTTTTGTTAAATAAAATTATGGAGCCAGGGAAGGAGGTATATTCCAAAGAAAAAAAAAACTTTTCTGAGATTAAAGTCATAAATTTATGAGAAAAATTCAAAAATTTACCTTCAGTGTTTGCTGTGCTTCAAAACTGAACTTGCTGTTAACACCAGTAACTACAGGTGTCACCAAATTAACCAGTAATAAAGGCATATGGATATAGCTTTAATGAACACATAGCAAATTCTTCATGAAGGGTATTTACAAAACAAGATAACAGGGCAAAATACTATACGATAATCTAGAGATGAAAGTGATTTAAATATAGCAAAGTTTATAATAAACACCACTCTGGTACAACAATGCCTGACTTATAATGTTATACATTTAACAGCAAACTTAACGTGCACTCCATCTGTTATTAATATCATAACTTGCTTTAATTTGTGACAGAATGTTTCGAAAAAAGGTCGCAACCTCTGCAAATCCCGTTTCCATGAGAAATCCGAAGATCACTGTGTCCACAGGCTAAAGCTGACCACTAAAGAGATGGAGAGACATACTAAGAAAGAGGGAGAGCAGTCTCAATAATGAGACAGGGAAGTCGTAATGACGAAAGCATAGGAAACTAAGCTACAGTTGACTGTAAATGCTCTCCATTACAATAAATGACTTCATTACAATAAAGATGTGTTCACCCACCCACTGTGTTTCAATGAGTACAACTGTGGAACGATTTGTTTAAGTGTGCTCAAGTAATAGAGCTTCAGATGCGGCCTCTGGTATTTACACTTATCCTCTCAATATGCTGGGTCAGGACTGTCAAAGAGTATTTGTACCTGCACGGAGCACCTGAATATGCACACACAGAGACACACAGCTGTATCACACAGATATGGCGGGCCCATGCCTTTCTCTGTGCTTATTAAGACACTGAAGCTTTTAGCACCTAGCAGCACTAATCCTATAGCCTTATGCGCCCTGGTACTGAAGCCAAATGGCCTTGTACAGAGGCTCTCTCACTATTTCTTTCCCTCCCTTCCTCACTGTCTTTCTCTGTTTGAGAGTGCGAGCATCTGTGACTATTTGTGATGAATGGACAGGGCGAAAGAGGAGAGGGGTGAATGTGAAACATTGCACCACTGAGGTCAGTGAGGAGAGAGAAAAAAAAGAAAATGAACAAGGGAAGCAGAGACTAAAAGAGGGGATGGGTGTATGCGGGGTGTGGGGGTTGGGGGGGTTGATGCACATGAATTGCATACAAAAGCACCTACACGCACTCTGCCCCCGCGTTTATGTCCTGCTTGTCAGGCATGCAGAGCACGCGTGTGACTACGCATGTGTGCGCTTGCGTAATTGTGTGCGCACTGGCGTGTGTGCGTGCATGTGTGTGCAAGGCCGAGGTAGGTTAAACTTGTACTCGTGAAGTGTTCCCAGAAGAGATTAATCATCCAGTGCTGGAATGCAGCATCGCGGTCATAAATCATCACCTGACCTCTCTTTCTCTCTCTTTCTCTCTCTCTCTCTCTCTCTCTCTGCCACACAAAGCGGTGAAGTCAGGGTAAAAGGAGTGTCATTGCATATGGGCAGTAAACAAACAGCCAACAGCCCTGACAGAAGCGTGAAAGAAAAGGAAACAGCGCTAATGATCAAATACCAGTGTCCAATCTAAAGATCAATCTACTGTTACAGTAGCCCGTTAAGGTCATGACTATTTAAGAGAAGTAATAAATAAATAAATAAATGAATAAAAAACTGAACAGTAATGATTCTTTAAATTAAGAGCTGAGAGGAAACCAGCACAAAAATGTAGGTGTGATGGGTGTTTTCAGTCCATAGGAGTTCTGTCACTTTTTCCTTGGCATCTTATAAACTGCTCATTCTCACCTCTGACAATTTATGCTTCACAAGATATGAACTGAACCTGAGAACATAACAAAATCCCGACCTGACTACCAGTCATAACAATGATATTGGATAATTATGCAAAACTCTAAATCATAAATTATTTATTTCTACAGTAATGGGATAGAGTGACTACAGGATGGCAAACTTTGGAAAAACTTAGCTATAGTAAATAAATTATAGTTAGGATAAAGTCGAGGTTAGATAAGATTATCAGTTTGTTGTATGACACAGTCGCCAGTTTCATGTATGAAGGCAAATAAGCTACATGTCAATCCACCACCTGGACCATAACAACCACACTCCAACAAGCTACATATATGACAAAATAAATTGGCAACAAATGTTGGACTTTGACATATAATCATGCGTTGCAACATTTTTCAATTTGAACATAAGTCAAAAGAGCTGACTTAAAATTAGTTTTGGGAGAAAATTAATTACTGACAATGATTCAACTAAAATCGTATTGTGGTGATATGTTCATATCATTGTCCAAATTAATCAGAGCGAGCTGAATAAAACCAGACAAAATGTATTATTAAGTTATTGTTTTACCCTTATGAAGTGTAAAGTAAATTTGATGATATCAAATGCATTTTTTGATATATATATATTGTCCTTATTGTGATATTTGGTAAATGAAAATATAATTATTTGATTGAATCATTATAATAATGTTTTACAGCATGTTGCCCAGCCCCACCCGGAAGTAAAGTTTCCTCTTGTTAGACCTTCATTAGCCTCATTACCCTTGTTAGAATTAACATCAGGGTACATTCAAGCATGGTTGATTAGTTATTTTTGTTGGGCTAAAGGCATAAAACTGATTCACTGCAGCTTGAATTGGGATTTTTTTTTGTGCTCATAGTTTTAATAATAATTGACAGGGTAATCCATCTGTTCCTCTGAGTTAGTTACCATTCCACCTTCTGAGCAGTGACTGTGGTTAGGACAACTAACAGTATATTTCAAGCTACTACTAAAATGTTCACATGCAGGAGGAAGCTTGGAGATGCTGTTGAACAAATGTTTTGATCAAATCTGTACACCTCCCAACTGGGGGGGGGGGGGGGGGTAAGCTGGAAGTCGATGCTACACTGTGTATTTTGCAACTCAGGTAGAAGAAAGGAGCCTGCCTTGGTTATGTTCAAGTACAGGAAATTGATTCTTTAATATTAAAAATTCAACAGCTGAGTTTCATTACTTTTCTGGGCCTATTCCCTTTCCCTTGTGGAGTGGAAAAATATCACAGTTTATTAAATTACTTCTCTGAAAAGTCTCTGGGGATGCCATCTTAACTCCCATCCTCCTTCACAAGGCCATTTTAGACTCTAACTAGGCATGTCTACTTAGAAAGAGAGACAGAAAGAAAAAGAGAGGGATAAGCAATAGAGGGATGGAAAGTACACTTAAGAACACAGTGGCTGCTGCAGACAGTTTGTGGTTATTCCGTTGGCTGTGAAAGGCATAGAATTGAATGTTCCCACAAATCAAGGGTAAGTTAGTTAGAGTAAAGCCACAGTAACTCTAACTGGAATTGCTACTGTGTTTTGTAAGTGCGCATATATATATGTATGTGTGTGTGTCTGTGTGTGTGTGTGTGTGTGTGTGCCTTAATGCATATGTGCTTGGATGCTTAGCTGGTGTTTCCTTGACTATTGAGTGTTACAGTAGTGTCTCATACAACCTGCAAAGCCCTGTTTCAGTGTACTTAGGAATTACAATAGGCTGAGGCTATTTAGCAGGTTCACTGACAGAAAGCCTCCTCAAACATCTTCATTGTTTACTCTAATTACCCTTTTGTCCACTGGAGCAAAAGGTTCTGCATGTCTGAGTGATGACTAGACAGCCCCTTTGGCTCTTTGAGCATGACTTGACCAAGCCATACCTTCCTCTTAAGGGTAGTAGATGACAACTCCAATTTTCACACCATTTCTCAAAACAGAGACAGAGGAGGAAGCAGGAGAATTTGTAATTTGTGAGGGATACTGTTTACCTCTCCACACTGATGGAAAATGCTTTAAAATACCATTACACCAGGGCCAAATGATGAAGGCTCTTCTTGGTTATTTTGTGTTACCGTTAGCTTGGCAAAGTCAGCCAAGAAATTTTGTTTGATTCATTGTGGCCTGGCAAAGCTCAACTGACATTGTCCTTGTCTTTACATCTTTAGTGGGACCAAAATTAGTTTACAATGGGATTAGCCTTCTGTTCTTTCTCAGTCATTTCAACATATGGACTCCTAACTGGAAAGACACATCTCTCATTAGGCCATTAAGGTTGCAACCAGCACTTATTTTCATTATTGATAGATCTGATTAGTTTCTTGATTAATCATTAAGTCTAAACATCATTTGAAAACAACAACATATTTCCATGACTTGCTAAAGTTTGGGGGGAGAGGGTCTCAGGGTATGTCAAAGATTTTTCACTGATTTTTTTGGTGGGGTCAGGAGAGCAGAATTACTGGCTCTCTCTGGAAAAACACAAATAACTTTGGATGCAAAGAATATTATAAAATGTTACCAGTCTCAATCAATAGATAGTGTAAATGACTGTATACTGTATGTAAGTTACTTACTCCAAAAGTGAATTTAGTGTTGGGTAATCTTTAAGCTCTAGCTGTCATAGGTCCTTTTCAGGTGTGGAACGTTTGTTCTTAACCATCCACTGATTCCTGTCACTGGTGGTCTTATATGGGACGGTCTATGCGTGATATTAACCAATATCCATGGATGCATTTGCAAGTAGGCACATGAGGTGCCCCCCCCCCCTTTATTTTTTACCCATGAGCATGTGAGGAGGATGAGTTAAAACCAGTTGGTCAGCTGTCAGACAGATGTAGCAAATATCATCCGACTCTGCCTTTACTTCCAACACAAAAACCCACAGGATCCATGGGCATGGTAATCCAAAATGAAGGCTGCTTTCTACAAGCGTCACTTTCTCTGAAGCACAGCTAAGGCTGGGTGTCACACACCACATACATACTAACACACACATGCATAAACTCTATGCACTACATTGAGCAGTGTGGTCTGAGCTTTAAGAAAAATATAGGCCATGAAGGTCATAAAATGTATATAAGTAGAAAGGGGAGGAATAGATGATGAACTGCCTTAAGACACATTACCAGTAAACTTTGCTTGATGTTGGCTTCCAAAAATTCATTATGTATTCAAAAGTATCAACTTCTCTTTTGAGTTATAGAATTTATATCAGTTTTCATATTAGGTCACTGTCTCAGTGGCTAATTTCACTACTAATATGCGTCTTGGCAGCAATTCCAAGAATCATTGTTCCAATAATAGGACATCAAGACTCTGTTTTTAGTGGCAGTGAATTACAGACCGTTATACAATGCGTACAATGGATCTCTCTCTGCTCTTACCCAAAAAAATTACAAGGAGCAATGTCAAGTTTCTAATGGTCTTTATTTCCAAAGATGTGTATGTGATGTGGTGTGGTATAAATGTTTTGGGTTAAACTAACTACCCCATTCAAGCCACAAATAATGTAATCAAGATTATTTGAGAACAATCAATTAGATGGAAACAAAAATATTTTGTTAATTAGAGTTTATGCTGCAGTGGTAGCGTTTGTCACATGTAAACTTTTAGCAGATGTAATTAAGTTCAACCTTGAAGTCACTTAAAGAAATACATTTTCTTAGTTTTCCTTTTCTCAAAACCCAAGCTTTAGGGTATCTCTTCAGAAAGCCATGGGATATGTCATCATAAGTCTTTTTTATACTCTGTGGTTTCTACTGATCTAACCACCAATTAATCAATTAGTGCAATTAATGTAATTGCTCCTTCATCAGCAGGTCTTTGTAATTTTAGCCTCTCATAAAACCACAGGATACTATTCCTACATATGTCTTGGCAAGCTCCCCGAAGGAGCACTATTAATGTTGAGAGCTGAAATGTTGAAAGAGAGAGGACAATGGAGCATGAATAGATCAAACTGAGGACTAGACAGCCAGAGCAGGGGAAAATGGAGGGGGACAGTAAACAGCGCACAACTGGAGAGATGGAGTAAGAATGAGAGGGGAAACCAGTTGGTTCCTTCTCATCAAAACCTTTCTGACACTGTGAGATTTCATGCTACCCAAAAGCCACTCAACAGGACACAAAACCTGGGCAGTATATCAAGAATGAAACTATTTCTGCAGCAGTTTTTCTATTTGGATGTGGATTTATGACACAGAGTTGATTGTATTTCTGGCTCAAAAAAGTCATGAGTTTGTGGAGTTATTGGAAGGGCAGGAAAGACAAAACATCCTCTAATGAAACTATGCCACAAGGTGTAGTATTTTCTATTCACGAGCAAGTCCAGACAATTACAACAGAATTGTAAATAATACCACCCCCTCACCATATTCTGTCAAAAAAACGAGCATTTTCACTCATCTCTCCCATCTCCAAAGGTCAGTGTTCTTAGTTAATCAGTAGTGATTAGAGGTTGTTTCTGCTTCTATTACCACCAGTCTTGCACTGTCCCAAATGATAAGGTGCTGAGGTCTAATGTACTGTACAGCTGCAGTGTTTGCTATATTTCAAGAAATGATTATACCTGATAAAATAACAATCATGCCCTCCCCACTGTTAAGCTCTGAACCATTTAAAACAATGGGGGTTTTAAGCTGTAGGTGTGTTCACCTGCTGGGGATAATTACTTACTTTCTCCTCTAAAGCATCTTCATGGGAAAATAAAATACCCAACTTAGCCCCTAAGACTAGATCTGATGGATTTAAGCCACTTTCTACCTTGTTAACCTTGTTAAAATGTCCAGGTAAAAGAAAAATGTGAACACACTGCAACAAATATCTGTTTATAAAACCAATCCAGTCAATTCATGAAATTGAATACAAGCCTGTTTTTCGTTTTGACATCAGTTAACATGCTGCAATATAGTTATCATTTTCAAAATTTGAAACCACACGATGTTCTCTATTTTGTGTTTGAAAGGGACTTTTGGCTCTAAACACCAAGAATTGCACTGGCCTAGTCATAAACATTCAGCTCACTATGTTGGTTCATTATCATAACACTGAGTGGGTTCTGAATTGGTTGGAAGGACAAAATGTTGTAACTGGGCACTCTGTACCAATATGGGTCATGCCTGTAGTGTGAAAATGGCATTAGTGAGATTTGACCCTTGAGAATATCTAATGCTGTTTTCCATCTGTGTTGCCTGTGTTAATGTGAATGGGTCTCTCTACACAACACAAGACAAAACCGAGCAGAGGGGTCACACTGGACATCAATGATTTCTGATCAGCTCCACAGCCCAGTGTGTTTATTTGATGCACGTCTGTGTGCACTTTTGCCGCCCTGCACATGCATTAGGGTTATTGTGTGAAGCCTACAGTCGTTAATCCCCTAATCTGCTGAACCCTGGAAATCACTGCAGTCATCTGTCAGCCAGGTCAGCGCAGGCTGCAGGGCTAAAAACAAGCACATGTGCACGCACAGCCAAAAACACGCACACGTGCACACACAAACACACACACACACACGCACACGTGCACACACACACACACACACACACACACTCAATGATAGTCATTTATTCAACAGGGCTTGCCTCATTTCAGCCTAATGAAGATTGATGCTCCTCTTTCCAGGCCTCACAGGTGTTGCAGTAAAATGTACATAACCCACATAGAGGAAGCGAATAGGGGCAAAGGAGATGGATTAACAATGCAGTTCACTCTCCAGTCACATTCACATTTGAAATAATGCACATTCTGCATGCACATAAAAGTTTGCTTTTGTAACCATCAATCTACGGTATATCTCCATAGTAACAGCACAGTGTTAATCTTGTTGAATAGTTGTAAAGGTCCAACAAAGGACATGGACTCAGAGAACCCATAGTGCTCAGACCCTTAAGTCAAGTCTAAACCTCTCAGGCTTGTTTGTGCACATGTATATGTGTGTGTGTGTGTGTGTGTGTGTGTGTGTGTGTGTGTGTGTTTGGGTGTGTGTGTGTGTGTGGGTGTGTGGGGGTATCCATGCCAAATGGGACACCCTGAGGGCTTGTCTGGAGATTGTGGTTGACACGGCCTGCTGCTGTCCACTGTGAGCTCCTATTAGCACTTAAGACTACGGCTAACTACACATATGCACACATACAACCAGCACACACTGGTCACAATGATAATGCCTGGCGGGTTAAGGCCTGACAGTGGGAAGCAGTTGACTGTGTTGACTTTCTCCATATGCATATGTTTAAATGTGTGTCAGTAATGATCGCACACCAATATGAGGGCTTTGATTTTCTTTTTGATTACTATGACCCCGTCAAAAGCTTTAGCTGGGGAGGTGGAAAGCTGGAGAAAAATCAAAGGGCGCGAGATATCACACAGACGCAGGCAAGCTTGACAAGAGCTAAAGGTGGAGGAGGAGATACTGTAGAAGGGCCACAGAGAGAAACTGTACCAGTTAGATTGAAGTGGGAATCTCAGCAGGGCGCCTCATCATCAAGATCTATGAGGCATCTGTGTGTTTTCATGTCATAAGGTGCTGACGACTACCAGGCTCCGGCATCTACAGCTGGTGTGTGGGCCTTATCCCTTCACACCCCTCTTGATACACAGCTGACTCCAAAAGTTTTTTTTATAATGCAACCCTAAAGTTTGTGTGCACATATGGCATCAAATTCTGAAGTAAAAAGTCTTACTCGTGCACAATGAATATTCATTCCTGAGTGAGCTACATCCTGCAGTGGTGCTCACTGCCTCTTCGGGTGAGCCAGCTGGGTTGTGGCTTTCAGCTTCTCCGTGTCACCAAAAAACACAGTGCATGGCAGCAGAGGAAAGACTGAAATTCACAACTCACAAGGAACTGCACTGCCCAGACCTATGATTTAGCCCTCAACAAAGCTCAACACCAAACATTTTTTTTTCCAGTCCAACAAAAAGCAACACGTTATTTGAGTGGTTGAAATATTACTGATTCCAAAGACTGAGGACGGTATAGGGTGTAGTGGTTGGTGCTTTTGACCAGTGGAGAGGCAGGAACGCGCGGCGGCGGCTGCGGCCTGGAGGACGCACCGCGGGGAGACAGTGTCCGTCCCGGGGGGGGGGAGGAGGCGAGCGAGCGGCGGCGACAGCTCCAGCGGACGAGTAAAGCGCACCGACAGCTCCGTTTGTGCCTCGACGAAGCGAAAGCATCTTTTCGAGGGACGAACTCACTCACTTTCTCGCGCAGCTACGGTGCGCCATTGGATAAGGATGCTGCGCCGCAGTACGGCCATGAACTCGTCTGACAGGAAGCAAAAGGTTAGCCGAGCTCCTGGCCCTCGTCGAGGCCGGTCGGACGATCCACCTCGACCCTCTGGAGGAAGAGGAGGCGTGTGAGCGTCGGAGAAATCTCACGGGCACGTTTTGTGTCGGCGCGCCGTGCAGATGTGCCGCGTGCAAAACCCTCGGAGAGCGCAAACTCCGGGGCGATTCACGTAAGGTCAAACCTGCCGGGGAAACTGTTAAACAGACAGCTGGACAAAGGTGCATGAACCGGACCGGGGACGCGCGGAGGGAGCCCCGCGTGGCCACCGCCGGTCAAGTGTAGGTTCACGTGAAGACCGCGGATGTGATTCCGATCGGCGGCTCCTCAATGTCACCGTTGTGCCTGCGCAGCCTTCTCCGTCCTACCCGCCACAGTACACATGTGCTGTTTGTGGTCGCAGAGGCGGATGTGTAAACAACAGGGACGCGTAAATACTACCGTTTCCATGGCGATTAATATGCATGCATGTGCATATCTATCTATCTATATATATATATACATGTATATATATGAAATATCACGTACCTGTTTCCAGCTATGTGCGGCACTCACTGCATAATCCTCCTTCTTCAACTTGAACTTTTCCTTTCCCCCAATCGACCAGCCCGCAGCTACTTGACACTTGTTTATTGCATACTTTTCTTTGCCCTGTCTATCCTGACAAGCCGCTACTGCACACAGAGCGAGGTGAGAGCACGGGGGGCGAGCTGATGGAGAGGGCAGGCTATCAGCCTCCGGCACAACATCTCACCGAACCGGGGAGTCAAGCGGAGCGATCCATTCCGCGCCGATGCTCGTCGTGGGGAGCAGCGCTGACTGGCAAAGATGGGACCAAAACCGGGACGAACGCGGCTGTGCGCAAAACGGGCACGTCTTCCCTCGATCCCCTTCAAGCGGCGGAGAAGAAGCGGCGGGCACGGTCTGAACGCGAGCGACGGCCGGTCGGTGAAAGCTGCGCGCCGCGGCACCCAGAGAGCGACGATCCACGCACCGCGCAGGGCAATGACCGAGGCTGGCGGAGAGCGCGTTCACGGCCAAGCCAAGTCAGTGGTCATCATCGGCGCGTGTGGCGAGTAATCCACTGTGGGCTGCTGGCTGCAGCTGCATCCCTCCAAGATGACACGAAGGGATCAGCCTCGACAGCAGTGAAGCAATTAGAATTCAGGATGGAAGGTGCAGTATCGTATTCTGTGTGTAACAATTTTAGTATGATTGGGATAAAAGTATTGTGGTGACAATAATAACGACGGCATTATAACTCTCCTTATTTTTGTCTGTTGGTTTAAGGAAATTAAATGCCAGTTCCATCGTGCCAAATAGGCTGCAGCCACATTACCATATAAACAGTATTTACAGCCTAACAAGCAAGTTGACTCTCACTATATTTTTCAGAGCTTGTACATGTTTGCTTTGGGTGTTAGTACCCTCCTTCTGCCGGCCTAGTGCTCATTACAGTGGTCCTCATGCATCTCTTTTTAAACAGTGCACCAACTGCACTGCAGGCTACCGTTCACATTAGCACAATGTCTAATGGGCTTTCTCCGTATTAGCAGCAATAGAAAGGTGCAATAACAGAAGCATACAATTATACGCCATAACCAGGGAAAACATTGTTAACAGTTACCCTATTGCTTCTCACTCTCCAAGCTGTAAATGCATATTTCCCAATGGAGGTATGATAATAAGACCCGCTTATTTGAAAACACCTTGTAAGGAGAACCTTGTGGCTCTTTTGATAAAGATTTCATTTCAGAGGCATTTTTATGCATAACTAGGGATTGGCAGGGGACATAAACCTCCTACTTTGGGTTTATTTATTTATTTTACTATTATATTTGCTATTTTTGGTTTAGCAATACATTATACTGCCCATCACTGATATATTGATTGAGATAAATAAGGGCGTCAGCTTATGGGATAAGTAAAATCTCCAAAACATCGCCTTGATTTGAATTCACAGATGGCATGGTTAAATCCAGAGTGAAGGGCGAAAGGAATGAGGAGGGAATCATTAGATCTCTAGTGGGTAACACAGGTGCAGTGTGAGATGAAAAATGCAGATGAGGGTAGAATTGTGTACTGAATCCTTTTAAAGTCCTCAAGTGATAACCTAAAAAAAACAGCTCTATGCACTTGGGCCCACGGTTCCCATTGTTAAATATGCAGGTGCAGCTTGTCCAGGGCTTTAAAGTTTTCTCACACTGTCCATCGTGGAGTTTTGTTTTCTTACGGATAATAAGCTGAGTACAGCTCCTTTAAGATACAGCTACATAAGCTTGTTGTTAACAAAATCTCCTTGCTTGCAGTAATTAGTTCTACTATTAATATTAACTCTTAATTCACAAAACAAGAATCAAGATTAATATGATCAAAATATCCCCCCCCCCCACCACCATACACACACACCCACCCGCCCGCTCGCCCACACCACCACCACCTACTCTCCTCATTTCCCAGAGTGTTAGTGGGGATTTGAGAGAAATGATGTCAGCAGTATTACATCTGTCCTGTCTCTCCATCTGCACTTAAGTCCTTGCATATGGACACACGTAGAGATTAGCCCTAATATGTCCTATAACAGGCAAGCCAGTGAGTATACTTGTGGAGACCAGCCAGTGAACAAACCCAGATTAGACCGCCCAGAGGCTCCATCCATGGGTGGTTGACTAGCATTTTGCTCATCGGTTTAAAATCGACCTCTGAGTAGACAGCCGCCAGCTTCAGCCTACAGGCTGCCCATGGGCCTCCTCCTGCCATAATGCAGGATCAGTAATGGCAATCGTCCACCCTCTATCATGCCACATTAGGGCAAATGAAGGGCCTCCAGTGGTATGTAAAGCATTACCGGCAAACCATCTCTTCTCTTCTACTTTTCTGCCAATGTTAAGCAAATTGGGTTTTTCCATTAAATCAAACAAAGTATTCTTCTGCTAATTAGTTGGGAGCTAGGTTTCATTTCTTATTTACCTAGCATTTCGATTCTGTCCCTTTGCCTAGTGCCATAATTAGAAACTGCTATCTTAAACATTGATGGATCATCATAAAATCTGACCCCTGAATGAATGTTTTGCCCGAGATTTGCTCAAATGGGGAAAAAATAATCCTGAGGCGAGTTGAAAGATGCTATATGTGTAGATGAGTTAGCTGACCTTTCTCTATCTCGAGCCAATATTAGCACAAGCCATTATAACCTATCAAAGCCTAATGCTTATAGCCAATGCTCAGGGGTCCTTGAGCCTCACAGCGCTCTGATTGTGAATTGTGTTCCCAGTGCTATCTCAACCATTACAGACTGCACAGTGTCATGGGTTCTGTTTAACCTTGTGCAATGAGTTCTCTCCTATACATTTAACACTACCGGTCATATTCGTCAAGGGTTAACCCTCCCTATCGTGTGTATCTATAAGTGTTGTGGGTGTATATGTATCTTGCTAACACTGAGAAGAAGATGCATTGTACTGTTAATTATATAATCAATTTGATTAATTCTCAAAATGCAAATTAGTCCATTTAAGGACCTGAACTTATAGAATTACCACTGATTAGCTGGCTAAGCACTGTCACTGCCCTCTGGATATACCCTTATTAAGCTATATTAACTGTACCATTTTCTCTATGGCAGCAATATAATGCATAGATTACAGCTAATTCTAAATGCCATGAAAAGATAAATAATTAAGAAAAAAAAATATAGTGGGCTTTCAGTTAACAATGACAAACAACAAGTAGCAGTAATTTTCAGAGTAATGGATATGTAGCAGACAGTATCTTTAGCCAATTTGTGCTCCCACTAACCTTGGCTGATGAAAACAAATCTGATCATTTAAGGCAATATTAATGAGCTTTTGAGTGTCTGTTTTTTTCTCTGTCTGTCTACTTGTTTGTCTCTTTAGTAAAAAAAAGCTTTGACTTTGTATTTCTTGTCTCTCTCGTCTCTTCCTCAGTGGCCCCGCTGCAGTGGGAGCTGGTTGATGTGAGACAGTAACAGGTACATCAGGGAGTATGAGACCATGGTGGCTGGGTTTGGCACACAAGTCTGCCGAAATTACATCAAGCAGCGGGGGGCAAATGAGCATTTACAGTATATTTGAGAGCTAGACTGTATGTGTAAGGGTGTGCGCGGTCACATGTGTGCAGTGTGTTTTCAGGGGAAGCTTTAGATCCATCAGCATGAGTCTAGAAGCTTACAGGCAGCTTACAGAGCAGCAGGGGGTAGTGGAGAGGGAGGGGATGGGAGTAAGACATGAGAGGAGGGGGTGAGGAATGCTGGAGGGCTTACAGAGGAATAGGACACAGCTGGTTTTTAATTGAGTCTCCCCCCCGGCTATACTGTGTGTATGTGTGTGCACGAACACACCCACACCCACACCCACACCCACACCCACATCCCCACCCACACACTAACACACACACACACATACTTATTTCTACTCAGCAATTTCCCAGCTGATGGCTCAGAGGAACTAAACGCTTGGGTATGGCAGCAGCCTTCATACGAAACCCCCCACACAGTCTCTGTTTTGGTCGTCTGACTGATAAAGCCCTCCACCAGCCAAGGCCTCTGACAAATGCCTGTTCCCATGAATCTTAGCGCTCAGTCTTAACACGAGCTGAAATGACCTACCTCCCACCTAACCTCGGCTTGTGGTCTGAGCTCAGAAGACCTGAGTAGTTACTTATGAAATTCAAACTTCCTCTTCATATGAGATATGACCCAGCATAATACATCACTTTAAGAACCAGTTTTACAAAATAATTATAAGTCTCTTCCTTGGCAATAACGTGCTCTTTTAATTTATTATACTTTTTACAATTTCTTTTTTAAATGAAGTGATTTCATATTGTTCTTTTTTTCATACAGTCAAGAGTGAGAGCTAATATTTCATCATCAAAAAAAAAACAAGATTGGTTTGTAAAGGTTCAATCTGTAACTTTTTCACCAGGTACATATGAGCTAGTTATCATTATTAAGTTATCATAACTGCAAAATCCTTTATTTTGATTTTTGGCCAGGGAAACACATTTATGTTTACATTGACACAATGGTACTAATTCCATCATTATTGTTTGTATTGCACAGGGCAGAGCAGTTGGTATTGTAAATGCATGGCAGTGTGATAACAAGGTCAATGGTTCAAATCCATAGTGCGGCTACTATAGAAGTTGTGAAAGACTCAGAAATGGCAGTAAATGTCACCACACAAAGTAAAATACTTTTCTGTTCTTAGTGCAAACAGCTTGAGTTTTTATTTTCATGATGCAAACCAAGAACAAACAGGCAAACAAACATCAAGAACGTCTCCTTGATTTAATGAGTTGTGAAAAAATATGTGTGATGTACATTTTGAAAAGAATGTACAGAGGGATAACTAGAAGCATGCTTTTCCTAGATTGTATCAAGGAGGTGGGAACATATTTTCTATTCCATTCTAATTATGAAAAAAAGCTATATTATATAAATCCTCAGCAACTTCCTGTATGTTTAAAGCTCAGATTTTCTGTTTGGTGAGTATATCTCAGAAGATTATTCGCCACACTGGCAGGTAGATGTTTGTACCTAAACAGTCATAAAACACTGTCCTGAGAGTCTCTACCGCATCTTGTTTTACGGATGCTCTGCTCCTGTCCTCTGTGTCCCAGTTTCACACACACACACACACTATCAGACACACACACACACACACACACACACACACACACACACACACACACACACATATTCCGTGAAGCCCCCCGCCCCTGCTTTCCATTCGCCGAATGCAGGTAACCTTGGAAACGTTTCTGAGGTAACTCACCTGCTACCTGTTGACTACTAGCTGATGAAGAGAGAGAGAGAGAGAGAGAGAGAGAGAGAGACTAATAATACTAATACTAATAATAGTATAGTGTAGTAGCCTGTAATATCGATAAGTGATCAAAAACCTTTCTGGTGTCAATCTGCAAATCATTACAACTGATTCTGACTTTGAGAAGAGAGATCAGCTAAATACATAGAAAATGTCAACTTAGCTACCTAGATACTGGTATATATATATATATATATATATATATATATATATATATATATATATATATATATATATATATATATATATATGTATGACAATTTATTATATTGGCAGGTTGAAAAAATATGCTGCTGACTCAAGAACTTAATTTCAGTCCCTGCTTATAAGTGTCACTCTGGAGTAATGTATGCCATTAATATTAGCAGTGTATGGATAAACATGGCAACATCGCTTAAAATCCAGTTGGTGCATTAAATTTCTAATATCCTCATGGTCCATGGTGTCCTACTTAGTTAATTTTGACCGCATCTGAATGCTGTCAGGAGCTCCTTTTGAGCTCTGCCCATGATATGCCAATTTGCGTGACACACACAAATGCATACATGTGCGCATGTGTACAATACACACACGTGGACCCACACAAATATGATGAGGCCTTTCCACTTCATCTACATTGCTCCCTCACAGTGGAGCTGACACCACATGACTGCCACCTCATTAGAGGCTTTAGCCCGTGAGCTAACAGGCCACAGAGACAGTAGGCCATGCCACGTTTGCTAATTATAATAATAACAATAACACTGCCTTAGGATGCTACTTGCTTTTCTTTTCAATTAATTTTATCAGATGCACTCGAGGGGAAAGAAGTGGAAGAGGCAGAGGGAGGGGGCTGCCACCACACACTGGCTCTATAGGAGGGAAATGATGTGTTTATTCTACATACTTGGCCAGATGACAGGCTGTATAATTGCTGACAAATAACAATGGTTAACCTGCTTTTGAGCAAAAATCATTACTATGACAATACTGTGGATGTCACTGATATTATTTTACACTACCAGTTGCAGATAAATAATCTTGTGGTAAATTCACAATAAAAGCAGATGTACTGAAAGCATCATACAAAGGGAACTTCCTTTAGCCCCTTGAGAGGGCTGATGTTTACCCTAGATGATGAGGTCTTGTTGAGGAACGCTTAAGTGACAGCACAGGACAAGGGGAACCGTAAACAAGGTGTTTCTGAATGGAAGCTATGGCTATCTGTGAGATATTACTTTTGACATTCCCCAACTTTCCCCTGGATCAGAGTTCAGCCTCTGCTATTTTATGTTATTATATTTTCAATAGATAGCAGTCATCCACAGGTGCCTCTTTGACAAAGATACTGTGCAGCTCCTAAATCTGTACATCAGCATAAAAATACACACTGACTCATAGCCAGATTACTTTGTGATAACATATCCAGGAATGATATGTATTTCTTGGTGAAATGTATAATTTATTTTGACAATTTTGTCAGCAGCATCACCATTTTTCAGCACAATTGGGGTAAAACACCATTCTCACTGTGCTGGAGTGAGATTTCAAGACAACTGCAATAACACCAGTATGACATGCTGTATATACCTTCTTATTGCATAGAACATAGGCTTAAAGAAATCTCAAATTATTCAAATTGCATGGTTGATTAAAGTAGGGTTAAAGATCACCACAAAGAAGTAAACCGATTGCAATTAGACGCTTCTGTTATTGTATGGTAGTAATTTTATATATACAGTCCTGTGAAAGGTACTTGAATTATGTATTCAGTTACTTTTTAGATATTTCCCATTGAAACAGCAATGTCATAACTCTAGTAATTACTCAGTAGAAAAGGCATCAGTAACCTCATCTCATATTTTACTCTCGTTACTCACTACAGCTCCATCCAAAGTGCCATTATATTTACTTCAAAACCCCCACACCAACATGTTACATATATTCTGTGTTTATCACAGATGACTCCTTCCATCCATCTCCAGCACCTGAACCAAGCTATGACATACTGGACTAGTCTTTCAAGTGAAGTGCAGAGACTGGTTTTATAACCCTTCAAGCTGCCAGGTTGTGAGCTCACATTTATGAAAAGGAATCATCTATTAATTTGAAGTGCACGTTCTATTTTCATATTGATACATTGCAGTTATTGCCAGGGTGCACTGCAGACCTTGTCTAGAAAGTGTTGGATAATCATCTTCATGGGTAATGAAGAAGCAGTTATATCAACAAGTGATCTAAAGGCCTCCCTGGCAACCTTGTCTAGCCAAAATTAAATTTTATTTATGCATTACAAGAGTTCATTACTGGCGGTTACAAAATAAAAATAGATGCATTGACCTTTAATAAACTTGTAAAAACCTACAACTAACTCGAGGTTATGGAAGCTGCATGTTGGAAATTTTTACAGGGGCTGGGAAGGAGGCCAATTTGAAACTATTAACAATCCAGTACTATTTATTCATTATGGTTCTTTCAACAGTTCAAGAAGACAGCATGTGCCATTTATATAGAGTAGATGGCTGTGCTCTTTAGCTACACTGTTCTTCTGAATTAAATGTCCTGCCAAGAGAGCCAGAGATAGTAAAGGATGTCTGTCGTGGGTAAATCTCTGTGTTAACATCGACTCCTTTGACTTTATCTCCGTTCCTTTAAAGGACTGAGAAGCTACAAATGAGAAAAATAGGAAACGTGCCAAAATAATGTTTCCAGTCAGTTCCATATAGTAACTGAAGCAAAAATTCAAAATACTAAAACATACTCAAGGAGGATAGTGATTAATGGGAAGCAAAGATGGCACATCCATCTGACTGAACCAAGAAAGGCAGAGAGAGGGATAAAAAAATACTGTAAAGAACAAAAAATAAGCCTTGTCTTATTTGCATGATCTCAATTAATGTGCAGTCCATGTAGCTGCAACAGGCACACACCAGAAATCAAATTAGCAGAGATGAGACGACATCTGTCTTTGGCTCCCATGTGCCTATGGACTGGCAAGAATGGCAGGGCTGGCTCCAAACAGCCCATTGTTTTCACAAGAGCTTGATGAATGAGTGGATGACAGTGTGCTGTATGTCACTCACAGACCCAAACTTACTCTGTTCAAATGCAGGACAGCAGACATAGTAGAGAACAACATGGTGATTTAATTAACTGCCACACTGTCAAGTTATATGTGAGTGGTTACAGCAATGCAAGCTGAAGACTGAGCCAACTTTTTCTAAACAAAAGTAATGTTTTGTTCTTTCATAAATTTCAGAACAGCTTACATGCACAGATTGGTCACTGATAACCAGTTTGTCAATCAACAATATCAACAAGACATTTTGACTTGTCACAGGTGTAACTAATAACATCAACTAAGACTCAGTTCCTTTCCAGTATCCCAGTAAGCCATGGCACTAATTAATATTCAATAGGAATTCAGCGATCACATCAAAATGTCATCTGTGAAAAAGGCCTATCGTCTATTACCATTCAATTTGAAATTATTCACTCTTTTTTTATTTCTATACAAGCATATGTTGATATGAATATGAGATCAATCATTTTACTCTGAAATGCAAAAATACAATCCTGAGTTTAGATGGACTTTTATGAACAAAGAAAACAGAAAAACTCAAATGTGAAAATCTGAATGCTTAAGTGTTTTTTTTTTTTTTTTTGTTTTTTTAGCAACTTTGACTGACAAGTATTTCCAGCACATTCATTTGAAGAGCTGTTAACAGAAACAGAAGGATTCACAAAAAGGTGTTTGTGCACATATTTGTGTACGGGTGAATGTGCGTGAAGTGGTATATGTATGCTACAACGAGTAAACTACAAAGTAGCAATGTAAACTGTATTGTAAGTGCAAGGAAATGCCCTTTGTGTACCTCAGCACGTCCAACCCTGTTTTTTCTTCTCATATACTGTCCATGTTTTTGGACACGGGTATAATTGTATGCATGTGTAAACAAGCAAACTGTGTACTTGTTTGTGTGTCCGTGTGACTGGTGCTGAATTTAGCAAATCTCCCCCCAATGGAAATAGGCCAATTTTCTCTGTGAGGCTTCTTGTGACTGCTTTCAAAGAGAAGATGGAGATTCCTTCTAGTTCCAGCTTGGCCGGTAAATGGCGCATGTCTCCTCCCATCAATCACAGAGCTGCACTAACAGACAGCTGGCTGCCTAATGTACACCTCCATTAGGAGTCTCTGCTCCTCACTGAAAATCACTGGCATCTGAATAGATTCTCCATGTATATGGAGGAGAAGTCCTGAGGCAGATTTTACTATCACTGCCAGCTGAAGGTGTGAAAGAGTGTCTGGATTTCAGTTAAGAGCTTTTCAACCTCACACACCTCACATCAGTGGCAGCAGCAACTTACAGTGCTGCCACCAATGGCTGAAAACTTGGCTGAAAATGTTAAGAATGCTGAAAATTTTATTTTGATATCATATTTTGATTCAAAACTTTTACTTTTGTGTAATTATTAGTTACATAAACACAACTAGGGCAAGTCATTTAAATTATTTAGTGATGAGGTGAATATTTAATATATACAGTATATCTGACAACTTCAGTGCTATTAAGGGTTTTCTCTTTAATGAGTTCTGTGATGATCCCATCAAATGTTTGCCTGTGCTTTGTTGTGTTTGCCTTGCAGGTTTCTAGAAGGCAAAATTAAGTGAGTTAAACTTGTTACTTCTAGTACTGGAGTCCAGAAAAGGCTGGTTTTCCAGGATGGTAAAAATTATTCTACTGTTTAAATGGTCTCCTAAGTCTACATCCTTTTTATTCTGCAAACATACATCAGTCACTGCAATACTACACTACAAAATTTTGATATATGCATCTTTTGCAAACTTATTTTTTGTGTTATATCTTTTGTTATTGTAATTCACATCTTAGGTTTCTGCTAAGCCAAAGAGAAAAATAATTTACATTATACAGGTAAAGAAAAGCAGACTACTCATTGTTTGCCAATGACCATAAATTGTGTAGACTGAAATGATGACTGTTGTTGGCAGCCAAATCTAGCGAAGTAGCACAAGCAAATGCTAATGAGGAAACTACGGGAATTGAAAACTGTCTCCAGGTTTTATTTATGGTCTGAAGTGGATTTGTTTTTAAACAAGGATCCTATAAAAAAACAACTATGCTAATGCTGACTACATACACTGTTACAGTGTGAAAAGACTGGGGCTGAAGCTTAATGTCCCATGAAAAAGTCAGCACCAGCTGATGATAAGGAGCAGCACTGTTCACGTAATGCAGGGTACATATTGTTAGCCTTGGTGATATGGAACAACATTAATAAAAATATTATTCAAATGTTCCTTTTTCCTATGTAAAACTTCAGTGGTTTGGCTACTACTATAGAAAAACCTACCTGGGCAGACAACACAATGCACTTTATGCTTACAATAACTATTTTCAATTTAAACCTGCAATAAATGATTCATTTGGCCACTTGGATGCAGCATATAGATATGTATCATATTTATTAGTATCTATCGGTTTATATGTATATATATATATATATATATATATATATATATATATATATATATATATATATATATATATATATATAATATATATATGTGTATATGAATTGTAAAGTGTTTACTGGGTCAAGCCAAACCGGGAGAAGATGTATATTGTCACACCTCAGCCACATCAAACGGCCATTACTCTTTCACATAAGATAAAGACACAGACACAGAAACAAACAGCAATTTTATTGTTCTTATGAAGTGTGCAATCTGTAAGAAGACACAATGAACATTCAGCCAATCAATACTTCCCCTTTCTTCCTGCTGTCTCTCAGTAATATATTGGAAATGGAGTTAGAAAAATTGATTCTGTACACAGTGCTACAGGCCAGAGGAAAATTAAATGAAAATGTAAATGAAGACTGCTGTGTTTGGTGTGTTTTCTCCCTTAACTTGTTAGCCTGCACTGAGGCGTCTGCCATAGCCATTTGGAATTTGGTTAATTTACTATTTCTCCCCATGAATAAATACACAGAGAGACCCTGAAAGAAGGAAAGACAAGAGGGGGAAAGGAGATAATGGATAGGATGGTTGGATTGAGATTGTGATTATTATAAAACATTATTAATGCATAATGTTAGCTATGTGTTGCTGTTAGGAAGAGAGCAACGAGTAACTGGCATCGATTTAGGAGAAGAGGATATGGCTGACAGCACAAAAAAGGAGAAAAACTTCACAGAAAGGTCAGAAAGCTATTTCAGAAGCTGACAAAAGCATGCATCTGCAACGCAAACTTACACAGGCTCACACACAAGTTCAAGGCACACACACACACATACACACTCACTTACACATACACACACAAACACACATTCACACAAATAGACAGACACAGAGGCAAACAAATACAATCACCTTTTGTCAGGGTGAAGGGAAACTGTTCTTCAGCTCTGTACTGCTGCTCAAGTTGTCAGAAATTGCTTTGGGCTAAGAATGAAAAACTTCAAATCCAAGGAATCTTTTTGTTTTAGTGCAGAAGTTAATGTCTGTTTGATGCAAACTGTGAAATTTGAACTGTGAAGATTGTAATGCAATTTTCTTTTGGCTGAATGGATCAATTTTTCACTCTCAATGAATATCCCTACATCAATTGATAAAATATTAGATGGAAGTTCTAGGGGATGAGTGATAAGGAAAGGTAGAATAACATTTTACAGCTATATTTCATAAATGATTTTCTGTGTCCCCAGTTCCTCCAAGAACCCCACCCCCCATTTTAAAACACACTTCTGTGCCTTAGAGGCAATCAAACTTTGTGAGGGATGTCAATTTTCTCAAAACCTACTTATTACCTTTTCAAAGAAAGTGCCATTTTTATTTGATTATTGATTGACATAGCGCTTGTTACGTGTACTAGAGTAACTGCCAGAGGTTTTAACTTTAGTCCACAGCTAGTTCTGGTTGGTACATTGAGCTAAGTGCTAATATGTCAGCATGCTAACCTGCTCCCAATATATCCTTTGTCTAACAGATATAATGTTTATCATGACTTAGTTTTGCACAGTACAATGCAAATGGCTACAGCTGAGGCTAATGTGAATGTCTGATTGACTCACAGACCAGGATGTAGTACAGATTGATACAGTACTTCACAAAAAGATGAAACTACCCATGCAATCTTTAGCAGGATATCTCTGTTCTGATACAGATGACATTTTGAAAGTAACCTTTTCAACCCTGTCTGTACATAATTCTTATTTCAGGCTCAGACAGTTTCATCTGGTTTAGCACATCAACATTTTCCAGGTAGATTCACTCTGACTAATCCTCTTCACAGGGTCTGTGGTAGGCCTTCAGTATGCACCCCTGCAGCCTGTTCTATGGGAAGAGAGATCCATGGATGACAGTCTGCTATAATACCTTATATGAAGGTGTTGTTTGTCTAGATTAAAAGCACCTCAGTATTATATTGTTAGAAGCTGTTCTTCCATTTAAAACCTGTATAATCCCTGGGGGAAGGTGACAGGCCTATAATAGTGGAGCACAGTTCCCTGCTGTTGATATATACAATAGTCTTAACCTCACACATCTCTATTAGTGTGTCCACTGACACAGGTATTGCAAGCCCCCATGGGAAGTCAACTAAGATAAACATTGGAGAGGACCAGACCTGACGCTCATTCTTCAAAATATAGTCACTCATTTTTCAAAACACAGCAGGTGGTTATACTTCAATAGGACGTCTGTCTGGTTTTGAGTCAGTTCCATTTAATCTAATGGGGGTTTTTTTTGCAGAAACTTACCAAATAACAAATAAATAAACGAATAAAACATCAGTTAGTATTGCATGCTAAGAGAAATGTGCATCCTCTATGAAAGAGGAGCAGAGTGCATGTGTGGGTGCATGTGAGAGTATGTCTTTGTAATTAGAAGTTCAGAGTCTGTGGGGATGCAGACTTTGATATGCCGCAGTGACTCACAATAGTTTTGTGTACGCCGATGAGAATGTTTTATGTGTCTATGTGTGTGGATGATGGTGCCTTTGACCGTGACACAAACCTGTGCATCTTCATGGGGCCTTGAGTGTTGGGAAATCTAACATCTGTGAGGGGTTAAGATGACTTTTATCCATGGCAGGGACGTGGAGGGAATCAGAGAAGCCCAGGGAGAGGCCAAGGGTTTCTGGTTGAGGCCAGATTGGGGGACCAATGAGGGAAAGGATGGAGGATCAGAGAGAAGTCCCACTCGGGGGATCTTTTTTAGGGCTTTGGGCTGCCGATGAGCAGGGTGGAGCAGAGGGAAACAGGGATCTGTCTTTTCGCAATGCAGAAATACTTCCCTCCCTCATACACCAGCCTCCCACTCTGATCTCCGCGTGCTTGTCCCCAGTAGTATTTCAGCCGAGAAAAAGGGGACGTATATGTGTGTGTGCTGGAGGATGGAGGGGATGGGTTCTGCCTTATTTGTTAACACGGTCCAGCCCAACAGAAGGCAAATCACATTCTGTGGGGGTGTCTGTCCTGTTCCCATGGCAGAATTTGTTCGCTTTCTACCACTCGACAATAAATCATGCCAGCCCCCCGAAGATTTGGACATATCAACACTGGCAACTAAAACAAGCACTTCACTCAATCTATTTTATACCTCCTAATGCAAGTGGGAGAAGAGAAGGTACTAACAGGGTCCTTGGGAATGGTGAGAAGAAGGTGCTCTTACCTGTGTCTGTGTATGTGCTCATGTATGCCTCCTTAAATTGTACATGGGAGAGAGGAGAGACAGAGAAAAAGAAGAAAAATTGACAGCTCTGTTATTCTAAGTTTAGACTGCCCTGATATTTTTCTGCTGCCCCACAAGGTAGCTGCTATGCAGGGTTAGAACAAAAGTCAGAGTCTGGCTCTGTGCTGGACTCACCCTGGCACCTGCAGAGGCTGGAACAAGACCTCCTCCAAGCGCAAAATTAAGAGCTGCACACACAGGCATGAGTACACACGCATGTAAACAGACTGAGACCCACACACACATGCACTGAAACGAGAATGACCGAGTTGATGTTTTCTGAGAAAAGGCTTCCTCCAGATACCAAATTAATCAGCAGGCTGGAAGATGCAAATGTCTGGCCTACATGGAACCAGCAGAATGTAGCCAGACCTCACACAGCACCATGGACAGATGGCCTGCAGGACCACACCAGCACTCACATACCTCTCTCTCATTCTATGTCTCTTCTGCTCTATCAGTGTTATCCTCTCCTCACCACCACATTCTTTCTCAGTCTCTCTGACATTCATTTTTTCTAACTCATTCTATACTTCTCTATCTGTGGCTTTAGTTCACATTCTGTCTCTTTCTTCTTCTCTATCCATCCATCTTTTTTCGGTCTCTCTTCACTTATTCTTCAAATAAATGTCCACATCTTTCAAGTCCCAGAAAATCCTGATGCGAATCCTGCAAGCACAAACAGCAAAAAAATGAAAATGCTTTCAGTTAATATCTATTAATTAAGACAGCCACACTTTTAGTTAAGGTGATAATGTAAAGTTAGATAGAATGTTTTCCTTTGCTTGCCCTTTCTGACTCTTTCTAGCAGGCTGTAGCACAACTAGCATAGTGCAGAAGGCAGAGAGCAGAGTCTCTGACCTATTTAGGAAACTGGCAGCCAGGGAACATCAAAATACTTCAAAGGCTTCCTTTGAATCCAACGTTACACCCAGCTTAGTGTGAGCGTGTGCATACACATGCAAAAACACGAATGTGCATGCATACAAACACAGTGCCTCTGTGCACCGACAAACTTCATCAGCCAGCCTGCACTCTTTCTCATACACACAGTTTGCTTGGCACACACATAGACAGATAGTAACACACACACACACACACACACACACACACACACACACACACACACACACACACACACACAGCTCCCCCGATATAGTCTGTCTGAGCTCTTGAACTGTGTCCCACATTGCTAAGTATGGAGAAGTCAGAGAAATCACATTAAATGGTGGGTCTGCCACTAGCATCATGACTCAGACTGTACCATAAAAATTCTGTCCCTAACCCTGCTGTATAACACCTCTTTGCTCTTCTTATACTCTAACTTTACAGCTTGCAATGGGAAAAAAAAACTACATTCAAGACAACTGATACACATATACTCACTTACTTACTTGAGCTGATAAACTTAAAAGGCATTGTATGTAGGAGGCTATATATAGTGAAATGTATTGGAAACATTTGGAAGTTTTTACTTCTCCAAATTTTTGATTTTTGATTACTAAAAAGCCACAAACACTTTACATAGAGTACGTTAAACTCATTACCCACATTATTTTTTATCCTAAAACAAGCTCGCTGCTTCCTACTACACAGCATGCAGGAGCCTCAGCAGGTTTCAGAACCGTGGACACCTCCTTTGTTACATCAGTGGCTCAGGACCTTGGACAGCACCACCAAGCCGGTCTCTGCTCTGGAAAACAGACATCATAACCTTGGGAGGCTGCAGCCAGCCTGTTGTGTGGGTGTGAGTGTGTGTGTGTGTGTGCGCTCACAAGCAAATCTTTTTGTGACATCCCAACACAGAAGCGTATTTAACGCTTTGAATTAGACCGCTGAATGCTGTGTGTGCTTGCACTCCTATTGCCCTTATGTAACTTTCACTGCTGACACTTGGACCTGAGACAGCAGATCGATAGAAATCAGTTGAAGAAAAGGATTCTAAAGATGACAAATGGAGAAGTTGAGGAAAAATGGGACTTAATGTAGCAAGTCCAAGCTTTTTTTTCCATTTAGATATGTGTTTGGATGAACTTTTTTGCCCAAGGGGCACTCGTCCATGTGTTTATTTTCTGAGTATTTGTCCGTGTGTGGGCATGCACAAATAATGGGAAATACCAGAGGCTTTCTTTGAGGTCATGTCATGATGCCTCTTTAAAGTTTGAAAATGTTTATGTGTGTGTGTTAATGATTATTTTTCATAGTGTTTAGTATCACTCTGTGTAGGAAAAAGAGGACAGAGAGAAACAAGAGGAAAGAAATGCATCTACGTAGTGCATCTCTTTGTTTGTTTGTGTGTATTTGCGTGCACCGCATTGCACCAGAGGGCATTTCTTTACGCTGCGTTCCTGTGCCTTGGAGCATTAAATAAATGGTAGACAGAGCAGAAAGCATTAGCAGGCCTTTTAGTTTACTGAAAATGCCAACAGGACAGTATAGGTGCTGTGCTACTTACTGGTTATTTAGCATGCAGGTCAACCAGGACAAACTCTGTTTTTATTAAACTCTATTTGTTTCTTTGTGATTTTATCTATGTGTTTGTCTTTAGTGTAAAGAGGGGATGACAAAAATTTTTTTTTTAAATTTTATTTGCATTTGTCTTTGTCCAAGGAATGTTTGCATCAAAGACTTTTGGTGGTAACTGGAGCAAGCCCAAATGGACCCCATGGTTGTTAGGGAGAATGCTGCATCCTGCTGAGAGGGATCTGGGACAAAGGAGGGGGCTACACGGCCTTAGGTGGTGGGACTAAGGGGTGACTCCGGGTAACATGGAAGATAAGTGGGTACTCTGGGGTGAATGGCTGGGATCATGAATGTATTCAGGACACAGGAAACAAGGGGAGTTTATGTGGGGTGGTATAGCAGGACAACGGGATAGGATGGTTTGATCTTAAGAGGAAAAATTCACGATAAGAGAGGAGGAATGTTTTGGCCAGATTATGCATCTCTATTTGTGTAAGTAATGGGAATAAAAAAAAAATCAGTCTACATAGAGAATCAATGAATTGTAAAGAAGAAAAACACAATTTATGGTTTTATATCAGTAAAATCAAGAGGGTTTGGTCATGTCATCACTTGTCTATGAAAAGAACATAGTAGTCTTAATGCCCTCTTTAGATGTAAGTCATTATGCTATCTGTTGTATTTAAAGCATATTTTACCTCTCCATTAATATTCCTTCCCTTTTGATCATGTAATATCAAACAACTTAATTTTATATTTTTTCCCCTGTGCCAATCACTATATATGACTAATTTTTGCTCTTTTTTTGAGAGAAAAGTTTTTATCACAGCATAATAAAGCTCTTTTAGTGTTAGCTCTAAATTAGTTCAATAAGTCTGCTATGTTTATGTGCATAGGGTTGTCTATGTGCATGTACTAGCTTGATGTCTGTGCACTCCATGTAAGTGTGTGATTTGGGCATGTGGAATTCTGAGTAGAGGTAATGCAAACTGATATTCATTACGAAAAATGAATAAATCTGACCACTTTATTTAAATTGCAGCTTAAACTCTGGTAGGAGAGCTTCCTCTGCTCTCTGCACTGGTAGGAGGGAGATGTATAATCAGTGAGAAGTAAATCAAGCATATTGCACTGTGACTGAATTTTCACCTTTGGCTGTTACCACCATATATCAAAGCCTGTGTCAGGAGACAGTTTTTATTTCTATATCCAAGATAACCAAAAATGCATTGCTTAACAGATCTATTTAATGATTATCATTTATAAACAATATCTTCTGTGTTGGGTTGCCTGTAAAAAGAAACCTATAGAAGAATGTTGCTCCTACAGTGTTATACTAGTACAAAGTCTACTCCCTCAAATAATAATCCACCAGGAAATGTATCTAGTATCTGCTAGTACTGAACGTACTTCTGCTCAGACCTCAGACTTGGATAATCTAGACAAGAAAAGTGTATGACTAAACTCCCTAATATCGAAATAGTGATCCTAAAAAATGTCTCTCTGAAACACACTTAGAGGATTAATTTGGCAATATTCCTCATCATTGAAGCCCCAGAAAGACCAAAACCAACAATAACTTGACAATAACAAGAACTTTTGTTTATCTTACAGATGATACTCTATAGATTAAGTGCCATAGATTGTTGCTCAAAAGCTATTGAAAACACATTAATGAGCTACACCGCACTGGCGTGTTCCTTCATAATGTTAATAATCAACACTGTGTTTATTCACATAATACTCACATAAATAGCATAAATAGTCACCTAATCCACAGCTGAAAATAGTCTCCAGCCTATCCTGTTTCATTTGCTGAAAACTACAGTGATCGGCTTGGTCTTTTCATGAGATCTGTTGACAGCAATTAAATATAGAATAATGCCAGCATGATTCTGTAACCACACAACCTCAGTGCTGCTGCTGCCTATACTGTGAAGTATTGTGGTCATACAAAGCAACACCTAGGTCTAGACAACAGATGACTGTATGAATACAGAGCAGGACTATTCTGTATGTTCTCTGCAAACCTCCCCTTGATATATAAATGTCTGAGCAAAATTACAGCAATTAAACAACAAAGAGATTATGGCAATCAGATTTTAATTGCTTCCCTTTGGAAATAAAGATATTGATAAGACAGCATGGCTGAAAATATTGGCATATATAAGTGGACACACAGTATCATGCAGCTGTAGTGAGAAGGGGAGTGCTTTGTCCTCCAAGTTGCTTACAAATCAATTGGCTAATGGATGAAATGTCTTTTGTGAAATGGACTGTTCCGCCTGTCTCACTCTTAAAGAAATTGCTTTTGAACAGCAAAATCGCAGTTTGAGCGGTCATCATGGATTCTTCAGACTCTGTCATTTGTAATATTATGGTGTGGTTGAGGAGTACACTAGCTAATAGGTTGAACCCTCAACAACTCTCAAAATAAATAAACTCACATTGGATTTTCCAAAAAAATACAAAAGTGCAAGCCTTGCTGCTGCTAATGTCTTGTCAAAGTCACATATTTTAAGCTTGCTCAAGAAACAAATGCAAACACACACACTTTTGTCTCACCACACACAGAGCTGCCACAGCTGGCTGACGGGATAAGGGCAGACACAGGTAGGCCAGCTAGGCTCCGTGCCATGGCTCCCAGCTCCAGGGCAGCAGTGTGTCTCACAACATGGCGGACAGGGGAGCAGACAGGAGTGGGAGCCACGGCTACACTCTATCCCTGGGCTGTGCAGCATGGCAGACACTGCCACAGTCCTGACAGAGATGATGGTTTAGTGTCCCCGCTGCAGGCCCTCGCCTCGGCCATTCACTTCAGCCGAACACATCCAGAGCCTGCTCCATCCTTGGCATGAGGCCCTGTACTTGACACTTACATAATAAACCCCCTTGCCCCAAGAACTAGACAATATATTCTGGATGAATAAGAAAAGAAAACACAACAGCCACAAAGTTATGCAGGTTTTAAGGAGTAGGTGAAATGAATAAGAAACACTGAAAATGAGAGAGAGATGCAGGTTTTCACGCCTTAGGCTGCAAGTCTGCCGTCGGCCTCCATCTCCCTCTTTCAGACACTTTCAGACACACCCTAGCCTCCAGGGTATGGCTCCTCTGTATGCACAAAGACAATCTCATAAACAGGCCATTTATTCCCATTACACACTACAGACCCATGTTTGACAGCATGTCTGAAGATTGCTCTAACAATATATTCTTTAGACCATCTCTTAGAACTGCTCAAAAAAATCTCAGTATTTTATGTTACCCACGGTGCAGAACTCAAACATACTTAAAGTGTTATGTTACAAATATATGCTCCTGTTCTCCCTGACAGGGTTGGATATGATACGCTTATCTTCTGTGGGCCAAAATTTTGGAGGACAAAATATAATCTACGTCTGCTTTATAAAATACCTGCCCATTTTTTATTAGAGCTGACCCCCTTGTAAGTACAAGTAAAGACAGATTAAGAAGAGTGGTAAACATAAAGAATATAACCAATTAATTGTGTTGCCTGGTTTTGATTTTTTCTTTTTCAGGTGCATGATTTACATTTCAGTTCGATGTGTGAAATACGAGGATAGCACAAAATGCAAACTGTAAAAAGTGCATTAACCTGAAATAAAAAGAAAAGAGTCATCTGAAGGCTAGACTCAAACCTGGCGACTGGGATAGAGAGAAAGACACTAAGAGGGGTGAGAGAGAGATTGAGTGAGAGAGAGAGAGAGGGGTGGGGCGGAGTGGGGGATAAAGGGGAAAGAGCAAGCTTAAACGTCAGCTGATTGAGTGGAGGCTGAACTGGGAGGAACAGTGAGCTATGTGTGCAAGAGAGCAGCTCTGCCACTGAGAGAAGAGGAGAGTCAGCCAGCATGTGAATCACACACACAGACACACACACAGACACACACACTCTGAGAGAGACACATTGAATAGTGTGATCAGAGCCAATGTTTCCTACTTTCCTTTAGTCTCCTTGAACTGTCGCTATCTTGCCTTACACTGGAACCATGAGACACTGCTGAGGGAATGACACTTTGCTTATCCCCTGCAATACCCGCTAGAGAGCTGTGTTTGTGTGTGAGTGATTTTGTAACTAGGTCAGACAGTTGGAAGAGACGTTGAACCAGCATGCTGTGGCTCATAACGTCCTCTGCATGGCGTAAGAGGGGAAAACACTGGATCATCTCTCAGCATTAATAACCTGATCATTTAAATAGGACAGGATTGTAAGTAATAGTGATAATAATTAAAATGTCATATCGAATATTTACAGACAGCCAGATATTCCTGTACAACTACAGGAGAATTAATGAGAAAGTTCATTTTGTTGTGCATATCATGGCCCAGTGTTGATACAGTGATATACCGGGTGTGAGGTAATGTGCCTCAGGCAAGGTCCCTATTAGCAGATGCCTGCAGCACAAGGAAGGGAGCCAAGTACTGAAATGAAGAGAGAAGACAGGGGAGTATCTGATACTATTATCTTAGATGCTACTTAGAATACAACATACACAAGTGCTGTTGAGCTACGAGCTACATGCTGTTCCCAATTAGGAAAACAGCATGGGGGGGGGGGGGGTATATGGCCGAACAAATGCATCGTCTGAGTTTATATAGAGAGGTGATAAAATATGATGACAAATCTACTAAACCAGATGCCTACCCTTAGGCTTATGACGTTTATTTTCTATTCCAGGAGTGCTAAAAGAAAGTTGAAATAAACATGTTTTACAATGATATTTATATATTACATAATTTTTTTTCAGTCCTATTGTATGACTTCATAACACGTTGTCATGAAGTAATGTAAATGTTGTAAAACACTGTAGTAAAAATGAAAGCAAGCCCCTGTGGCTAAATTTCTATCACTTTGTAGGATAATAGCGAGTTATAATACCTTGTAACAATGTGAGCTCTATTAGGCACCTTGTTCTGAAAAGACGGACACATCTGAGTTGCCATCTTTTGTAAGTGCTCTCAGTGTGATGAAATGATTGATGTGTTGGCACTGATTAATGAATGCTGAGTAAAATGTAAAATGTCTTGTAACCATCTAAAATTGAACTAGAAGAATGAAAAGTATCATTACTCAGTCCCTGTCAAAAGTATGAAATGCAAGTGCTTTTAACTAATAGTTATAGGAATCCCCTCTTTTAAAAATCACACTTTTTTGAAATTCAAATGAAAATCCAAATGATTTCTTATATCAGAATTTAATGAAATGGTACCATTGACGTTAACACCTAATATTAATTGGAACTAATGTGAACTGACATATTGATTTATCTTAATATTTTTACTCTGATTACACATTCTCTCATCATATTTTAGGCTTAATCGTGAGCTTTTCAAAAATCTAATCAAAAGTGTTTTGAGTATCATATCTACAGTATAACTACTAATTAATGAAAATACAACCTTGATATATTGAACATATTATAGCTTATTGAAGAAAAATGCTCACATATAAACCCTCAAGATCACATCTTAGGTTAAGATTGGGCGTGAATGAATAAAAAAGCTGTTTAAAAACACAGAAGGTTGTTGAAACCCTATCCACTACCGGTGTTTATTGATCAGAAACATTCTGCCTGGATTGTCGATGGGTAATTTCATTACATGACTAATAAAAATGAATCAATAAATTAAGGCTATAATCTGACAACCGCTAACCTGATGCACCACAGAGCACACTTAAATTAACCAGCCACCACCCACTGGTCAATCCATATGGACAAAGCTGCGTTTTCTGTGCTGAAGCATACACAGACCCACACAAATCTACTGCTACACAACACAGCAAGGGCAGAGGCAAAAACTTAACAGCACTGGGAAGGAATATGGTTCTGTTAGGTTACGTAAAACAATATTTAAAACACTCCACTCCTTTTATTGTCAGTATCAATCCGGACACCTTTTTTTTAAAGAAGCAGTCGTTTTTCTACTCTTCTAGGGTCCGGTTCCTTATTTAACCATTCTATTTTTCAGTGTGTTCACAACACATGGAGGCTGCCCATGCAATATTTTCTGCTAGAAGGGTTTTTCACCTTTGTGCAAATATTCTGACAGTAGAACTTACATGGCTGCACTTGTCTGTGGTGAGCAAAACAAAGCAAAAAAACAAAGCCTTTGTTAAATGTTCCATGTGCAGCGATCACCAGCTTTTTCTTGTTGTGGCTAAATAGTGTATAGAGTTAGATCCGTAAGTATTTGGAAAGTGACAAAATTTTCAAAATTTTGCCTGCACACCAATATGATGGATTTGAAACAAAGCGATCAAGATGAGATTGAAGTTTAGACTTTCAGCTTTAATTCAAGAGGTTTAACAAAAATTATACATTAACTGTTTAAGAATTGTGGTTGTTTCTCAGACATCGATGATGTGCAGATGATGAAGGAAACTTCGCAGACACTGGCTTGATTGCATAAAATAAGTTTATTATAAAGAAGACCAGCGTAGATCAGGCACCATGGTTTGCCTGGGAGACGACTCGGAGCCAGAATGAATCTCTCCCCGAGTTACAGCTCAAAACTCACTTATATAGGTTTGTGTATAGGTCAGTGTTCATGAAAACTTGTTATTACATATGGTTTCCATCAATAACGGGGCCCCACTTCTCAAGACAAAGGGTCACCAGTTTCTTCCCCCATGGGGATCTCTCTTACATAACTAGGGGAAAGGTACCATATGTCACTTATCAGTAACTGTAATAAGTGTAATATCAGTAACTCTTAACTGTAGTTCAAACAATATGTTTATGCAAATGTGTTATAGTGTATTACCTAGGTCAATAGAATCTGTCAGCCAGCCCAGACAGTGCATCTCAGGTGTTTAAGGAGCCCTGGGGCATCTTCTGGACAGTTTCTTACCTGTGAAAATATTACATGAAATATTACTGTACTTAAAAAAAACACTCTTGGATAAACTTGTAAAGTTAGATCATCACTTTATAAAGCACACTGGAAGGTACATAACCAAAACCGTTTCTAAACTTGTAAAAGTATTTTGGTGGATTTTTATGCCATTGGAATAGATGACACTACCACTGCTATCAATGTCCAAACACACATTAAATAAGCAGTGTTCACTGGCAGTGGAATATCAAACAGTAGTGGATCCGGCTCTATTACGCTGAGAGAAAACCAATTCAGCCTGTGCGGGCCTATCTAATCACTCCCTTCACCTCCCTTGCCCTTTCCCATTTATTTAACCAACCCCCTAACTGTCTTTAATACCCCCATCAACCTTTTCACCCCCCCAAACACACTACAATTCCAAGATGGCAAGCTGCCCCACCTCTTTTTGGTGAGCCCCCCTCCACACACATGCACACTCGCAGACATACATAGACAGAAATCTCGCTGTGCCACAATCAGTCTGCACCACCCACTAGAGCAAAGAGACAGAAAGACAAGATGTCATTCAACCTTGACCTCACACTGAGGGTGGCAAGCGGGTTCATAACTGTTGTCAGGGCAACGCTACAGGGTGTCTTTTAAGTGTCACAAGTGATAGAAAAGGTAACCCCCTCACATCACTGCTTCACTGAATATGGATCGTTCCATGTCGTTACGCTCCCACTGCTTGTGATGCCCTCCTTTCACCAATCATACGCGAGTGACAGAAACAGGTAACAGGGCTCTGGCTTATTGGTTGGTGAGGTGATCGAGAACTTCTCCTACCTGGGAAATATCTGCTCTTTCTCCTCCGGTACATTGGATCAACTTCACAAGGACAAGATGAGGAGAGGGTCAAATGACATGACTCGTCAGGCCGGACAACTTTTTGCGGAATGACGTCTGTCCTACTGAAGCCGCTTCCCTGTCTCGTCTATTGGCAGCAATTACATATGCATCCGTCTGCTTTTCAGTGAGCCAGCCAGCAAGACAGACAGCTTGGAGAATGAGGGCTGATAAACGCCCCATTAGACAGGTAATTGCCAGAGTATTCTTTAAATCTTAATTACATTACAAGTCAACAGTGATGCCATCTTGTGATAAAGAGACAGATGTTCAACATTACCATTTTTTACCCTTTTATGTCATTATAAAAATACTGTGTTATGCATATATAAAGAAAATTTGCAGAGTTGAATTAAGAACTGGCATAATGAGGTCTCTTTTTACAACATAGGGGAGCCTGCTATAATGCATTTGGTAATACATTGCAGCATTGGTTACAAATATTCACAATGAAGTAAAAGCAAATTACTTTTGTTACAATGGCTACAGTGGACATCAGTGATAAAGGTTCAAATTACCCAACAAATAACCTTTTTTTGTCCTTTTTGTCTTGTTGAAGGAATAAACACAGGTTGGAGGAAGAAAAAGAACATTCATATGCTCTTTTCATATCCGTCAGGTTCTCCATTTGCAGTGGCCTGCCATAACACATATTGAGTGCTAATGAATAAACTCCAATCCATGTACTGGTTCTGCTGCTGCAATTTGCTATTGTTACATAGGCTGAAATAGCTGTTCTGGCAAAGGAACAGAGTGTGACATGGCAGCCAGATTCCATTGAGCAGTAAAAAAGGGTCAAAGGTTTACTAGGCTTTCAACAATTTAACTCTATAAATGAAACTATGACTGCCAAACAACCTTCCCTTGGGACTCAAGCACACACAGCACAGTGCAAATGAGTAAAGAATTACTGAAGAGCTAGTTTTAAAACAGGAGCGAATGCAAGAGGAATGTAGTGAGTCCCACTGAGCTCAGTAGATTTAACATATCAGAGGCCAATGCTTTTCATTTTCAGCATTCAGGTTTCAGTCATTTCCTGAAATTGGTGAACTGAATAGAATCACGTGAAAGCCGCCATTTCAAAATAGAATCCTGTGAAAGTGTGGAGAGTGGCTGCTTTGTTTTGGAGCGCAAACCTTACTCACCGGATCACCCTGAGCGATGAAGGTGAAATGTGGTGTAGCTCGTCTTCATTTTGACAACCTCTCCTGTGGCGATAATGACATTAGGTGATGTGAGTCAGTCTAGCATGTTTCTATTTCCTGGTCTCTAGATTAAGAAACTTCCTGATTGGCCTCATGCTGCAACAAAGACCTTTTATGGCTTGTTGATGCAATTTTTGGTGAAATTGATTGAACTAATGAAAAGATCGAAAAATAAAAGAATACCCAGTTCAACTTTCATGAGAGAGAGAGAGAGAGAGAGAGAGAGAGAAAAAAAGGGCTGTCTTTCCTAAGTCCACATATTGGGATAGCAGACAGACCCAAAGGACATTTGCCTAGTCAACTTTGTGGATTCCTCCTGTCATTTACCTAATCCTGATGTTCACACTCCAATAGCGAGACTTGAGGGACAAGGAGACGGGTGATGAGAGGATGAGAGACAGAGAGAGACCGGGGTTGTGATGGCTGTCTGTGGACAGTCCCAGGAGTGTGAGGGGGGCTGGGGCTGGCTGGACCAGGCTGGCCGGAAGCTAGAGCATGCCTGACAAGCCGCATCGGAGCCACTGACACATCTCTGAGTCTGAGCACTTACTGAAGTGGACACTACAGGAAGCAACACAGCTAGAATCTCAAACACAGTCACTCAGGCAGGGCCACTTGAATGACATTAATATGTAGTTGACAAAGGGTCCCAAGCAGATTCATAGAGAAAGTCTGAACCTCTAAAGCATATAACAGGATAATAATTTATGTAGCTAACAAATCATAGTAGGACATGACAAAATGCAGTGACTTTCTTAACTTAAAATTTTAAATAATCAAAAAAGAATTCGGATTTAATCAGGTTTGGTTTCATATTAGTTGCATCGTGTAATGAAAGCTTCTATTGCAGGAAGGAAATGAGACCCCTTCCCATCCCCAGTAGTAAGGCCGGGCTACGTGGTAGGGTAAACGATTTATCAAGAGCACATGCGGAGTGAGTGACACACTCGGCTGAACTGAAAATATATGTTTGATAAATCCACAGGTATGTGAAGAATAACAGTCTTGAAAATGAGCAAGAACAGCCATTGAGCTGAACAAGGGACTTTGTGGGATAAAAAGTCTGACAGTTACAATGTCCTGGGGACTGAATTTTCAGCTAATGTTGGACTGAGCCAAAATAGCTAACTAGTGTATTCAGTGTTTTATGTCCACCATGTTTTTATTTTCCTGTTGATGTGTGAGCTACACTCGTTCAGTTTTAATGTTCCAAGATATTAAAGACTGTTTATGTTTAGTAAGAGAAAGATAGATAATTTCTCCATTGTTTACACTGAAAAAAATTTTAAGTGTAAATCGTGGCTCATTTCTTTTATTTTTCAGCTTAAGTGCATTTCTTCCTGCTGCTTCTGGTGTTGCTTTTCTAAGATTTGTGCACCTAGAGGTCACATTTTATTCATTTTAAGGTGTGCAGACGGTACTCTGTGATGTTTTTGGCCAAAAGGAGCAATATTTTTCATGAGTGGTGGCCATTCTCAAACTGGACTCTGCCCACTAACTCATTCATGGAGTGTAACTGTTTGTGGTCACACTCGTAACTAAATGAAGCAATCTTCATTTAAATGTGGGGTAAAAATACATTGACAAGTTTCAGGTCAAATTTCCATCTCTCTGGCGGAAATAGGAATTGTCGTAACCTTTCATTAAATGGTTACATATCAGCATATTATACAAAGATCTAATAATAGGCTGGATAGTGAGGTGGCAGACTCATTACATGCACTCTGCAGTAAGCCTAAGCCTATGGAAATAAAAGAAAACTTACTCCAAAGCTCTTTAAGTGGCATTTTTTCTAAATATATATATCTTCTCTTTATAACTCTAATGGCTAAAAGATGCTTTGTTTTTGCAATATTCCCTGTAAATATGCAACACTTTACAGTCAAATGAACACATCTACCGTTTACTAGACTAGAGAAGGGTATATTTGATCCTAAATACAATGCAACCTTTATTTTTTTAAATCTGTATTATTAAGTCTTAGTTCAGGTTTATGAGTAAATGCTTGTAGGGGTAGTCCCACAGTACTTACATTTCTATGGACTGTGTTCCATGACAAACAACACAGGCATTTCACGTGTCCAGTAAGTCAGCATCGTTATAAACCCGTTGTTTGAGGGTAATAAAAACCAACTTCCACCCCCTGCAAAATGGTTTGGAATGCCACTTAATGTGGTGGCCCCTCCATGTAAACTGGTCAATGGAGTGAAAGTGGGTAGAGGATAGGGATCAGGGGGTGGTTTGAGAAAGGACCGACATCACAGTTTTGTTTATATCGCATACATACACATGGTATTTCAAGTATTCAATAAATGTTTAGTAGCAATTTGAGTTTATTGATATGTTCATGTGTTATGGCCATGGACAAATGAGATCTAGTTATTCTATACAGCAACAGCCCTGTTGTTGAATAGCTCCCCTGAGGACAAAGTACCTTGGATCTTGAAATCTGTATTTTCTGTTTGCACCATTAAAACAACATAACACATACGCTGAGTTTTTAAATAATATATTGTGCTATTGCATGGTTTAGATCATTAAAATTCATTTCTATGTAGGGTTTTGTTTGCATGTTTAAAATTTTTGTGAAAGTTCAAACGAAGCTTCCGAGGGTTTTGCCAGGATTAGTCACTTTGCCTGTCAGTGGGTTTAGTCTGGACAATCCAATATAATAAAAAGAAGGAGAAAAAAGACACACACGCAAACTCTGCAAAAATTCCACAAAGTCTGAGAAAATCACATTTTTTTCCTTGTTGATTCAAGTTTCTCTTTTTTTCATATATCAGAGAAAGTTTGGTTTAACCTGCAGAGTGCAAATTGCTCTCACTCACTTTGCACCACTACTCTTCCACCTGGTATCCCTATGCTTCAATCTCTGGAAACATCTTTTCTGAGATGGGCTTGGGCTGGGAGATTCATTTGGGCCTGGAATTGCACACATCACCGCAATATTGAATCTAACCAAGCCAGACTGCAGCAAAAGGACATTTGGACTGGGTGAAATTGGATATTCTAGTAGTTCAATAAGGTTGAGGCCGAGACTGGATGGAGGCAAAGGCAATTATTCATGTTCAGCAGGGAAGTTGGCCAAAGTCTGAAATGCTTTTAAATAAAACAACACAAATGGTAAATGGTATCATTACCACTATCAGTAGAGCTGATGACGCCTCTTCAGTGAGTGGTGAAATGCCCTCAAGAACAAACAAGTCCAGCCGCTTTTGACATATTTTTTCCTACATAAGCTTGATCATTGAGAATATTCATAGACATTATTGCTATCCCACTTTTTTCCTACTGGGGCCTGACTTTACTGCCTTCATGGTTAAGCAGCAGCTTTCCTCTGCAGCATTTCTAAATACAGAAGTTGTTTTTTAGAAAAGGTCAGCACTGTTAATTATACACCTTGCAAGGATGAATGTCCCTGTGAAGATGGGCTTCATATACTGTCTCCTAAGAGAATGGACAGGTTTGAATCTTTAATGCTGCTATTATTGTTCTTTGAAGCATGCTCTCTGAAACATAACAATTTGAGCAAGATCATGTGCAACTTATGCAGGGAGAATTTTCAAGTTTATTAGGCATGAATGTACAAGGCCCTTAAACTGTGGCACTTTAAGGGAAATGAGAAGTGAAGAGTGTAATTTTTACCACATTTCACAGTTCTTTTGGCTTTGTTTAAATTGCATTTGTTCAATGGACTTAAATAATTCAAATTTGAATTCAGCTTCATATCTCTGACAGGCAGGCTCATTTTAATTACAGGCCATATATTTTATTGTGATTACGAATTCAAGCAAGGGGAAAAAAAGGAAACTTCCAAAAAAGTATCTGTGACGATTCTCAAGATGGGTGAACTATATGAAAAGATTCTTATTCACATGGAGCCTTGCTGTTGCCAATTATTTAATGACAACTACATAGTATAAGGCTGCTTCTGAACACAGGGAAAGGAAAAAAAAAAACCTAAAACATACCTAAAACATTACTAATGAGAGGCCTGATCATTAGCATTAGTGAAAAGAGCAAAATCAAAGAGTTCACTGAGATGAGATATTTAAAAAAGTCTCAATTGCATTCATTTTGGAAAAGATTGGACCTCTTTTTCCCATTGGGCAATAGCAGACATGGCATAATGCAGTGTACATTATGCCATGTCTGCTATTGTCCAAAGTTCTGGTGTATAATGACAAGTGATTTATGGGTGATGCATAAGCATAATAGCCCAGGTTTTGGCCCATTTTTTCTGCATGTTATGCAAGCATATAATGTAATCTATATGATTTAATGGAATACAAGACAAAACACTGAATCAAAAAGATGCATTGCACTATGCACTAATGGAATATGTAAGTGAATCCTGAAATGTTGGACAGTATCTTTAGTGCACTTACCAGGAGCGGTGTGTGCCGGCTGATATTATTTGTTTGCTCTTAGAGTCATCTGAGGCTGTGCTGCTGTGCTGTGGGGATGCAGCTTGATGGACGTTGAGAGGTGCTTGGCTGTGGCCTACTGTAGTTTAGGCTGATCTGTCCAGGATCAATAGCAGCTAATTACAGCCCACATTGATCCAGAAGGCTCACTAATTTAGACCCGAGCCAAAACCCTCTCCATACAGAGCCAGTGAGGCAACTCCAATCCTGGCCCTTTGGCCCTTCAAACATCTCAGTCAGCACTCAGCAGCTCATTATCTCTAAAGAGCAACTGGTGGGGCATTTGTCACTCTCCTGGGACCAGCTTCAATATTGGAAGATTGGATACCTGTATGGGACACTCTAAATTCTTAGATGTCATCTTTATCTGTATTCCCTGACTTTTATCTTTCTCACCAGGTAAATTTACGCTTTTAGGATCTTGAGTTAGCAGCTTTTGGGGTGGGAGGCAAAAGTTATAGCGCTGCTCCTGCATCAGCCTGAAAAAATAAATAAATTCAATGACCATTACCTAAGCTTATTTGTGATTTCGATGGGTATGTAAAATCTTGGTGCACATTCAGTTTCATATGACCCACAGTCCAGGAACTAAATGATGAGTTCCTCACAACATCACATGCTTCTTGCTGTCAAATTTATTATAAAAACATTTCAGCCTGCATTGGGCCTCCATCAGAGTAGAACCCAGACTCACCAAACAAAGGCACTATGTAGAGAAGAGCTGATTAACTAGTCACATGACTTCCTGTCAGGTAACCAAAAAGGAAATTTCCATAAATTACCTAAATCCATATTTCAAAATTAAATACATAATCCATAATAAGATACACTTTTTATACAGTGAAAACAAAACATATGAAACCACCGTCCTAGAGGATGTTGTATGCAGGCTATATGAATAAAACCGACTTGACCTGACGTACATACAGCTGATTGCCTCCAATATGGATAACCATTTTATGGAATTAATCTCCACACACTTTTTCTATTATGGCCTAAAGAAACCTTCATTTGAAGCTCCTCATTCCAACCATCTGGATAAACATTACGGAGGTAATATATCCTTTTGGCTTCCTGTTCCAGTTTGCAGGTGTGTGTGCCCGTCTTGGCTTGTGTGTCCCCAAGATCAAGGCCCTAATCTTTTCATCCGCTGCCCCTTGGCAAGCTTTGATCCAACATTTGAATGTTGCACCTTCTGTTCTGCCATCGTCATGTCCTCACACACCTAAATTTGAGCTGCAACTGCCTTTGAGTTGTTTGGTATAACTTGGCCAAGGTCTTTTTTGGTGACCTGGGGTCAAAGACCCGCTCTAACCCCTCCTGAGGAGCAGTTACAGAAAGGGTAACTAGTTAATACAAGTAAAGCTAATATACTCACCAACAGCTCACACATAGGGCAGACATGTGCAGTCTAACCCTATTAGATGCATCTGTCCTTCAACATGTGACCTCTGATTTACAGTAGCTTTCAGCTCAGACTATGCTCTGTTTTTACCATTCCATCTCAGCACTTTCAACACTTTTCAGCTCCACAAGATTGCCTCACTCTGCAGCTATTATAGCACATTGCCACTCTTCCAGATTGAGTGTCTTCACTCACACACCTATCCCTTTCCCCTTCTGATTTTCATCCGTCGCACCCCATTTCCGTCTCTTGCTCCAATTGTTGGGTCACCCCAGGCTCTCCTAAAAGTCCACGTTCCCTACAGCTATAATCAACTGAGGGAGAGCAAGGGGTGTAATTGCTTTTTGTATTGTGCTGTGGTCATCTAATAGCATTGGTATGCATGTGCATGCAACCAGACCTACAAATTAACACACATAAACAGGCCTAAATTTACTCTCTCTCTCTCTCTCACACACACACACACACACACACGAACACACACACACTGAGATCAAAATAGGAGTATACACCTCATACAACCATTATAGAGACAGGTTTGTCATTATTTTGGTAAAGGCTTGAGTACCTCTCACCCATGCTGTGCCAGAAATAAGCAGAAATGAGAGACTGTGCTGATAGCATGTGATGAATAGGGAACAGGAAGCTGTTATAATTCCTTGTGGATTTTTTTAAATATGAATTTCCCTTAAATGGCCCTGATAAGCGTTATTAGAAGATTAAGGTTGAAAAATTAGAGTTTGAAAGTTAGAAAAGCCACCACTATGTAGTCTCATATTCAGAATTGTGTCTAAATTAAACTAAACAATGTGCATATGCTTTACCTTGGTAACAGACTATAGAGCTCAAGTTAATGAGACCACTGGATTGTTCTCAGTTCAGGAGGATTGGGTTGAGAAAACAGTCAAATGATTCTTACCAAATCCTCCTAAGCTGTGCACAATTAGGGGCAGTGATAAACTTTCAAACTTAGGCTCTCTCACAAAGGAGTGAAATTACACACATTAACAATATCAGTGAAACCTCATCTGCACACATACCTCTCTAGATCCACATCCACGATGTACACACACAAACAAGAAAAATCCATGAAAAGTTCATACTTCATAAACAGTATTTGAAATGTATCCATTCCAAACAACTTCGGTGAAGGAAGTTGCTTTGGGGAAGTAAGAAGAGGCACTTTTGTTCAGAGAACTTGAATAGTAATATCTAGGACTCAAAAGCTGCTCATTACAGCGTAGAATTCAGTAGGACATGTTCCCCTGTGCTGTTCTTATGTAATTTGTACTGATCACAGAGTTTTCTCTGTTAGATTTTTCTTTGCATCATTAAAATTTCTATCTGTCTAATATAAGTTTGAAGAATATATTTCTTTCATTCATTTTAAATCTGTTGTTTCTTAAATTTGTATGTAATATTAAAATCAAGCCATAAGTAAAGTTCATTAAATATTTTGCTAATCTTTTGATATAGTTTAACTCGAAGACTGTGATACGGATGCTATGACTTACTAAATATAAACATTAAGTCATCAAAAAATGTCCTTGTGAAAAATACTGTATTATAAGATTGTATATTTTGGCAAAAAACAAATTAAATTTGTTGTCAGTTAACATTTCACTGATTCATTCAGTATCTGCATTTTGTGACTTGCCAAATATGTAAATTAACAATATACCCTTATTACATTAATAAAAAACCTTTACCAGCCAGCCTAATACACCTTCTAAAACCAGTTTACCATTGAAAGTATGCTATCTATGTAAACATAAGTTCTAGGGGATTGGGTTGAGAGAAAGTTGAGAAAAGTTTGAGAACGTCCCTTAAGGGGACCTATTCCTCTGCTTTCAAAACCATGAAGTGCACAGGTAATTCTTAGACATTTGCAGAGAAATCATGTTTGCTGTGAGAGAAAATTTACTCTAAATTTAAATATTTACAATATAACGTGTCTGTCATAACCCCTACACTGTGACACCCACCCTCCTTTGCCATGAGCGTGTTTTTGTTATTTTTAACCGTTTACTACGAGTGAGGTGCTCTCTTCTTTTTTGGGGTTTTGTCTGTCTGTTCTTCTTTCCCCTTCTCACCTTGCCATCTCTCTCTCTCTCTCATCATCGGAATCTGCTCACCGGCCTGTCAAATAGCCATCACCCTTTCATGACAGGAACCCTGCAGCGACAGCTAGCCCCCCTTGGTTCATTGCAACGTCATAGTTTGTCGATGTAACATGCCGCTAGTTATTTTGCCTTTGAATTCACCGGCTTTGCCCGTTTGAAAGCTTGTTTGCCTGCTTGACAGCCTTGCCTCACACCTCTCTAGGATTACCTGCCTGCCTGTCTGCCCACCACACCTGTCTGCTAAGCCCACCAGCCGCTCACATCTTCAGGATCCCCTCTGCCTAGCCGCCTCCTGGATTTCTTCAATATTAAAACACGTAATCACACAAATTTCCAAACAAATCATATTACTTACCATAAATACTACACCAAGGTAAGTTTCAGTTCAGTTCTTGTACTTTCTCTCTCAATGTTGCCCTTTTTCAGAGTAGTTGCAGAAAACATAGGTAAATGTTCACTGACGTTTTTTAAATATCAATAACATTACATTGAATTCCCATCACCAACAGAGACACCTGTTCGCCAAAGCCAGGCCGTGTCCAGCCTTTGTTCAACCAAGTTGGATGATGCATATTGGCCCTCTCTAACTAACCTTTTGCGTTCTGGAGCTCAACCTGCAATACTTGTCTGAAATGGATGAAATATAACCTGGTGTTCACGTATTTTTTTGGTTCCAAAACCCATCTATTTTCCAGGCAGGTCTTATATGGCAGAATGTTGAAACAATCATGTTAATGTAATTGTCTCGTTTTGATGCATGTGCTAGTGTATTTCTGAATCATTAGTTCTTCCACAGACAGAGTACATTTAATAACTTCTTGAAACCATGCTAAATTAAGTCCAACAAGTCCCCACCTGAGCTGGTCTTTCAATTATCTCTTTAGAAATTTTATTCCTGGTGGTCCTTGAGTACGGTTTTTGCCCACTTGTACTCCTGCTCCCATCGCCCATCCGCAAATGAGCATTGCCATTTCCCTGTGACGCCATTTCTGCAAGAGGAGCCTGGGACAATGGAGTAAATTTCCACATGAAAAGATAGGGACAGAACGCTGTGCTCTTCATCTGCATTGCCATGGGGATCAAATGTACTGCAACCTCCAGGTCTCTAACTGGGTGAAGAGGGTTCAATTTTGCCTCTAAGAGTCCCACTCAGGGTTTTGTTCTGTCACATGTTCCACCTAGCCACTTCACTGCCCTATTCACATGAAAAATAGAAATCTTGGATGCACTGATAAAAAAATTTCGAGTGTATTTTGTGTTCATTCTTTTTTGCAATCACTGATACACTTTATTGTATCTTCGCCTGCATCTTTGAGAGCACTTTACTGTCCATACAGAAAATAACCTTGCTACCAAAGACTGTCTATCAATCGAACTACTGAATTTCCACCAAACTGAGCACAAAGAAAGTACGTGTTGTAAAATGTTAATCAAGATATTTTATGTGGCACAAGTAACCGCTACGAAAGGCACTGAGATAAAATGTTTGATGATTCAATCACTTTCTTTTTTCTTTTTTTTCTTTATTTACATACACCTATTGATTTTCAAACTATATTCACAAAAGGTTATTTCACCAAATCTGCTCACGAAGCCCTTTCTCTTATCAAGATGAACTGCTGATATGCCTCAGTGCAGAAGACAAATGTGAAAAATCAGACAGCACTCAGCCTGTCTCTAACAGAATGCCCTCAGTCAGATGAGCGCACTTATCTCTGATGTAATCTTACAGAGCTCTCTGTGCTGACAAAGAAGTGCAACTTTAAACGGAAGTTTTCCTTGACACATGTCAAAACATAACGGAGTGACGATATCAATGTTGACACCCCGCTGCTGTAAGACTTTTTATCGTGTTTGCACCAGGGGTGAGGAAAATCATTGTCATTGTGTTTTAATTTTCTCTAACTTTGCCTTTTCTCTATTTTGCATTTTCTTGTCTTTCAGGGTAAGTGCTGAATCTTTCATCCAACAGTTGGTGTGTGTCAATGCATTCTCTGCGGCAAACCCACACCTACTAGCACACACACTCAGCCCACATTAACTTCAATATGGATGATTCAGTGATTATCAGTGGATCTGTTTACCTCTCTGCTTGTATGCTTGGTACTGTCTTTTCTCTTTCCTTCTCCTCATCTCTTTTTTTTGTTTTTCTGTTTGACCGTAGAAATAATTCAGCAATTAACATTCATGTTCACCACATGGTGAATTGTTACTTCATCAGGTTAAATTTTTAAATTTCTCTAATATTCTGATCAATGAAACACTCACATCATCATCAGCTTTACCACTGTGTTTAGTGCCACTTAGTGAAGGTTAGCATCTTAAATGCTAAACTAAGATAGCGAACATAGTACACATAGTACAGCCTCCTAGAGCTGCTGACGTTGCTGCAGTCTTAGTCTCCTTTTGTCTTCTTTTAAATACGTTACATTATTCATCCTCATTTTTGCTGCTTAATTTAGGTACATTTTTTTTACTTTCAACAGTGTGTCATTTCTGCCTATTTCCCTTATTTGGCAGGCTACTTCAGGAAAAGCAATAGTGATAAATCTGTTATGCAACAATAAATTGAGGTGTCCACATAACTGAATGTGTGAGTTTATGTTATAGTAGTGAGGAAATATGTATGTCTCCAAATAGCACAAGGCCATTCCTCCATCAACTCTACACAGTCTAAAGAGAAGAGCTGGCTCTTTGATAATGTTTGACAGCCTTTAACCCAATTAGGGAATGGTTTGCTTGCTGAAAACCTTAAAAATGCCCTGGGCCATGATTAGCTGTGTAGGCTGAACCGAAACATAGAAAAGAAGTACAGCATTCATGTAGAATCAATCAGGTCAAAACCTTACCAATTACCAATCGAGTGGCGCGCTAAAGCACCACTAAGCTAAGGTTTAAAACACACATTGATCTTTTCAAGCCTTCTCAAAACACAATAATAAGAGGGCTTGAAAAAACAAATCAGTTTGTCGGGTGGACCAGAGTTCCATTTCCCTCAGTAATCGATGGGAATTCCCTAAAAATGAATAATGTAGGCAGATTTGACAGTCGTAGCAACAGGATATATGTACATACATTAAAAGAAGTGGAGGAAAAATGCATAAAATCTCTAATATGCTCAGAACAACATTATAAATTCACCCTAGTAAAATAACTACCACAAAAACAACTGCAGTTTTATCTCTTTCTCTCTCTTTCTGTTGTTGTACCTTAAAGCTGTGGATTCCAGAGCTTGACATGTAAGACAGATGCAAGTTTGAAATGTTTTCAGAATATACACCGGGTAAATCTGAATATAGTCTGGCATAAACTGATCACTTGTATGCTAAAAATGATTTTCCAGACAGAGGAGTCTCCTCCAGCACTGAAGCAGTCTGATCTGCCTATCTAACTACCAGACATTGTGACCTGAATATAGCGACAGGGAATCTATCAGCACTGCCTTCTTTTCTGGGCTCATTTGCTAGTTGAACAGATGCAGAGGCCCTAAAGGAAAAACAAGGAGATAATGTGATAGGTTCAGTGAGACACATTCTGACAAATACAATTGACCTTGGTGTAATGGCTCTGTTCGAAGCAGCTTTCCTGCTCAGTCAAAAAGCCATGTCATAGTGGGCAGGGCAAAAAGCAAAGCACCACTGGGATCACAACTAGAAAACTGTTACTGTGTGTGTTATCAGCACAACATAATGACAGATACTTGATGATGAAACGCAAGTGCCTGGTGTAAATCCTGTTAAGTAATTAATTAAGACCTAATGAATAAGCATAAATTAAAACAAAACATATGTGTGCATTTTCAGGCTGCAGTTTGTAGAGGCAATAGCAGTTAGCAGTTGTGTAGAGGTTTTCCCTTTTCAATGCATTACAGCCAGAGCCAAGAAGAAAAAAATAAATAAATCAGCAGAGTTTTAATGGACTAACAAAACAAGGATGCATTCCTTGGAACAATTTAGACTTTAATAAGGGGCACAGGAAGTAGTACTAAGTTATTATAGAATATGTCCATAAGTAAACCTCTCAACAAGCACTTCCATTTTATGCATGAGCACAAAAATAACATGCCCAAAACTAAAATGGGTACAGCTTTTAACCCTATTGATTACAGTCAAGTCTCTTCAGATAGTTAACTCTGGAATTTTCTATCACAAATTCAGACTTAGTCAATGTGATACTAAGCTTAATTTACAGGACAATGAAAAAAAAAAAAATCCCCCCATGAGCTTCTGATTATTTGTACATAGATTCATGAGTTTTTCTCTTTTAAAGCACAGCATGTATACTTTGTCTAGAGTGAGCAAGGATTCAGCCATGTGTAATCCCAAATACCCCCATATTCATCATTGCTTCAACTCGATCTGATTCATAGTTAATCTGGAAGGATACATTAGATATACATGTTTATAGATATCTAAAAATCAATCTTTAGACCCTGGAAGTTCAAGAATGCAAAAAAGTTGCACCTCTGATGACTCCAACCAATGATGTCACGTTGTACTGACCCACCAGGGAGTACATTTATGCATCACCGCAGCAAAGCAAGAAATTAAACCACTGATGGTCTGCAAAATACACACATTTAAAAATACATTTTTAGCGTTTGTTAAGTTGCTCTTTAAATATCACACAGATTCAATTGTGGGCTATCACTATCTTAAGCCTAATTAGGGCTGCATTATTTCTCTAGGGCAGGTGGGGTGTAATAATTACTGTCACAATTACCTACTGTTTTTCAGTGACCTTGCTGATCTCTATTGTAATTTAAATCCTGATCAGAGCGACGTCCTTGTATTTTAGAAAGGATCTATGAGTTTTTTCTGTGGGAAGCGTGGCTTGTCCTTGTCCAACATTTTTTTTTTTTTAGCGGCTTAGTGTGAAATTTGCCTTTTGTGTGAAAATGGGGGAGTCAAAAGCTTATTTTTGAACCATTACAACAACAGAAAAAATTTAACTAATCACTAGAGAAAGATCCCATAATAGCACATCATATGGGCTCTTGTAATGTCAGCTACAGGTAGGTACTGGTGTTGTCTTTTGGCCAGGTCTATGGAATGTCCATGTCTATTCAATATTAATTTAATATTTTTTAATTAATTGAATAATTTAGTAATTTAACAAATTAATTTAAGTATTGAATACTCTAAAATGTGGCTTATGACATTTTCACTTAAAGTTTTTTTCCTTATCGCCACTGCCTCACAAAAATCTACAGGGAGCATCCACATACTTTAATGTCAAGAATGTCGAATGTGCATGCACGACTATGTGCATTTTTTGCAACCAATCAATCTTACAAACGAAAAGCTGGATTCTATATTTCCCTTAACAACAGCAAAGGTGGAAAAAGTGCTGGTGGATTAATTGGATGCTGTAATAATTAAACATTGTTAAATAATCTAACATGCCTGCAACAGGGCAACAAGTACACTGAAATAAGCAGCCTGTTGTTATGGAAACAAGATACTTTTTATTTCTTCTCACAAGAAAATGCTTCAGGCAGTGCTTTTTCCATACAAAGCATGGTACACATGATCACAACCTTACTGTAAAATTGTATATTCTTCTTCTCAAGGGTGAAATCAAATCAACACTATTAATAAACAGTGAACAGAGTTGAATAGAATTGAATACAACTGGCTAGAGCGTTGTTGTCTACCATAAATGCAAAATCCATTAAATGACATGAAGATAATATTCTTATCTGTTATGGAAGTAGGGCTTATAGTCTTCAGTTGTGTGAGTGGGAGACTTAACACAGATCAATCTTTTCTATCCCTTATCCTGACCCCCAAAAAATAAACATCTAAGTGCACAAGGTTGTGTTTAATAGCTTTTATCCTTAAATTGAAAGGAAACAGTATTTAACAAGAATGGAAATGTGACATGGGGTTATTTTTCTACTTAGCCTTGGTGATTCTTTTTCAGGGATTTACTTATACCAAGCTTCAATAAAAGGCATTGTCGAAGTGCGCTTTCTCATCAGAAACTCAGCTATGGGCAATAATTCATGCAAATTTGCTTCAAATGCCTCTCAGCCAATAATGAAAGGTCTTTTGCAAACAATTGGTTCCTTTCCTCCTACTGTGTAGTGAACTGGGAAGGAGCAATGACTGAGTGAGCTGTGACATTGTTCTAACATCAGCAGGCTACCGTGGAACTGGGCTCCCCGGCACACAGGAGTTAGCCAGGATTAATGAAGATGCCAAAGTCACTCGGCTCCTTGCTTTAATGGCAAAACACATATATTGTAACACAGTCCACACAAGATGCCATATGGCATCATTGCCACTGAAACACCAAGTACTTTTGGGCTGAAAGCCTGGCACATATAATAGAAAACACATGCGTTGCACATTTACTCGCTCATATATTTGTGCACACGTGCAGGATTTTTAAAATCACATGTAAGTGCATCCCTGGCTACTGGAGATTAGCCTTTTTAGCAGGAAATACTCTGGTGCTCAAGCATGAGTGATATGCAGATCCACCTACGATGGCCTTGGCTCTATCTATCTCCCATGTCATTGGCATTCTAAATCTCTCAGTCATGCCTGCATTCATAATGGCCCAATTACTGCCGATGGGGATCCCACTCCCTATCTGACAATTACATCTAGAGTTAGAGTTAATGCCTAAAAAATATCAATTAAGGTGATTGATCAGGATGTTAATATCCTATTAACAGCAGTCTGGGGCTGCAGAGCATTTCTGTTGATTGGTCTGAAATGAAAGCGACTCTACGGGATAAAGCAACTGTAGTTTAGTGGGCCAGTTAGAATGCAGATCTAATGAACATAGAGATGGCCCAGAGTTGCATTTTATTGCCAGAAAAACCTGGGAAAGAACAACTTTGGGTAATTGCCACTGAAAGGCAGTTCATGGAGAAGATTACACTGTATCACACACTACAGTATTTGTCAAAGGATCCTTCACTGTAACTTGCTTGAATCAACATTTATTTTTAATTAAACTCACTGGCAGTCATAGTCGAGGTAAAGCATGGTGTGCTGATTCTCATTTACAGATTGACTGTGTAAACTTTGACCCTGTCTTCTTTGTTGGAGTGGTAGATTTGTTTCAACAATGTCTTATCTCAATGTGACGGTATTTTCTTTTTGTAGGCATTTTAGAACAATGTTTAAAGAGCTCTACCGGTCCAGTCCAGTATTTAAGTTGTAAGCGCTGCAAGCAAGAAATTTTATTTCTCCACTCAGCCGAGCTAAGCATATAAAGAGGGTATCTGCCGTTTAAGCTCCCTGGACATACACAGAGAAGGCACAACACTAAAACCAGTTACCTGCTTAATGTTGTTAGGTGATCAGTGTAAAAGCCTATTTTGTAAGTGTTAGTAATTGTGTCATATATGCCAACATAATGTGACATGACATAACATGACAAGAATGCAGCATCCTTGACCATTTTTAGCAGCATACTATACATTCGATTGGATATAGACTTTAGGTGTGTATATTTTAATCCTGTGGCTGCTCAGTGTACTTTCAATTTTTCAATATGTGACACAGCTCCTTTCTAACCGAGTGATTGTTTGAAAACATAAAGGATCTTCTTGCATTGTCAAAGTGCACTGTGAAGCCTTGAATAGGGGCAATTAAATTCTAAAGTGTAATTTTGTACGTTTGCAGTGTGTTACAAAATGTTTCCTCTTTTTATCATCTTGTCGATGATCACCGGAGTGCTGCACTCATCCCTCCCTCTGTCCTCCCTCCACCCCTCCTCCACAGCCTCCATTTTTGAAAGGCTTCTAGCAGTTCCATTCTTCCCCTGGCACGGCATCACACACTCATTTCATTTCTCATTTACAGACTGATAATCAGAATGTCATTACAGTGTCCACACTGGGCCGCTGGAGGGGTAATTGAGCAGCATAAAAGGCATTTGAAAGAGGGATGAATAATAGAAGTGGAGAGGGGGGTGAGTGGCAAGCTGGACCTAGGCCTGCTCTCTCAGGTGTCTGGCTGCTATCGGGTGGCATCCGCCTTGGCATTATGGTTAACCATGTCTTCCTCAACCTCATCTTTAACCTCCAGCACATTAGAGGCTGAAAAGGCATCAGCATCATCTGGAAGAAAGGGAGAAAATCGATGGGAGAGTTTTAGAAGGTCAAAGTCAAGCATCAACAATCACTTTACATCATGCAAGCCCCGCAGATTTAGACGCTAAAATGGAGGATGATTTTGTCCTTGATGGCTGTGTTTTTATGACTGGGGGTGAGTCCTCCCTTGAATCTGCACACAGAGCACGTCCACTCAGGTACAGGTTAAGCCCAGGCCTCAGTGGGACGCTACAAAGACTTTATTTCTCATAACAACTCCGTCTGAGCTGTCTTTATTTCTTCCTGGCAAGCCGGTTGATTAATTAGTCACTAGACAGCTTTTAACTTTTGTGTTCCATGTTACATCGTAAACAATAAATGTAATCGCAGCCCTTAAAATATCAAAATTGAGCATTACTCCCTTAGTTGCAGTAACACCGATAACAACAGTGACATCTGCATTACAGTCTACTATTATTTGTTTTTGTTGCTTTCTCGTCCCTGCTACCACCCGCCCTGACTGTGGTGTGGCAGCTTGGCACATCGCCAGCCGTCGTTTTGGCCGTGGTGGTACATTTCCATCTCATTCATCACGTAAAGACAGATAATCAGAAAGTCATTACAGTAGCTTGACACCAATGCCTGCCCCAGGAAGACAGAGTAATTGAGCACCACAGAAGGGAAGAGAGCAGACTGAGCAAGGCCATGCAGTGATGAATGTGAGATGTGGACATAAGAGGAGTCGAAGAAGATCTCGAAGCACAGAGACATGAATGAACAGCGAGCGAGACTGACAACCTGGGAGGTTGGAAGACTGATACCTGTGGGTACCTGGACAAAGAGAATACTGGAAAAAATGAGAGAGGTAGATAAACAAATGCTCACATGACATTCAGCTAATTGAATCAATACACAGTCTGTCAGGGAATGGAAACAACAAAAAAGTCAGACTTCAAGAATCCTCTGACCGGACCTGTGTTGTTTTGGTAACTGTTTGTGGGTGTGCTTGTGAATAAATCAAACCCACAGACAGTCGTTCATGTTTAAATAAGTTTTTATCTAATTTATTGTTTTGGAGATTTTGCTGATTATTTGTCAACTCATCAATGACGAAAGTATACAGGAGCCTGTCTTATGCTGAAGGCATCTATTGAAACTCGGCCAAGGAGACTAGAGAAGTTGTCAGTACAAGTTGACATTCATGATGCCGTCTCCATTTCGGAGCTTGGTTCCCTGTGGTCAGTTTTAAAACCCCTACAGTATGTGCCGGTAGACTATTGGTAGAGCTCAGTATAACATCAGCGCGCACTGGTCTTGAGTCGCTGTTTTCTGGCTTTGTCAGTGGATTCTGTGGAGGCAAAGGCAGCCATCTCTTTTGACCTTGATTACTGCAGTGACGCTGTGTCACTTTTATCAGAATGGCTCTACTTTCTCCAAATAACTTCAGATAGCTGCCCAATGTCTCAAAGAGAAAAGACAGTGTGCCTTTCAGATATGTTTACTGCTGAGACCTCAAGGCCCATGCTTGATCTGTGTAACTCAATAGAAAATTCCCTGACATTAATGACACTGAGATTTGGAAAAAAAAACAATAAAACAAAAATTTATGATAAAATGTATTAATTGTAAGAAAAGGGGTTGAAGGGTGATTGAATCCATTTATGAAGCTGACGTTTTTCAGTGACAGCGACAAATTAGTGTCAGCACTAACTGAACTTTCTTATGCAGAAGTTAGTTTTCTCAAAAACAACATTGAGTTTTGTAATTAATTTAGGACATAGCATCACTTGAAATACACCCAGAAAAAAACTTGTAGCCAAGATCCAGTCTTTTTTTATTTTAAAACAACACTAAATGGAATAGCATAAGTAAATAAATAAATAAATACATAAAATAAAATATGAAAAAAATAAAATAAAACACCAGCATTGTATATTCAATTCCACAATTTCAGGAATAATAACATTCAACGGTTGCTTCAAAAGTTGAGCCACAACACAGCTAACCCTCATATCACACAATCTGCTATAGTGCATTGAAAACTAGGCTGGATCTGCCCCTTCAGCCAGATACACCCCAAAATATAATGGGTTCCTCCCTGGCTCCTGCCCCATCCCTCCACCAAGTTCAGCAGTAATTGGTTGAGTACTCTTTGTGCAATCATGCTGACAAAGAAACAAAGAAACAAAGAAACAAACAGACTTAGCAGAGGTAATTAACTTCTCAGTTAAGCATTAGCCTCAGCACATAACAAGCTATTATGCACAAATCCCCAACACTGACTAAACTGTTTAAGAAATAGAAATAATAACACCTAACAATATAATTAGCCTAGCAACTGCCACCTTACCCACACGTAATATGACTCATGTTTGCATTGCAAGCTAGTCCTTGCTCTTTTAATCTATATAAAACAAGATATTTAAAATAGCTGGATATCTATTCCGTATCCATTAAAGCTGCACTATAAATCATCATATTGTCTCTTTGGCCAGGTACAAAGAAATAAGACACCACCAAACACCTAATGGGCATTGGTCTGAAAAGAAGATTTTTTTTAATAGTATTTCAGCATGCTTATAAAGTTACAATGGCTCTCGATTACAGTTCCTGGTCATGCAGCTACTGACACCAAATCAGTAAGTGATTTATGCCTGTAACACCATGTGACTGCAATGAATATGCTGGCAGAATGGACAACCAGTAAAAGTGTAATCCCCAGGGACCAGGCTGGAGAATGGCTGTTCTGTCAGACCCTGTTTTTTCTGTCACCTTTTAGGTGCTGGTAGGTTTATTGCTTCCTCTTGGTGCCAGGAGAGCTTTTAGCTAAGGATGATCTCATTTTCTGGGTTGTGTGGGTTTCCAGCATCTTTTTACTTACCTGTTTTTTGAAATTTCCCAGCCTCTTTCTGCATGTGGAGATTATACTACCAGCTGTTTATCACAATAACAGCTTACAGTGTGTGCAATGGGCAGAAGAGTGTTTTGACATCCATCAATAACTGCTTGTTGAAATTACTGTTGTCTGTTAACCAGAGCTGTATTTATATGTATAAAGTAAGACTTCTAAGGTAATGGATAGAAGTTCGACCTTAAAAGCAGGAGTCTAATCAATACCTTAGTCTACCTTAAAAGACCAAAATTATAGAGTCACTATTATTCCAAACCTATCAAGTTCCTTAATCAGTGGCAAAACCAGAGGTCCAAAAAGCTTGAAATCCCATCAGGAGTTTATTGTAGATAACTGTTTCTAAAGGGCATCCAGGCTGCGACGCAGGGCAGCAGGGTTATCAGCAAGATAAATGTTGTTTTCTTGGGTCTTCACCTCTTTCTTAAGTACCTGAGTCATAAAGTATCTCCACTCCACCTTAGGCACGTCTCAAGTGGAGAAACAAGCCCTGATCACACTGTCAAGTATTGTAAGGATTGCCTGTGAAAGTTTTGGGTCAGACAATTATTGTCTAGACTGGCGGATTATAAGAAAAGTCTCAATGATACTCTGAGGGTTTGCGAGGAGAAAGGAGAACATTTTTATGCTTTTTTGCGGGAGGGGTTTACGGTAAAGAGGCATGTGCCAACTGTCAAAATTCTCAAAAAAAAAAAAAGATTTTGGGGAGTGTGCTATGGCTTTTGGCTTAACTCAAATGCCCCAGAGAATTCAGATTAGTTCAAACAAGTGGTGACTTTTCTTTCTTTTAAGCTCAAGTGAAAGTGACTTGCAGGAAGATCATACATTGCCTCCAATGAGAATCAGTATTGATTTGAAGTATTTCCTTCCAATTAGTCATCTAGACCGGGGTCACATAAGATAGGGGATGAAGGATCCTGGCATTTACATATATTAAATGTAATAAATACATTTGTAAATACATGAAAGTGTGGTGAGGTACACAGTACTCTAAATTCTTTTAGGTGTGGCAGATAAGAATCAACATTGAGCAAAACAGTCCCTCTGCTAATCTATGTTGTGGCACAATTGAGAGATGATGTGCTGAGGCAGCTGTGAAACACCACCTGCCAGGTTTTGACCCTGGTCTAGAGCTCAGCTGTGTCCAAACAAGACATCCTGTGATTGGCTGTGCGGTCTATGGTTTTACCAAGGGCACCTGCAGACTATATTATTATATTATAGTGAGGGCAAGCTAAAAACCCTGATTTGAAACTCCCTGCTCAGATCTGTTATTTTGTCAATTATTTTCTACAACACTGCTCTAATCTTTTCATTACAGTCCAAAACTGGAAATAAATGGATTTTATGTGCTAATTTGCAACAGCCATCCAGTGTGGCTTTGTCTTTTTTGTTTGTTTTTGGTGAGTTCTCTCTAACCAAAGTAGGTGTGAGAAATTCCTTTCTCCATCCACTAATGTCTTATATACAATCAGGTTTATAACTAGCTGGACAAGGACACTTTTGCAGTTTTGCTCTGTACACAACCACAACAGATTTTAAATGAAAGAATCACAAATGTGATTGAAGTGTAGACTTTCAGCCCTAAATTCGGGGGTTTCACAAAAATTTCACATTAACCATTTAGGAATTACTTCCGTTTTCATACATAGTCCCTCATTTTCAGGGGCTCAGAAGTAATTGGACAATTGACAATTGATCAGTTTCATTGCCAGGCATTTTATTTTGGAAGGTACTTTTGCCAGTTTTCATTGTGTGGCCTGTTCCCTCATTTTTTCATGACAAGTGAAGCAGATAAAAGGTCTTGAGTTGATTCCAAGTGTTGACTTTGTATTTGGTAGCTGTTCATGTTTCTGTTTAATATGAGTTCCCAAGAGATGTCATTGCAAATGAAGGAGGCATCATTAGGCTGAAAATACAAAAAACCCCTACCAGGCAGTTGCAGAAACTTAAGGAGAGGCCAAATCAACAATTTAGTACATTCCTCAAAAAAAGGAATAAACTGGAAAGAGTTCAGCAACACTAAAAGGCCCAGAAGACCATGGAGGACAAAGAGGATGAACACAGAATTCTTTCCTTAGTGAAGAAAAAACCCTTCACAACATCAAGACCACTCTCTGGGGGGTTAGTCTATCATTGTCAAAGTCTACAATCAAGAGACGTCTTCATGAATGTGAATGCAGTGGGTCAACCACAAGGTGCAAACCACTGGTACCACTAAAGAACAGAAGGGCCAGATGAGACTTTTGTCAGAAAACATTTAAAAAATCCTGCACAGCTCTGGAACCAGATTCTTTAAACAAATGAAACCAAGAGGAAATTGGACCAGAACGATGGGAAGAGAAGAGAATGGAGAAGAAAATGAATGACTCCTTATCCACAGTCACCACATCACCTGTCGAACATGGTGGACACAGCGTTGTGTCATGGTCATGTACAGCTGCCAGGGGAACAGAATCACTGGTGATTACTGAAGATGTGACTGCTGATGGAAGCAGCAGGATGAATTCTGAAATGTACACGACTCTACTATCTGCTCAGATTCAGCCAAATGCTGTTACACTGATAGGATGGTGCTTCACAGTACAGATGGATAGTGACCAAGAACATAGTGTAAAAAGAAGCCCAAGAGCTTCTCAAGGCAAATAAATGGAATACTTTTCAAAGGCCAAGTCACCTGACCTCAACCCAACTGAACATGCTTTTCACTTCCTGAAGACAAAACTGAGGGCAGAAAGACCCACAAACAAGCAGCACCTGAAGTGGCTGTAGTAAGGGCAGCATACAAAAAGCATCAGTAAAAACAACTCGAGAGAGGAAACTCAGAATTTCAGGCAGTTATTGACTGCTAAGGAATTTAATCCAAGTTTTAAGAATAATCCTTATATTTATCATCATATTGGTTTGTCCAATTACTTGTGAGCCGCAAAAATGAGGAACTATAAATATAAATGGTTGTAATGGTAAAGTTTTTGTCAAACCACTTGAATAAAGGTTGAAACACTACAATCAATCACATCTTGATTAATTCGTTACAAATCAATTGTGGTGGTTTTCAGCAAAATTAGAAAAATTGTGTCACTATCCAAATACTCATGAACCTAGCTGTACATTACTGTGCTAACTACACACTGTCAATGTTAGCAATACTTAGCACCCAATCTTAATTTAGTGTTATGTACTGAGTTTTATAATGTATGTGTTACTATGACAAAATGTGGCTTACTCTTACTAGTGTGTGTGGTGACACGTTTTCATCTCGGGGCCTTCTGAAGCCACACTAAGTCATTACCCTTTGCTGACTCCAGTAATACTGGCTAACCCCTGCTGGACCATACTCATAGTTCCTGAAACTGTAGATAACCCTCAGTTAGGGGCTTCTTATTAATAAGTGTTGAGAGTACTCAGCCCATCTGCTGGAAACCTGACTCTCATATGCTGGCGATATGAGATACAGTAGACAGAACTAATGTCATGTCTTCCCATAAATACTTTTGTTTACTTTGCTAAGACGAGTCAGTGCTACTAAGCCGGTCTACTGGACACTCAACTCAACTTCTGTTATGGTGTAGCAGACTTGGGCTGGCCTCAGTTCCTAAGCTAATAAGGAATTCATGGTATGGGCATTCAGAGTTATGAAGAAAAAAATCCCTCTTCCTGACATTTAACAGAGACAGAGGATCTTTATCCAAAAACCTGACCAAATTTTAGCACAACAGATGAATCTATGCACTCAGCTCAGGGTCTAAAGGAAACAAAGCAAATAGGATTAAACAAGAAAAAAAACTTCACAAAGTTCATCCCACCACACATCCTCCATTAATAAATGACTGTTACTTCCCTCAAAGAAGATAACGTGAGAAAAAAAGGTAATTATCATTAAGGAGTCCATTTTCACACTACGGACTCACTTGAATTACACAAACACACACACACACAATAACTACACTCCTCCTCCTTCTTTTCTCTCCCTCTCTCATAACAGATGCCTACTATAAATCAAAGGCCACATTCCTGGACAGGAGATTTCGCCTTTTCATCGCATATCTGAAATAATATGAAAACTGTTCTGTAACCCAGGTAATATTACTCTGTAAATGTTTTATGTAATTTAGTTCAATCCCCAGATTTTTATCATATAAAATGGCTTAAATGGTCAACATAAGTTCAAAGCAATATCTACTATGTGACCACATGCTTTTCAAGTTGAGTTGTATCAGTGTGCGCAACCTGTAGCTCCTCTACTTTATGAGCCACTAACAAATTCGATTTAAAGAGCAGAAAGTGCCTTAGAATCCTTTTATAACTTTTCAATTATTACCACAACTTTACTTTGATGATTTTTGCCCAATGGCAATCCCTTCTAAAGTTATCTAGCGAAAGTTGAGTGTAGTAATAAGAATCATTGCTTTTATTCCTCAGCATCATCAACATATGCCAGCCATATGCCATATGCATGCCTGCCGACAGCTGACTGAGAAGTCAACAGCAGAAAAGAGAAAGTCTAGTAGACGTCCAGAAACCGCAACAGCCGAGAGATATTGGCAGAGCGTGTTGCCTAGGCAACCCACCATACCTCAGAGAGGATCCGGCCAGAGTCTGCTGTGAAAGTTACTGACTTCAACCACTAAATGCTTTGGTTCTGGCCGAAAATCTCTAGCCCGACAACTTAAGTAGGCAAAGCCATCTTTTCTTTTACTCATGCTGTCACCAGTTAATAACATATTTATTAGTTGATTTATTTATGTCTAGAAATCAGGCTCAGTGGACCTTCTAAAGGAGGAAACATGCAGAAACCATTATTTCAGAAGTGTTTGTGTGTGCAACAACAATTCTACAGAGACACATCATCAAAGAAACAAAATGTTATGCTAAGTATTCAAGCAGATTGGTGAAAATGTGGCCAATAAATTTGCAAGATTAAGATCCGCTCTATTTGCAAATGTTGCATTGGGAGGGATCACAGTTTGAGCAGGAGAGGCAATCTGTGAAATATAACCAACAGTTTTCAGAAATGTTTTTTTTTCCATTCATTGTTTATCAGTTTTGAGTGGCCTTTGCACTGTTACTTTGTCAGAATGATAAGTTGTAGCCGTGGTTAAGACCAGTTCTGAGTTAATGTAGCTGGGCTTGGTTAAATAGTTTTCACACATTAGATTTGTTTTTCTCCTGTGTAGTTAACTTCACTCTTAATAACAGCACATGTGTCACTATCGGTGAAATGAGCAGTTTTGTATTCCAGATCAAAATAAAACTCAGATGGAATACAATGGCATTTCTTTCTGATGGGAGAGCTGTGGTTGGATGATGGTGAAGAAAGGGAGGAGCAGTGGAAGAGTCAAACTATCAGAGGGACATAAAAAAAAAGCCGCACTTATGTGGGGGTTCCCCACATAAGTGCAGGGGGTTGGATGGGAGCCATGATAACACAAATCTATAACTAAAATCCATTAATCTTGACAGAGTTAGATACTCAAACCGCAGTAACATGATCCAGGTCAGCAACACATCATATCCTTCCATTTATCAAATATTAAGTTGCCAAGAGAGGACATGGAAGCTGCTGACATTAGGAATCTAATCATGTTGATTTGCAGATTACAACCAAAGTCAAACTTACAAAAAGCATCAGTTAAGCAAAACACAACAGCTAGAAAAAAGAGGGCCAAAGAGAGTGTGTCAACTAAGGTCCTCAGTGCTGCAAAAGTACTTTTGTAAAGCGTTTGCCAAACAAAAAAACCAAACTGCCAAGACAATATCTCAGGCAGCGTATACAGGTGTAGATAGAGAGTATGTAGAGGCAGTGCCATAGAAAGACCATTCCTACAGGATGTAACACTGACAGGGAAGAGATGAATGACATACAACCAATGGCTGGAAAAGACTTGACTTAAGGCAGTTCTGGAATAAGTAGGATGATGTAGTAAGCAGGTAGGATTAGCATACATCAAGCTGTACAGCCAATTTATTAATTAGGCCCCCCAATCTCGGAATGGCACACCAGAAAAGACCCTGCAAGATTTCCAGATCAAGGTCCTGACAATTCAACAGCACATAATGATAAGGAAGTGGGAATTGAAATAGCAGGGTTGAAAATTTGTACTACCTGAGGTCATAATACCAAAGCTCAGGGATTGGCACCAAAAGATTAAAAGAACAACCTCCAAGATCTCTGTCTCCAAAGGTGGAGTTACCGGAGCTGTTTTAGTCTAATTTTCATCACACCCACATTAAAGCCCCGTTATTATCACAAGCATTTAAACATGTTTTCCCCCTTTTTCAGTTCATTAACACTGGTCTTAGTGTGAGTATGTGAGAGTCCTTTCATGAGAAGAGGCAGGTAGGTCTGCTAAAAAACTTGAATGAAATAAAAATTGAAGAGAACAGAAGTAAAGAGGTTTTTTATCAAAGCCAGTCGGTTCAGTTTGCTCTCCTGCATTTCCACAAACCTGCCAGTGAATACCACATTTAGCTTTGTGGACAGTTTGTCATTTTGTTAGCCGAGCCCATCATCCCCTTGTCATGTGGTTTCAACTCATTCTTCAATCTAACCTCAGGATTTATTTTAAGCAGGGTGAGAGGACCCATATGGAAACAGGTAGGAATGTGCACGCACTGGCCTCAGGCTACAACAATGACAGACTCCAAGTGGATATTTTCCACCAGGACTGGCGGTTAAGAGATGAATCATTTGAATAAAACACAGCTACAACAACAAAAATAATCTCAAAATGGCATTTCCATGGAATTTAAAGCAGTTCTTTGCTTTTTGTGTGTCTCCAGATATTTATGTTTAAAAGACAAGAATAAAGAGAGTCAGGCCCAGACACAGACAGCTGGTCATTGGGACAACACTGCTTTTGCTGGTGAGATGAGAAGAGCGTTGAAGAGTCTTCTGATCAACACAGAGTCTGACTGCCTCATTGCAATTCGCAGCTGAGACCAAGGCTGCAAGGCTGCACATTTAAAATAACAACACGTATTGAGTGCCCTTCCATGTTATTTGAATTTCTATTTTTCTTTTTAACACAAGTCTTAAAAGATGCATATTCTGCATGTCTAAGTATGCACATGCATATACTATATTATGTATCTCCAAGCGTGTATACTTGTGTTGTAATACACATGGGACAGTATATATGTTTGTAGTTGAAAGCTCCAGTGGGATCCTCCACAACCCCTTGTCTGAAAATGAAAATGAAAATGGTGGTATTTTCTCCAAATGCCCCTGCTTCATTTCATGGAAAAGAAGAGGAACTGTTCCACAGACCCCCACCTGTTTTTGTTACAGACAAAACAAAGAGCTGCCTGGCTGTCACTCATGTAGGAGTATTTTTGTGTTCTGCTCTGTGTGACAAGTGTCTACAATTTGTAGCGATATTTGATGCTCTCTCTTGCTCTTCGTGTGTGTCAGTGTATGCATTTGTGAGAGAGAATGTGTGTGTCTGTTAGCATGGAAAAAAGTTCTATGAGGTTCCGCTCAACAAAGACTCGCAGAAAACCTATTTGACATTTCTTTGAAGCTCCTCCTGTTGCTCTGCCATACTTTTTTTTTTCTCTTAATACAAGCAGCAACAACAGCAGCAGCAAGTGAGGAGGCTTTATGAATCCAATGTAATGAAGCAGGGGACCCTTGTTGTTGGGTGGGGAGGAAAACAGGTTGTACACCATTTTTCAACACAGTGTAGGCCAGTTATGAATGTTGACAGCTGCAATATAAACATCAAATACGTACACCGCTATAATTAGGAGTCCTGTAAAAACTAGTTTTTTGATGTTCATTACAATAAACAGTGGGTTACTATGGTCGCAAAAAGTTAGATATAGGTAGAAGATATGCGTGTTTATAGTCTTTAATTAGTGTCATGTGCCTGTGTTACACTCTTTCATCAAAAGTTATACTTGTTATGGTGTCTATGATATTGAAGAGAGCATTTTAAAGAGACCAAATGATTCCTGCTAAAGACATTAAAGGTGCTATATGTAAGTTTTTACTATTGCTACAAAGGCAACATTAGCATTAACAGTTCTTTCTTTACCAGTCTAGAAGCAACATTGTGAGTTCAGCATAAAAATTCATCCCTTTACTCGCAAAGAACAGTCTCCAGCGGTGGAAAGCAACGCCAATAGTAACTCTTGTTTTGCTTCCATTATTATCCCTTTTTTCTTCTATTCAAGCTATCACGCTAACCAGCAAGCCTCGGTCAGGCTGGTTCGTCATGTGACTTTCCAATAGTGACTCATTGTACCATCCAGGCTGCCATGAAGAAGTGATGCTGCTCAGAGGGCACATTATAACCTATTGTATTGTATTGTTGCAACCCACCATCACCACCACATGCTTCCAGCAAGAAATCGCATTCAGTGGCAGAGAAAAATTACAAATAGAACCTTCAATGAACTGCTGCTAAACACTGAATAAAATTTTAAACTTTAAAAGGAGAAATGATAAAGAAGCATTTATTTTGTGTTTATTAATTTATTTTGCTATTTGAAGGCTGAAGAAGATGCTATAAACACAATACTGAAATACAGTCACTAAGCACTCTATTAGCAATACTATAATATTACTGAGTAGGGTCTCCCTTCTAAGTTCCCCATGACACAAGATTTTGAAAACATTCCTCTGAGATTCTGGTCCATGGTGACATAAATGCATCACATCATTTCTCCAGATTTATCAGCTACACAATCAAGCTGCCATCTCCTGTCCACAGCCCAAAGGTTTGTACTGGGTTCAGATCTGGTGACTGGGGAGGCCACTGAAGTTCACTGAACTCATTGTCCTGTTCGTGAAAACAGTTTGAGACAGCTTTCGCTTTTTGACATTATCCTGTCGGAAGTAGCCGTTAGAAGATGGTAAATTGTGACCATAAAGGGATGAACATGTTCAGCAACAATGCTCAGATAGCTGTGGTATTCAAACCATGATTGATTAGTAATAAGGGCCTGAAGTGCCAAGAAAACATGCCCACACCATTACACCATCACCACCAGCCTGGACTGTTGACATATGGTGGGTTGGGTTCATGTATTCATGCGGTAATTCCAAAATTCTGACCCTACCATCTGTGTGTGTCAGCTTAATTCAGATTCATCAGACCAGGCTCTGTTTTTTCAGTCTTCAACTGTCCAGTTTTGGTGAGTCTGTGCCACTGCAGCCTCAGATTTCTGTTCTTGGTTGACAGCTCCAGCCAGTCTGGCCATTTTCCTCTGATGCTGCCACTCACTGGATGTCCTTTTTTACTCTCACCATTCTTGGTAAACTCTAGAGACTGCTGTGTCTGAAAATGTTAGGAGATCATCAGTTACAGAAATACTCAAACCAGCCTGCCTGGCATCAACAATAATACCACAGTCAAAGTCCCTGAGATCACATTTTTTCTTTTTTCTGGGTGCATTGTACTGCTGCCACATGATTGGCTGATTGGATAACTGGAAGAATAAGCAGGTGCATAGGTGATCCTAATAAATTGATTGGTAAGCGTGTTATCACCTTATAAAGTCTTTGATTTGATGAGAAATGATTTAACTTAAAACAAATCAATCAATAAGCAAGCAGAAACCATCGATGACTGGCTTCAAACAACAGTCAGTCAAACAGATAATAACAATTATTAATTCTCTCTGCTTTGGCAAAAACAATGACCACCTGGATTCATTTTGCACAAAAGTGGCTGTAGTAACTGGGCAAATCGTCTTCTTAAAAAATGGACTGCAGCTGCCACTAATTTCAATTTCCAATATAACCTTTTGGAGTTAATGGCACACTGTTTTCTGTTTGTACAGCTTACACAAAGAAGCAATCACATAATGAATTTTAGTTCTTACAGAAAACGTATAACCTTTTAAAACACATTGAGTAAATTCACACCTAAAAGCTTTGCTTAGTATGATTTTTCAGCTTTACACAGATTCGTAGCATCAGATTCAAGCATCTTGTACTTCTGATATAACATCATCTGTAAAGATACTTTACCTGCTGGTGTTTCTGCACCAATCTCTGGAAACTGCTGAAAAACCAAGGGGATATAATGGTTCATCTTTCAACAACTTACAAGGCCTAAGCACAGCAAAAACACAAAATAAACACGCTGCTTGAAATAAAAATTTTCTTAAACAAAGATGAGTTAGTATGATACATCAGCTGCACAATTTATTTAATTTAGTTAATTCATCTTAGCTATTGAGTTTCTTGAATGACTGGAAAATACTATATTTATTGCAAATATGTTTTGTTTCGTGGTGTGAGGGCTACATTTCGTGCCATTCAAAATGTAGCCCCCACACCAACAGTATTGCCAACAGCAATGGGACTCATTTTGCCCAATCAGAAGCTGTTGCTAGGCGGAGTAGAATCACAGAACCTATCACGTCTTCATGTGTGTACTTTGTGGCATTTTGTCAATGGAGAGAGACAGAGAAAAAAAAACAGAAAACAGAGCAACTTCGTGTGAAACAGCACAACGTGTGTATTTTGCCTACTATATTCACACCGAACAGTGATTTCATTACCACTTGCTCATTTATTTAGTTTTGTTTTGCCTTGTTGTCTGGTTTCTTGGGAGAAGCATTTACTTTTGTCGTTATTCAGGTTCATTCGCCTAACGTTCACTTCTCATTCGAAGATACTCTGTTCTCTGTGCGACACTCAAGATGCCAGGAGTAATTTCTTGTTAAGCTTTACCATCCCTTCCTTGTCCATGATATGCAGATGGATAGTTTCCTTACCCCCTAATCAGGTCACAGCTCCAGGGATGATGCCGGCCGTTCATACATTTCAGAGCGATATGATGGATTTGAGTCTCAGTTTTCCCATTGACTGCAGTGAAGTCCAGCATCAAGCTGTGTGGGCACCTGCCACACAAACTTTGCAAACACCCATACCTGGGGAATGATGGGGCATCTCCACAGAAGTTGCTCTGCAGGCTCTTTTAAGGATGTGGGTGACCCAGAATGGAGGCCAAAGTACCCAGCAGATGTTGGGACCACTGATAATCCTGTCTCAATGACGTGATGAGCGCTTGTTGTGTGCAGTGGATGAACTTCTCAAATTGTCAGTTTTGGAAAGTTACAGAAATTCTTAATTGAAAGAAGGGGTATTCAGATGCTGTCCGACCATCTGACATATCCTTTGATGCCTACCTGAGGCCTAAATCCCGTGAAATATAATGAAGTGCTGGCATAATTTTCCCTTTTCCTATATATTGTGATCCTATATATTTTGTTTCCTGACTAAAGTCATTCAGTGTCTTTTGTGTCAGGCCTTTACATTCATAAAAACTCAATTATTCTTCTTTATTTTCACCTCCACCTCAAGTTGAATTTGTACGTGTTCCAGTGCTTTATTTGATAAATTATCCTAACGCCACAATACTGAAATCACAAGAATAGTCTGTTTTAATGTTTAGAGTTGTGTTATGCTACTGTCTAGTCTGCTTCAGATTTCATATACCACGGCTGATACAGTTTTCAGAAATTTGTGTAAGAGAAAGAGGGTTGGATAAAAGAGAGACATAGAGACAGAAAGAGAAAGTATTTATAAAATAAAGAGAATGAGATCAAGAGATAGAGGAAGAGAGAGGTGTAATGGCCAAGCTGTCTGTCTCAGCTCTGGGGCCGGGTCATGTCAGTCTGATCTCATTATCCAGCACTTAGTCCTAGAACAAACAGCCAGTGGCCTCCTTCCTTCCCTCCATCGCTCTATCGCTCTCTCCCTCCATCCCGTCCTAACGACTAGCACCGCTCATGTCCTAACAACTCGCTTGGCTCACTTACTGTCTAATGACTGCCACTCCTTATAGCCTGTGCTTCAAATCCCATTTATCTCCACTATTGTAGGCTCACATTCAGACCCTCTGTTTCTAAGGCCCTGGGAGAACACATAGGAGTGATAGAGTGAACAAGTGTGGGAGGGTTAGAGAAGGTAGGTATTGGGATTGGAGAGAGAGAACTTCCTTCTGACATAAATCACATTTGTAATGCAACTTTTAGGTGTTTCCATCAATCTCCACCTCTGAAAAGTCATGTGGTCGTTTCCTCCCTTTCCTTTCTTACCTCATTTCAAGCTAAGCCCTCAAGTGGCAGGATATGTTTTGTGGATGATGATATCCTTCCTTCTCCACTTTGATGTCATCCACTTTCATCCTCTTACTTCCCTCTGTCCCCCTTTCCTGTCTGTTTTTGTCCTGGGTGTTAATGTGTTAGATGGAGGTCTTTCACCCAGCAAGCACCATTACAGTCATTTCCTCTGTAATGTGAATGACGGCAATCCATTATTTATCTCTGACTTGCTCATTACTCCCCAGCCCATTGCATACCCTCCCAGACAAGGCTCTCACATCCACTCCAGACATTACTTTATTAAGAGGGTGAGGCTGCAATGGGCTGTCATGAATAACACTGTAATAATGCAGGTGTGGTGCATGCAATTGTTAAGTTCATCATCAGAGTGGAGAGCAGGATGGATTTCACTGTTACCTAGGAGTAAATTACCATATTCCCTGCTGGCTTGGAAAGGTCAAGGTACAGAAGTACAACAAGTAGATAGAGAATATCTTTACTATTTCTGTAACTTTATGGAGCAGAGAGCTGAGAGTGCAACTCATCCAGAGAATTCACTTCTCAGCAAACATGGAAAGTGATGTGCCTTGTGAACCCCTGGCAACTTTTTTATGAGAGGCACTCCTTGGCATTTGGCAACACAACACCCTGGATCTATTATATGTGCAGCATCTTTGGTGCTGTAATTGTCACTAGGATAAAATATACTTATTTCAAGGCTCCAAGTGACACTAATGTTAATCTAAAGTTAAATTGAAATATGAATTCTCCTTACTTTTTTATTAAGTTATCCTCAGTATCATGATACTGAAGTTATTGTGCATATTGTTTTACAAAAGACATATGCAAAGGACATTTTTGTATATCACACCATCTAAGCTTAGATGCTTTCATTGCCAGCTTTTTCAGTAGATGCACTGTCATCCTCAATTGCGCACCACTGACTGAAGTAAGTACTATATTGCCAACAAATTCGACATTTTTATCTCTTTTCCAGTCCACATAAAATTTGTTGTCAGCAATCTGCCGCTTTGAGTCATCCAACCTTTGGTATGAATCATCACACTGTTAAGTTAGTATGTGTATGAATGAATCCCTGTAGACAAAATTTTCAAACTGAACTGACCATATTAAATCACTGTTGTCACCGAGTTCTGCATAAGGTCCTATGAATGGGTGATGCATTCACTGATTGTCATACTTCCTGAGGTGTATTGCAACTGCTTTCCTTTGGAAAAAAGTGAACAAACAACATTGTCGGTGACTATGAATCTTGGAACTGAACCGAACAAGGGAAATGATTGATGATTTCCACCTCTAAAATGGAAGCTAGCTAGTTAAGCTACTTAAGACAAGCTAACATTAGTGCTGGTTCTACCTTAATTCGTAAAATTGGAGAACACAATGGGGTGCTGTCAATTCAATAAAGATAAATGAACCATAAAGTACCATATAAGTCAAAACAGCCACTCAAAGGAAGCTGATTTCTTCATAAAAGTTTCTTTAATATTTTTCTTAAGAATGATAATAGTAAAAAAAATCTCAGTTTGACTTGAATATATCTTTCGATTTTTACCCTCCACTGTAGTTGTCTTATGATAAGTTTTACTGCTACATGCTGAATAACCTCGCTATTCCCAAGCGTTTTTCCCTCAAAGGCCAAAATAATTATCTATGGATGCATAATACTGCAATACCGGAACGTCTATGCAGCATGGTGAGTTAATGTAATCAGACAAATTAATATGATGAGAAAATGCAAGGAGAAAACGAGAATGAGAATGAGTAAAAGGACAAAGCATCCTTCGTGTGTCGTGATCAAAAACCCTCAATAAATTTGATCTGATGAAACCCTTTTTTCTCTTCAGGGTACTGACAAATGAACTGCAAATCAGGGTAGTGCTGAGACAGTTTCATTAATCTCGAACTTAACCCAAGGTTTATGGAATGGTGCTTAATAAAGCCTTACACAAACAGAGTGTTTCTTTGCTATAAATGATTATGATCATAGGATATTAATGTCTTCTGAAGCTAATGAATCTGCAGCACACACATGACCTCTTTTGGTACTGAGCTGCATTACAGTGATAACTCCCTATATGGAGTTCTGTTTTTCTTTGTGCTGGGATCCATCTTCTTTCACTTATTTTCACCCTGATGCCAGACATATTTTCTTCTCATGTCTGTCCTTCTACTCCCCATCCTGCCTTTGTCTGTCTCTCATGCTCACAAGGCTAACTTCGCACCTCCTCCTCCTCTATTGCAGACCTCCCCTTTTTCCACACTGCCTGTGACATCAAGCGCAGTATAGGAGACGTGAGGGATCCAGTGAGCAAGGCGCTGTCTCTGCTGTCAGACAGGCCTCAGTCACAGTCTCTACCCCTGTCTGCTGCTGAGGTATACACACATGGCAAATTAATCCCTATGCCCTGTCTTCTGCACATAGTGCTCATGTCAAAAGTAGTGTGCTGTGTAGAGACTAGGGTGACATTTTCGAAAGACAGACACACTGCTGGAAGCCATTACACCCAAAAACTCACACATAGAGAGGAAGCGATGGAGAGCGGCAGGCCTAATGAATGGAGAGACTTACAGAACAGGAGAAAGAAACATAAAACAGGCAGGCTAATGAAGGGTAAACGAAGGGACACAAATAAAGCAGCTAATGAGACAGATGCATCAACCTGCTGTGACCTTTTCCTCTTTATCTAATCATGCATGCCTTATTATGGTCTTTTTATTCACTGTTTACCATTAATAATAGTTGTTGCTGTCTCTTAGGCCCCCATGCAGCACTCACACTGATTACAGCCTCAAATCAAAACCATTTGTTTTACTAACTCCCATTTGTTTCACTTACTCTTTTAACCAGTGATTGCATTCATCTGTGCTCCAACATTCATACTGTGCAGAAACAAGGATCAGTTTTTATGCACTTAAGAAATGGATTGAAATTTCTTTTTTAAGCTGGTGTGATACATTTGATGAGTAGAGCAATGTGCTCAAGGTGAGGCTGATGAATCATTCGGGTCAAAGGATCTTAGAAAAAAAAAAAATTGTTTCCAAGCACCTGACCCAAGGGTTAAGTCAGGTCCAGCATCAAATCTCACAGCAGCTCAGTAGTCAATACTGGTGATGGAGCGGGGCTACATTCCAGTATTTCACAAGAAAAGCACATGCCCTTTTCATTTGCCAGGTGGCAGAGAACACTTTTCTTACATGGCTGACGATTGCCGCAGCTGTTTGAGTTAACCTCTAAATGTGTATTTGAAAGGAGGTTTAACATTACATTACTAGAAGAGCACACAAATGTGAAAGAACTTAATTTTAACTAGGTACACATGTGATTCTGCAAAGAGTAGAACCTAAAGTTTCCCCCTTTTACCGATCTGTGAAGCCTTCACCAGATGTTCCACCACAGCTGTATCTGTTCTATCAGGTGCTTCAAATTGACCAGACTCGATTTAATTGCTTGGTTACTTTGTTATCTTCATCCAAATGTAGTTTATGAAATCATTTTACAAGCTAACTGAATCAAGCCGCCATATGCCTTGGCGTGTTTTCGCCAGCCTAGAATGAATGGAGCTCTTAAACAACAACAACTGCTGTTCTCCCCCCTTGAGAACCCGGGCCAAGGCTGGGAACAAGCTGCTGTTTTTACAGCATAATACTTTCCCTTCAAAGATGGAAGGGCTCAACCAAATGACTAATTCTATTTTTGAACAGAAGCAAGATTATTAGTGTTTATCTCAGTAGAGAAGACAAAAGGCTTTGCAATATGGATAGAAAGAACATGCTTCTGCTATGCTTCTAGGAAGGTTCTGAGAGAAAACAAGTCTCCTGAGAACCATTTGAAAGGTCCATACTGGAAAATGAAATTAAATGCTGGATTGTTTGGTCTCTAAAGGAAGGTCCGTTCCTTCTCTAGAGATTTCTCAGCATCAATCACCGCTCTGACGGTCCTGCCCCTAATCCTAGACAAGTGCAAGTGCAAAAGTAGATGCTCAGAGGAACCAAAATCAGTTTTCAGTTTTATTCTCTGCCTGTTTGAAGGTATTTTAAGGCTAAAAAAGAAAGAAAGAGTTTATTTTGCAACATTACACCTGTCTCATTCAATCTGGTGATGATGTGCTGTGTTTGAGAGAGAGTGTGCGGTGCTTCATCAAACCATTGCTCTCTGCACTAAGAGGTTCCTGTAGGGCAAGGCTACTTGTTATAGATGTTTTCAAAGCTACACAATTTAGGCATCTCTTTATATAGCTTCTATATTTTTCACTTGCTTTCTCCCTTCCATCTCACCTGGGAATTATGCTTTCAAGATAACAAAACCAACAAAGGAAATGGTCTCTGCATACAATATGAAGCTGAAGGAATAGCAAATCCTATTAATGCTACCGAATGTGTTAGGTGAGCTTTGCGGAGGGCTGGAGGTAGATATAATGCTAACATATCCCAGTGTATTTATGTCACAGTAGCTGCACTGTTTTGTTTGGTGTGGAAAGTGCAGATCCGTGTAGGTTAAGAAAACAACAGTGTTTGGTTTAGGGGATCGGAGGAAAGTGGCAGGACTACAGGGATCAGAGATCAAACCAATCACCCACAGTGAGAGTAGAAAGTAGAGAGGGAGGGAAAGGAGGAGGAGGAGAGTTTGACGGAGAGAGTTACAGAAAAGCGCTCTCATACACAGCCTACGGGACTCTCAGGTGTGAGGGAGGGGAGGACGACGTCTATTTTCCAATCTCATTCCTGCTGTCTGTCCATTCTATTTAGGTTGTGCGTGATGCGTGTGTGTGTGTGTGTGTGTGTGTGTGTGTGTTTGAGATGGTATCTTCCAGCTTGCCTGGAGACATGGCACTGTTTCACAGCTAGATCAGCAGTAACAACCACTTCCACTACAAGAGCTGTCACATGCTGCTGCTAACAAAGCTACAGCTCCCACTGCTAACATGGGTCACATTTAACAAGGATAACAGCATGGATTGTAACCATACTGTGCTTAATGCATTTTACATCAAAATTCTATATCTAATTTTACATAGACTGTCTGTACAGCAATCACATGCACACACACATAAATTATAAACACAATTCTACATCTTTTTTTTTTTCCAAATTCCAAAGGCAGAATGTTTAGCAGAAAAAAATAAGGATAAATTCATATCAATAGCAATAATAGCAGAAAGATAATATGGAAAAACACTTGAAGCCTTTTATTCTTGTAAAATTTGTATTGATTTTACCATAAAAATGAAATAATCTGAATGAAAGAAATTATGAAATTGTTATTCTTATTAAGTTGCTACCTCCCTACTTTGGACTAATCCTTAACTGGCTGAAAATTAAATGAGGAATTGACAGCTATTATGTAGAAAGAAGTGGTCTTAGCCAGCTCAGTCTGTCTTGGAAAATGTCCATCATAATGTAAAAAAACAATTAACTATGCAATTAGTTTAGCGGTGAGGTGGAGAACAATAAATACTTTGATGAATTTCAGGCATCTAACACAAACACTATTGCACACTTTGGATATCCAGCCCCTTTTGCCTGCTTATATATCTCTTTTCACTCCCCCTCCTGGTATGTGGTATTTTTTATCCTGCTGCCACTGAAAACACAATATAGTAGAAAAAAGATCAAAAGGAGAAGAGAGAGATAGAAATGAAACCGGTGGATAGATAGTGTATACCGTTAGTTAAATGGAAAGATGGAGGAAGAGAGAGAAGGACATGCAGGCTCGTCTGGAGGGAGGTGCTGGCCTTAATTATAATAGTGTGGCTCATCAGTCTCCTTGCTGGCCTATGGCCTCCACGTCCTCTGTCCTTGTAGACTGGGAATTACACATCGTAGCAGTGTTTGTCCATAGAATTAGTCTGACAGATTAACAGCTAAACACCCACAGATCACACCAGGAGCCCACAGGGACTCTGCTGCCTGGGGAGACCTGCCCAGACAAGAAAAAAAAGATGTAGAGAGAAAAGGAAGGAGCAAAAGGCTTTCGGTTTCTCATTCTCCGAGGTACAGAGAGAACATCACCCACTCGGTTATTTTGTTCGAAAATCTCAGATTCCCAAAGGTGGCAGGGATGTTAAAGTTCTGAAAATAAATGAAGAGAAAGAGAAAAAGAAAGTTAGTGGAAGAGGAGGAAATTGAGTATAATGGGAATGAAATCGGTATTGTAAAGAGGTGAAGAGAAGAAATGAAAGGAAAAGCAAGCAAGTCATGCAAGGACTTGCTAATTGGAACAACAGGAGCAGTTCTCTATTCCTGAGTGACTAATTCTGCGCCAGGAAGTATTATTAGTGACATCCTCCACTTAGTGTAGTGCTTTCCAACTACAAATGTTAGGAATGGTGACAAAAGCCCAGGAGAGGAAGCATTTCATTACTTTATAATGGCTTGATAGAATGTGCACTCAGTGAAAAAGGGATATTTAGATTTTTGGAATGAAAAAGTAAAAAAAAAAAACATGAGTTTGAAGGACAGCTGGTCTACAATTATGTACTCATGTTTTTTTTTCAATTGTATGGTTTAAATGTGAACATGAAAAGCACTCGAAAGAGTCAAAACCTGCTTGGTGACGTCTTTAAAAAAGTAAGAAAAAATTGACTTGGCAGATGTGACTGCATCTACAGTGATTTTTTCAGACTCTTTGGTATATTAATATAACAGTGGACTGCAGTATTAGAATATATATGCTCACAAACAAACAAAGGAACAAACAAACAAAAACCAAACCAAAACAAAACAAAACAAAACAATAGTCCCTGGAGGTTTTTACCCTTTGTGAAATTTCAGGTTTTCAAAAATACTCTAAATTTATTTCAGGTATTCAGTTTCAGTAGCTGAAAATAGAGCAACAGTAGTTTTGGTGATATGCAATCCAGAAAACTGGGTGAGTGGGAAAAGAAAATGGTTCTTGAAAATGTATAACATGACTCGTCTAAATCAAAGAGGGAGTGGTATTACAAGACACAACCATGGAAAATGTAAAAGAAAACTCAGCAACATAAGTTATGTGTGAAACTGAATAATGAATATCCTAAACTGTAAAAGCTGTCACGATGAATAAGTGTTCAACAACACAAAGACACTAGTGCTAAAATATACTGTCACTTGATCAAAAGGCTCTTATGCATGTGTCAACTTTCATATTGCTTGCAGACAATATTGCAGAAAGAAGCCACTTACAGCACGTAGCTTCCGCTTGGCTTGACATGAATGTGTTGCGTAGCTGTGGCACAGACTCCAGAGTGCCCGTGAAGGAAATGAAAAGCTGTTTATGCTTATTCTCATTTTACGATACAACCACTCCAGTAAGCTGTGAGCATCAACACCAAGTTCCCTCAGATCTTTTCATTGCCACCCTGTTTTGATCATGACAGTATGACAGACAAATGCAAAGAGGTATCAATGAGAGACGATGTTATTCTGAGGAAGGGCTTCTCTCTCAACTTAACTCCAGTGACAAAGATATTGCATTATCTCTGTGTACAGGGGGCCAGCAATACCTGTTCTCTTGACGAAGGCCAGCCTTTCAGGGGGAGACAATGGTGTCGGGCCGGGGGAGCTCTGTTGTAATTGAGTATTAATGAAGGTGGCAAGGAGGGGGATGCCTGATGTGATCTGTTAGCAGTGGCAGGGCCTCTGTGGTGCAGGCGGCTAGTATCTCTGTGTTTTAGAGGATTTGGTTATCTATTATGTATGAAGGATTAGTCCCCTTTCTTCTCCTTCCACTCGCGGGATATCAGCTTCTCGATAGCCTTGACTGCCAGGCTGCACACTTGTTTGCAGATTTAGAGCCCTCACCGCTACACACCCCCGCCCTCAGAGTCCTGTTTAACCTTGAAGACAGAGAGCCAGACGTCCTGCTAACGATCAAATCCTGGTGGGAAACACCACTCGTGGTCTCTGATACATAACTGGTGGCTCAGGTGGTCTGGGACAACGCAGGGTAAGCAGTTAGTGGCAAAATGAAACACAGGCACACACACACACACACACATGCACACACATTTACATAGGTACTGTATGGTACACACACATACTGTATAATCACAGACAAACATCTGCCACACACACTGGTTCCTGCATATATATATATATATAAAGAGAATGTATATATATATATATATATATATATACACACACACACACACACACAGTGGGGCCGCAGGGTTCAGCTGCTCACCGACAGCTTAGAATTGTCTTGTTTCATATGCATATAAATATTAATAAAAGATCCTCGACGGGCCACAGTCCAGCTATGCTCCTGTAATCTCTTACAATTGAAAGCCATGGCTCATGAGATGAGAAGGAGAGGAGACACAGAGAAAGGGAGAGGGAGACAGGAAAGGAGAGAGAAGAGAGAGAAAGAAGGAGTATAAAAGACTTTTGTGATTTATCATTCTGAAAATGTCTCAGATGTGGAGAAGGTCTGTAATCCATCAAGATCTCTTTTCTTATTAAATTCTTCAGGATACACTTTCCACTCCCTAAATGCGGTTCACTGTCCCTTTTGATTTGATGCATAAATAGATAAAGGACCAAGAAGTAAGTGAAACACCCATGCCTTGGGAGACAAAATAGGGGTTATGAAATTATGTTCTCGCCATATGTACACTCAGGCACTAATGCCATGCCTCTGATGATACAGTACAGACAAGTAAAAAGCTGTATGGTTTTCTTACTTTTCTGTATCACTACTGACACTGTTGCTTTTTTTCTTCCACTTTGAGTTAAAATGCTGAATATTACATGGTTCATGAACCTTTAAAAACATTTTCCCATGTGTGGAAATCTAAGGGACTAAGAAAATGTTGCATTTTCACAAAAACATTAATCATAGAGCATTTCTAAAAAAAGATTTTGTCCTGGATTTGAGTACAGTGTGGAATTACTAGTTCGATCATTTATCCAGGTTTTTTGTTGAAAATTTCAAAATGGAGAGCAGTCAGTCAAGATAAAAACCAACATGAAGATGATTATCTTATATTCCTGGTCTCCTATAGGCCCCTCTTTTAATAAGCAAGATGTTTTACTTCGCATGGTACAATTATAACACTTATCATTGTCATAACTACACATTCAGACACACGCTGGGACAAAAAGGCTGTTTTTCGCTGACCTCACTCTGACCTGTTATTGCCTCTATATATCACTGGGTATCATTAACAGCCTGATCTGTTGCACCAGAGTACACATGTACCTCACTACTGAAGGTCACAAAAACAAGATTTCCAGGGGTTTTTAAATTTTAGAGCCACTATTTTTAGGATTTAAACATTTGTGACTCTGGCCACTCCAAGAAATAAGAAAAACAAGCCTGAGGCACACTGCTGACAATTAAGATCTTTCTCTCACATCCTTTTCACATTTGTGCAGTGATGCCACTGTGGTGACAAAGATGATCCCTCATCGGCTTCCCACTATCACCAGTTCTATCAGTTTAATAGCATGACCATGCTAGAGGTAGCTCTAGGTTGGCAGGGCATGACAAACTTAGTGAAAAAATACATGTCGTGAGTTTGAATTTTCTGATCTTTTCTGATATGGGACCTTTTCATAATCCCTGCCATTTCCTGTCACATCTTTTGCCAAATCAACCATCGTTGCTCTGCTATGAAGAACTGAGTTTACAGTGGAAAATTAAATGCATCACATAATTTTAAAATCGCAGGGTGCAAACAATAAGCTTTTCCTATGTCCATGTTCCTATGTCTACAATGTTCTGAATCATTAATAATTCATAATGCAAAACATGTTAGAGTAGGTAAGGTAAAACACTTTTTTAATGCAAAGGATGATAACAGAATTTCAGTTTATAATCTCTATGTTTTTATTTTCATTTTCAAACAACTGGTCTCACCAGTTATTATTTATCCCTACTTGTAACAAACCTAATATCTTTGAAGTAAAATACCTTTTAAACTGTAATGACAGAGAAAGAAAGAAAAAAAAAAACAAAAGAAAAAGAATCAGAATAAAAGAAACAAAGAAGGAAAATGAATGGGCAGTGGCCACCACCAGTGACTTTCTAATGAGATGGCAGTTGCCATGGTGACAAGGCTTTATGAGACTCTACCAAAGAAGAGGCCTTGCCCTGTACCAGTATGATGTGTCGGTGTGTCTGTGTGTGTGTTCTTAGTACAGCCATGCTGAACCTGCTTCACTATGTCCTCAGGCAGGCTTGCTGGCTGTGAGTCACACTGAGGAAACCAGGCTGTGATAAGATGTTACCAGCAGCCCTCTACCCAGATCTGTGCCCGTGTCCGAGGCTCGGCTGTGGTTCTGCAGCATCCCGCGGCACTCTTACTGCGCCCACCCAGAGATGACAGTCCGTGGTGGTATCGAGGGGGGTGGGGGGGTGTCCACATGTCCAATTATAGCCCCAGCTCTGGCCCATTTTTCCGGGGCTATCCTCCCGCCCTTGGCTCTCAGACTAGCTTGATTGGACCAAGCAAGCAGACCATAAGCCATAGCCTCTGTCTCTGTGTGTTGTTCCTAATGCCACAGTATTGGGCGGAAAATCAGGCAGGGGACCTCTGCCTAATGTTTCCCGATAGTTGTTAGTTCAATGAGTGAGCAGCCTTGCCTTGATTCGTCTTTGTGTGGGGAGTAGATGAACGGAAAAATACATGTATAAAATGCTGAGTAGAAGGCAGAGAAAGAGAGATGGTAGAGAAACATGATGCCAGAGAGGGTATCCTGTCTCGTTTGATGACTCAACCAACTCCCAACCCCCCAAGCCTAACTAAGACTTGTGCACAAGGACACACACACACACACACACACACACACACAAATATTTATTTAGTTTTCATTTTCAGTCTAGAGACCCCAGCATCAAAATGTCTTCACTTGGTGCTGGAAAATTGTACATGTGTTCTCATTTATGCATATTCATGTCAGTGTGTCTTTTCATACGTGTGTGTGAAATGTAGAGAGGGAATCACACAGAAAGATGAGTGTTAATGAGGCTATCCTTATCATTCCTGCTGTATAACCTGCACTTGAATTAATTAGTTGGTGGGGAACTTGTCCAGAGTAGGGAAAATTGTCTTCAGCTTCACTAGTGCCTACACTTGACACATGAATCCACAGAGGCTCAAGTGCTGGGCAACCAAGGTTTGAGAGAAGAGGCGAACTGCCCCTCCCTGCAGATACAGTGCAGTGTGGCGGCTTGTCTGCAGCTCAGATTTGCTATTTTTTAAGAATTAATAGATGAAAATTTCACGTGAGGCGTGACACTACTTCATGCTGTTTGACAGCTGAGAAAGAATTGTTGTTGTTGATTTTAAAATTGCAGTTGTACTGGTTGATTAGTTGATCGACATAGGTTTGGTGTAACAGTTCACTTCTGAGCAGCTACCTTTTTTGTTGCTGTGAGGGAGGAAAAAACACAGGTACTTCCTTTTTCTTGGTGTCTGCTCTAACCATAAAGTAATATTAGACAGTGCAGGACACTGTAACCACTATACAACTCTAACTATAATTATAAATAAGCCTGTATCCACTTTTTTTTTTTTTTTTGCCAATCACGGACATCTCCTTTTTTTTCTGTTTTGGTCTCCACCAACTGCTGATTGAAACATTAGTATCTTCAGCCACTTAATCTCCACTACGTTCACCAGCTAGCCACTTGTGACTGTTGTCTGGTGCTGGGCAGGTGGCATAGAGTGGGTTTATCAAGACTTTTTTTTTTTGACAAAAACACTTGCCTAATGTTATTGGAACCAACACTGATGAGAAAACCCAAACAATGAGCTGAAAGATGCTTAAAGTCTCTGTGTAGCTGGGGGTAGCCGCAGTTTTAACTGTCATTTGTTATTTGTTAACTTATTATGATGACATCTATGTATCAATCTAAACCCATCTAATTATCCACATTCCTTGAACAGTGTGATTCTGATTAACTTATTCTTTAAGAAAATACGGAGGGCCCAGATGAAGAATTAGTTAAGAAAATGTATGGGATACAAAGTGTAGCAGATGGAAGCAATTGTTCTTTTGGGTCTACGATCTTACAGACACATCGGTGTCTGTCCCTTGATATCTCACTAGTGTCTCCATCTAGCTGTGTGACAGGCTTTTTATTCAGATGACTGCTGCTGGCGCTGTTTTTAGAGCAAGAAGTTCGGCATGTCATTCAGGGGGGTTCACAAACAAGTCATTTCTGAAATCCTGCAGAAAAGCCCGCATCAATTAGTCTGCTCTTAGATGATAACATAGCTGTTTTCAAAAGCTGTTACATCACACTACATTTACTTTAAAAGAGGCTGCACACAATGTCTCTGTGAAAATAGAATAGAGAAAGCAGGATTCGTCAATGTCAGGTATACCACAGTAGATCATTTAATATCAAACACAACTCAGATTAACACGAACATGTATGCAAAATCCATGGGAAATCATTATAACCATTGCTCTGTGTGCACTGTAAGACACTTGGTCTGATAAGAGCCAATCAGAAGAGCTCTTAAAGAGAATAACGACATGCTACTCTAAATCACAGCTAGCTGTGAGTTTTAACCCAACGGGGAAAGGGGAGGTTCTGAGATCTCCTTATATGAGACTTGAAGGTTCTAAGATCAAATTCCTCCGAGCTATACAGCCTTGTGAAGGGAATACTGAGATGGGCTCTGAGGCATCTCTCTCCCCTCCACAAGCGTAGTGGAGTGTGGGATCCTACTGTTCCTCCACACAAACAGATCCATCTGACATGACAGACCTTAACCCCTGAGGGCCCACTTAACTCACAGCCACATTAATTGAATCTGGCCCTTGTGAAAGCACTTTAGAAATCCTACACCACGCAATCCACAATAGAAAACTGCAGATTCGGAGCAAAAGGCAATGCATGCCAGGCGTTGAGATTTGATGTGTTTTGAAGCCAATGAAATGAGGGACTGTGATATATGTTCCTCAGATCATTAGGTGGAATCAACAGAGACTCATCTGAAAATGCAGCTTTTATGGGACAATTCTCACAGTTAGCTGGTTACATCCCATTGTCTTCATGTTTCTGCCGTCTGTCTCTTCTCTCCTCTCTCGCAGGCTGCCGCAGGTAATGAAGAGGCATTCTGAGCATATTTCTGGAAGCCATGTTCAGGGATCTCCATGGAGATATAGTTTGCCCCTTGGTATGTAATCATCCTCCTCCACTTTGCAGGTGAAGTGAGAACATGGCAAGAGCAGGTAAGCAGGGACGAACACCCATAGACACACATAGGAAAAGATACACACAAAGCAAGCACACAGCTCTCAGCACACCCATGTGTTTACCCCCAAGAACAACATTTTTACTCTTTCTCACTCTGTGTCAGGATTACTACACTGGATAGAGGCTGATAATACAGACCTACAGAAATCTGGGGCTCCTCCCTTTACAAATGTCAGATAAAGTCATCATCATCATTTTATTACACAAAGCCGATTACTCCTCCAGCCAGGCGCGTACGGGGATAAAAGTGGGGATCGGGTGGAGAGCCCTGACACAAATTGGATTTCTGCTCTGCTATATCCTTAAATATAGATTTATTATCCATTAACACACCAGTATCCCCAGCTAGTTGCAACAGGGGGATTTACACTAATGAACAGATGTCATGTAGTATATAAAAATGTATAATTTACTTTCTGGGGCTTTATTGAATTTGGTGCACAAAAATGTAAATGAGAGAAGAGGTGCGGGAATTTTATTTATTTATTTATTTATTTATTTTTGCACTCAGTGTAATTTTTTCAGTCTGCTTTAGTGTTTGGAAATCCAGCTCTTGCATGAGCTTGATTGTACAGGGGTTTTTTTTTCTTTCTTTTTTTTTCGCAGCAGTACAAAATTTATTATGAAGCACGGATGAATAACATTCATGTTTTCTCAAGTGTAAGTATGTTTATTGGCTAAAACAGGTTTTCAACATGTTCATTTATTTTCGATTCAAAACTGTGTATTGTTCTAGATTAGTCAGCGCTATAGTAATGTGTGTGTGTGTTTGTGTGGGTGTGTGTGTGGGAACACATGAGCATGTTTGCACGTTTCTGTGCAACTGAAAATGCTTGTGCTATGCATACATCTAAGTGCTTTGTGTTTTTGTGTGTGTCTTCTTGTCCCTGTGTCTGCATATGTGTCTATTCCCATATCTCCAATAGAGTGCTCATGTACTGAGGGTCAGAGTTTCTTTCTTTCCCTGGCTGGTTGCTTTTGGCAGGATTAGCTACAGGACAAGATGTTCAGTAAAAGCCCTCAGTTAGCTACGCCAAACACTGCATAATGCTCCATTTAGCACAGCAGAAATTTGAGGATTTACTCTCAGACCTCTGACCTATCTGTAGGCCCTTTTTTGGATGGATCAACCTACAATGCATTTGAGCAGATGGATAATGTTTGTGGTGATTTTCCTTGGCTTAGTGGCTAAAATATGTTTTTGCTGTGCCTGTGAGCTGTTGTTTCTGTTTGTATCACAGATGACAGATGAACCAGTGGCTGCTTGTTCTAGCTTATAAATTTTCAGCAACTGCTATGGAGTCAGTTTATGCAGTATATACGATATGGTTTACTCAGCACAGGGCAGACACACCAGAGCTGCCACAATTGCACATTGCAATATATATGTTTACTACCCTTGACTTCTACTTCTCGGAAGAATATAACACGTGTCATTCATTATTAAACATGAATCATAGATGTGTTGGCAGTGCGACTGAGAAGGTGACTCTTTGTTCTCAATCACCTGATAGTGGAAAATGATGTCCAACTTCTTTCTTACTCTGCAGTGCTGTCCGAAGTGATAGGCAGAGGGAAAATGTCTAGTTGAGCAATAATTCAAAGTGTAACCCCGGGCTATCTGAGGACTGTGCAAACACTAGAGCCTATCAGGCTCAGTAGAGTCAAGTCGAAAACACGTTAGGGGGAAAAAGGTGAATTTATGTATTTCCTGGCAGAGGCTAGATGTGTAATTCCTACATAAAGAGGCTTTTGAAAATATCATACGAGAAAAAAATCGTACGAGACGGACAAAGGGTATTTTCTGTAGTGCAGAAACTGTACATGTTTTGTGTAAGTGAAAAGGATAATGTTGCTATTACTGTACTGATACCTTTCCATCCCCACTATGATTTGCTTTTACTGTACATCTTTGAGCCTAGTCCTCTACTCGCTTGCTGTACTCTCATCTCTTTCCCCATCCTTGCCTTTTTCTGTCTTTCTTAGAACCACATTTCTGTTCCTCTCCCCTGTTTCTCTTCCCACAAAATTCTCCTCCCTGCATTTTATTCTATCCCTGGGTACCTAGCTTTCTCTCCTCCACAGCTGTATTCATATCTCTCTCCATTTCTCTCCCTCACTCCCTGAGATAACTCTAAGTCATCTTCACATGGAACTACTCTCATCTCCTCTCTCTCCATTCCAGCCATCTCTTTATTGACTTCTACTTGTCCTCCCATCCATCCTTTCAATCTCTCCAGGCTTTTAGTGAATGATACAGATAGATGCTCTCTGCACCCTTTCTCAAAGCTCTCACACACAATCAACAGCTCCTGCACTCAGCAGTCTACCTCTCATCTCCCTCCCTCTCTCACGCGCAAACATGCACACACACGTACTCAAACTCTGCGCAAATCTCCCTCTACACCTGGTCAGTCTTGAATTGGAGAGGTGCAGTTTGATACAATGGAAGCAGCAAAACACTTGTTTTGTGGAGAGCTGGCTAAAAGGGGACAGAGCTTTATCTCCATCCCTGTGATTAAAATATAGATCTGGTCATTCTGCACTGGACTATAGGTTTTCTACTATAGAATATTTCATTATATAAGATGAAATAAACAGGAATTATCCTTTAATAAAGCCATTTGGGTACTTGTCTTTTGGTGACATAAAGAAAATTGTGTTTACAGATCACCTTTGTCCCTGGGTCCATAGCAGGTTAATCCAGGCCTGACTATTGACTGGTTTAATCTATAGTAATAAATCATATTTTATGAGCCCATTACAGATTTTGTATATAAAATCTGAATTTGCAAAGTAACTGATTACTACAGCTGTCAAATAAATGGCAGTAAAAAAAAATAAAATTCTCTCTGAAATGTGGTGAAACAGAAGTGTAAAATAGCATAATATTGAAGGACTCAAGGAAAGTGCAAGTTCCTTGAGTTTCTACTTAAGTAGAGTACTTGAGTTAATGCAGTATACTTACCTCCACCACGGATGTTATGGTTCTTTAATTATGTCTGCATACCACTGCAATCTCCACAAGTGCACCAAATTTTCCTTTTATATCTTCAAAATAACAACACAGTTAACTATTTATATAATGCAATTGATTAAATCAGGCCTGCAGCAAATGCTACATCTGTGAAGTCTATAATGTTCAGTTTCTGCAGACTGCAACAGAGAGCAAATGACTGTATGGTGAATTTTCAGGTCAAAATGTGTGATGTTGTATTTGACTGCATCATACTGTACAAGTGTTTATTATGTACACTGGGTCCTAATTTTTCCTAAAATTTCATTAAATGGGAATTATTATGGATTGAATAAAGAACAGAAGATATTCTCTTAACCTTCACTATTAGCTGAGGTAATGTATGAGGATAAGGAAACGTTCAATTTATGGCATTGTTATGTAATCCAGTTCAGTGATGTACTGTAACACTCCAGTAACACTCTATACTACTAATTATCAGTTTCACAATATTGTTTTTTTTCTCTTATGAGATTGTGTCACTAGTGGCACCCTGTTCTTGCACCTCAGCTGTCACTTGGCACTGTGTTTGAAATTTGGCAGTCAGTGTATCATGATGTTGTGTGTCTGTGCACCAGCTTCACCTGTTTTTTTAACAGGATTATACCAAATTATTACAGAGAGATTCTCTTTGTATCGATTTTTCTTTTAGCTAGAGGTGAAATGACGTTATACTGATCAGGAGAGGTCTGCCTTGGATTCCTCTCTCCCAGAATGCTACTGCTCTTGCAGTAGGTTAAATTAACATGTCACTATTAAAAAATCAGATTAAAACATGTACTGTAAAAAAAAAAAAAAAAAGCTATCTTTTTCTTTCTCCGTCCTTCTCGTGCACACACACGCACACACACACACACGCGCACACACACACACACACACACACACGCACACACGTACACTCACAAACACACACACACAAACACAGTTCCTGCCTTACACCTTAAGTGCCTGTGGTACATATCAGGCTGTGATGATGAATGAGCACTGTCTTTTACAGTGTGATAAAGCCTCCTGTCTGGGCTTAGATAGAAAGGTTATTGTTGGAACACCGTAACCTTTTATTTCATCTGCTGTAAAAAGAAATCAATTAAGAGCTAGGTAGGATCATGCCTTGCTTTGAGCACTACTAATCACATTTTGCTCACCCACACTTGTTTTTTTTTTTCCTTCTATTTTTTTCTTGCCACATTTTTTTCGTCTAATTCCATCTTTTCATGTCTTTCCCATTCTTTCCTTCGCTCTCTCTCCCTTTCTGTTTAATTTGTGACAGCAGGAGCAGTCAGGCCTCCTATTAAACCCTATGCCTGCAGCTTTAATGGCTTTAATCACTGCCTTCACCATGGCAACCTGTCCGGACAACCAGTCAAATCCCACTGGTGGTATTTTCTGTAAACCAAAGACCACCTCCAATTGCTATCAGTTCCTTGAAAAAAACACACATAAAGCAGATTGCAGTAAAAGGAGAGGCACAAAGATTGAGATAAACAACAAATGAAACATCTCCAAGGATATTAATCAGTTTCAAACAAATCCTCCACAATAAGGGGAATTTCACACCCCTTCACATTTTGCACCCACAAAAGATGACAATAATCCACAGCAAAGCGATTAAAGGATGACTGAAGAACAAACTCCAATTATAAGATGGCAGGCTGCAGATGATGCACAGTAGTGCATGGGTTCCCAAGAGGCAACTCTACAGTCATTTATACAGTCTTTTAGCACACATACTGTAAGGTGTCTTAAATTGTGTATCCATCCTGTATAGTATCAGTCTAGTCCGTTAGTGTTGTAGCTGCCATCTTTAACACAAGTGGTCTACTAACCTCAATAGACACATTATTCTTGAAAGCCCCCAGCCTCTCTTAACCAAAATACAGTTTCAAGCAAGGAAAATCAATGCAATAATGGTTTTCCCTCAAAAATACAGCAATTTTTAGAGAAGAGAACATAGATTATGTCAAAAATAAATTTAAGAAAATGTCAAACTATCCCTTCCCTATATCCCTATACATAGTTATGTATGGTAAATATAGTTTTAGTTTGAAAACAATGGTTGGGGAGATTACCAACAAAGCAATGTTATGCAAAATTATTTGTAATTATTGAAGAAACATAACTATGGCTAACGGGTACCTGTGTAACTCCTCAAAATCCCTTGTCCTTTCTTCCCTGCAGCTCTACACCTCACACCATCTCTTCATTTTCCTTCTCTTTTTCTCTCCTTTTCTCTCTATTTGCACAGCCTTGCATGCCATATGCTGCCTAGAAAAAAAAAAAAAAACAAGCAAAAATTCAAAGAAGTTTTCTCTCCTTCATCACTGTCTCCTCACCACACTCCACATTATTTTTTTGCCTTTTCAATTCTCCACCTTGACAAAGAAACTGAGAAAACCTCTGAGTCAAGCTTGCACGGCTTTGAACCCCTCCTCTGCAGAACACTACATTTTTGTTTATCATTCTTTCTTGCTTCACCCCTACAAAATTTTCCTCTCCCCACTTTAATTCACCTTTCTTTCCTTGTGTGCCTGGACTCTGTCACCAGTCCGCTCACCTATTTCCTCCCCACTCTCTCCCTCACCATTTCTGTCACTACATTCCTCTGCCCATGTCTCCTGGAGGGTAGGAGGAAAGAGAGGTTTTAATTAGGTGAACAAGTCATTGGCTCCTGGGGAACCAAAGATGGCACGCTGACATACGGCCGCTACTGAGGCACCCTGACTGAGGTGAGGATTGTGTGGATCAGGACGAAGAGCCTCATCTCACCCATTCCCTGGAAGCTCTGGCATTGTGGCCTTGGCATGGTTCCAAGATCTCTCCGCCTTGTTTGTGTCAGTGTTACAGTACAGATTCCCATCAGCAGTAGTAATGGTTGTCTAATAGGACGCTCCAGTCCTGCCTGTGGATGATAATAAGGACAGCTGCCAGTGCGGCACAGTTGCCCTTGCTTTCCACTGCAGGCATATGTGTCTGTCTGTCACGCACAAACCTTTTTTGAACTCATTTCCTATCTTACACAAAAACAGTCCTAGACTAATTCCATCAGTCACCCCGAGATTGTATTACATAAGCAGAGTCAAAGACTCGGCGGGAGTTTGGCCTTGGGGTAAGTCTGTTTGCTCCGTGTTAGAGACCATATAGTGATAGTCAAGGGGGGAACAATTACATTCTAACCTGCAGCACTGTTGAAGAGTACTTATATTTCGCTTCTCATCTTTTCCTCTCTGTCTTTTTCTTACTCACTGTGTCTATCTGTCTTCATTAGCATCGAATTGTGGCTGTATTTATCGTTCTTGGAGAGTGGCCTACCTATCCTGTCAGGTCCTGTACGTGACGCGACTCTTACATACACACAGAGACCCTAAAGGTATCGGATCTAATGAGTACACAGGTCTAGAGCAGGGTTACCATAACAAGCTTAACTCAGTGTGTGCATTTGGCTACACACAGCATCCACACTGTCCTTATCAAGTGAAAAGGACCCTTTGAAGCAGTAAAGGTACCATTAGCTGGCCTGCAATCTCCTGGTGAGGAAAAGATGGCAAAAGGCAAAAGAAGGATGAGGTGAGCTAGATCAAGAGATATATAAGCAGTGCTTTCATCTCAAGGTTTTCAGGGAGCCATTCTGTTCACGTCGGAGGCTATTGGCAGAGGCCTTTGTGCACACACACAAACGTACTGACTCAATTATGACACCCAAACATCAAAACTGTGGGTTTTTCTTTCCTCAACAGCTGACTACAATGATACAAAGCAATCTCCTGTTCATGATTGGAAAGGTGCGAGCTCCTGATTTACATGGAAAAAAAATGAATTCCATCTGCTTTTTAGATAGTTCTCACCTTTATGATTTTGTTTTTGAGTATGATTTCTCTAAATAGAGAAAACATAGAGAGGGTAAACTAACCAACAAATGAAGTTCTAATGGATGATTAACAGTTTCACAACCTAGTCACCTGAATCTAAAAAACCAAAGCTAAAGCCCTCTAGTCGTTTTACATTATGTACACCCTCCCTTCAGTTTCATCATTCTGTAATTGGGGTTTGCTTCTGTTCTGTTAATTGCTTCTTTAATGGCTTCCCCTGGACATAGAACTGGCACTGTGGGAGACAGAGGCCAAGGATGGCTTATGTCAGCCCACTTGAAAGACACAGAGCTGGGCAGGGAAACACAACCCCATTGACCTGGCAACTGGAGGCTGAATAATCAACCTTGAGGGCCAGCTCATTCTGGCAGCAAGTAGAATGTTTGCATTAAGTAAAACAAATTATAATTTCCTCCATAGTCTGCAGAGTACTTAATAGTCATTAGTCTGAAGATGAACTTAAACAGCCTTCAGGAATATGATCATTATTGTGCATGTTTGTAGCAGGCCAAAATGGAATGTATGTGTACTAGGTTTATACTGCTAATTCTGACCTTTACGTGATAAGATATGGAACTCAACTGCAGGCAAAACAATAAAACTGTCTCTCTTAGCCCAACACCTTTCAGCACTCCCAGGGAAGCAGACATTCTGTTCATTCTGTGCTACCTTGCCAACTTTTCTCAACAAGTGTTTTTCGGGGGGCATTTGCACAAGTTGTAATGCCTCTCTAAATGAGAATGAGTGTTTACTCATTAATTCTACCACCTGGAATTCTTTAGCATCAAAATCAAGTCATTTCCTCTTCACCTATTGATTAAAATGCAGTGCACGAATTTTGGACAGAAATGTCAAAGTGCTCGTTGTGTTCCCACTCCATAACCACTGTGTCATATCTGACCTTTTCCCTCCATCACTGTCACCGCCACTCGTGTCTCAGTATCAAGCAGGCATTGTACACCTAGAGGAGCGACTGACAGAACAGCAAGACAGCATGTTGACAAACCGAGTGGAAACAACCTTTTAAATGAAGATCAAACTGCCATTTTCTGTTGTCGGTGCTGATTTATCAACACCCTGTTAGTGGAAACTGACAAGTGCAAGACACACTATTACCTACAAATTGTTAATGCTGGTATGAGATACAAATATAAGTGTGCTCCCTATGGAAAACTCCAGGAAAAGATTTTTTTAATGATTCTATATATTATTTACAGAACACAAGTTATACTGTAAGTCGGATTTAAAACTCCTAGAAACATGTAGCTGCAGGTTCCAAGACCAAACACAAGATACACACAGCAGTCTAAAGTTTGTTCTAAGTATATTTGGTGGAGCACAAAACTTTCTGCATATGTAACAAGTCTTGCTTCTGCTAAAGGATCCAAAAATCATTGGTTTAAATGGAGCACAAAAAAAGAATACAGTCAGAGACTCCAGCTCCATGCGCTGCATGCATCAGCTTTGATTTCCTTTGATCACAGAAAGCAATGTTCTCATATTAATCTCAGATCTAAATCAATTCAGTTTGTATTCCTGTATAAACTCAGGAAACAAGATTCTTCACACAATTGTAGGAAGTGCAAAATTTTCCTTTAAGTACAGGGCACTCACTCTGAGATATAAATGAGCTGTCAGAAAGTCACAAGAAAACTAATTGGACTGAGAAAAAATGAACAAGCTTTTTGTCATTTGGTCAATACTCAGCATGGATTGGGAGTTTTACATAAAATCTTCTTAGACTTTAGCAACAGCTCGTTGAAGGGACCTTTTGGGGGTAAATATAGAATTCGTTGTTTTGCTTCACCCCTTTGCACAGATTTAAGTACACATATCATAAAATTATAAAAATATTAAGAGGGAAGAGGTCCTTAAAAGCTCAGTGATTGAAATGGGTGGAGGCAAAGGCAATGATTACAAACCTAACCCATGAATTACACACACACACACACACACACACACACACACACACACACACACACATACATACATTTTGGTTTCTTCAAGAAAGAGTCAAGTAGCTCTCACAGTCAAAGATTGCTGTACTTCAAAAGGTTCAAAGCCTTGATGAGGTAAGGAGAATATCAATTGGACTGATGGCACCTCTGAAAAAAAGAGAGAGAGTTGGCCTTGCACTCATATATGCACCTACCGGTTCAGTGTATGAAAACAAGCAGAGAAGAACATGACCTGTTGATGATATCTGTGTCAGCACCAATTTTTCAATGTCAAGGTTTTTTTTATTTTTTTTTTTACATGGTGCGAATCTCCCTTGTTTCCATTGTCCAAAGATCCTTCAGGGTTGGATTGCAAACTGCTGCAGTTTCTACTGCAGTCTCTATTATGTACAATACATCACAACAGAGCCGTGTAGTCATTCTTTATCTATTGCCAGACACGCACAATTAGGGCTGAGGGGACCTGCAGAGTTAGGTGATAATTCTCTGTGGGTTTGCCACTATGGACAACACCTTTCAAATTACACACAATCATTTGATCCACTGTTGAGATAAATGTATTGATTAATGCAAATGTATGGCTCCAAAAAAGCAAAAGTATTATATTATTATGTAAAGAAATGATGAGCAGTAGCTCTATTTTGGAGATTGAAATTGTTTTCCCTTTTCTTCTTTTTTTAGGATTAAAGTCTTGCCCAGTTTCTGTCATTTGTAAGAAAAAAAGCAGTTGAATTGAGATATGCTAAACGTGTCATCAGTGTCAGTACAATATCGAGGTTAAATAAGCTGGCCAGTGAAAAGTTTTAGTATTTCTTTTGAGTTTACCTATAACATGCCACTCAAGAAGAATGATTTATTTCCATGAGGACACAACAATTTCTAAATGCAAAAATCAAACCAACTAACAAACAAAGAGTCGCTACTTGAATAACATTGACAAGTCTCACACTGGCATTAACTCAAGGCTGCCACTAACATTTGCAAAAAAACAAAACAAAAAAAAAACAAAACTGACGGAATGTGTTTGAGGTCTACAGAGAGAGTTATTAAAAGTTGAATCAGTGTTTTTACAGTTTGAAACTTTTCAGCATTCTGTGACTGACTTAGCTAGCTGTGGTTTGATTCATTCATCTGATTCATTTGACGTCAAATCCCTTTGGCTGGCAAATGCAGGCTGAAAAGGAAGACTGTTGCAGGGTCAAATCAAATAACCTGACTCCCATGGAGAAGTTCTGAGCGTTCTCAAAAAAAGAAAAGACTCTTGTTCATAAGTTGTTATGAACCAATCAGAGATGACATTAGTCACAGAGATGATGCAAGTCTAAAGCCTGTTTCCCTGAATGTAAGTGACCTGACACTACATTGGAAATACATAACTAATATACATACTGCATATTAACTTTATATCTGTATATGCAGTGAATAGTATATGGAGGGAAACACAAAAACTAATCTAAACACATGGACACACACTCACACAAATAGTAGCAGGTGCTCTCTGTTGGATGCGGATGAAGACAGATGAGCGGTGATCATTCTCATTAGAGGAGTGATGAGCTCCCGTGAAGACATACACCTGGCCCAGTGCACACCTGGGGAGACAAAAAGAAAGCGTATGTGTGTGTGTGTGTGTGTGTGTGTGTGCGCCTATGTGAGAAAAAGAGAAAAAAAAGAACATATCAGAGAGGCAAAAAGACAGAAATGGAAGTGAGTGAGGGGGAGAGGGATAACTGGGATCCACCAAGCACATACACACATACAGTAGGAGATAAAATGTCTCTATCAAATGGCATTTATAGAAGAAACCGTGGGGCTGATGGGCAAGTCAGTCCAATTCATTTTTCTTACTATTACAAGATATATTTCTTATCAGTATCACTAGATATACAGTACCTTCATCCTACAACCTGGAGACTGTCTCTCCACAGGAATACACACTAACACACATGCACAAACCCACCTTATCTCTGATTAACCTGCCTCTAAATGACTCCGGCTGCACAAACGTGTTGCGAAACCCTATTTCATGTACCTCATTGAAGCTTGTGTCTGCAGTATAATGGTCACAGTGTATGTGGATTTTTTTTTTTTTTTTTTGTCAGAGATAGGGGAAAATGTATTTGCTGACACCATCTGAGGCAGACCTGGGCTTCACAGTGAAACAAAACATCATAGGCCAAAGCATTAAATATATTATTTACAAAAACACCACGGAATCCAGTTAGACAATGTACTGTTCAAACGTTTGTCTTAACTTAGGGGGCCCACACTCTCTGCTGGAAGTAACATCCAACGTGTGCGTTGTTATAGTAGCTGCATCAGTAGGTGTAGTAATCAGGAGGAACTTTTAACATCTTGCTTCTCTTCAGAAGCTACACCATATTTCTGTGTGTGCATGAGATTGATAAGAGTGGTTCAGATGGGGAATGACCCAAACCGTTTGTTGATTGATGTTGATGCTGTCATCCAGTTCCATTGGCTTTGTTCCTACACACCTTGGTGGTCGCTAATTTAATCTCAGCTCTGATAGAATGTAATTTGGTTAAAATGGGGCCCTTATTAATATCCAGTATCATTTTCAACCACTGATGGGCAGAGGAACTCTCATTACAGAGAGAAATTACACAGGCAAAATGGCACGTAAAGGGGGAGAAAGTGGATGGGACTGGACAGAGATTTATGGGAGCGTGGATGCAATAGCTGACATTGTTAGCTTCAATCAGTAGCCTGAATACAGAAAAACACACACACACACACACACACACACACACACACACACACACACACTTTTGCCTACATGTGCAGCAAAGCATATATATACAGTACATGGACACAGCGACACACACTCACACACAACAATTCCCTCATACTAAGACTCGGTCTATAGACTGCAGGATGTCTGACAACCATTTAGCTGTCAGCAAATATAATAAGCACCATAACAACAGAACATAATCCAAAAGGCTAAGGGTCCCCAAGAGAGAAAAATATCACCCTCTCACTGTGAGAGCACTATTCTCCTCTTTCGTCCTTCTATAGGCCCAAGCTATTGGATTGTCTTCATCTCTCGGTGCTCTCTCCATCTCCTCCTCTTCCATTTGTCCCATCGCCTGAGCCGCTTAGTTCCAAGAGAAAGGCAGTTACAGCTATTTAACAGCTGACATGTCAGACATCTACACATTACATACATACATAACCAATCACTCTTGTTTATCTATTCTTATCCAGGCTTTTATCCAGCAGCTATTATTGCACTCCTGTGTGTCAGTGTGTGTGTGTGTGTGTGTGTGTTTGTGTTTATTTGCATATAGCGCAGTATTCAAAGGAAACAGCAGTGAGGGGAGTAATATTTGGCAAGCACAGGTGCACTTGTGGTGCATCCCTGCCCCTCGCCAGTCTTTGTATTAATTCTTCAGCAATCTTTTTTTCCTGTTCCAATACTGACTTTGAGATGCCCACCGGGGAGAGGAATGAATTTTTAGCGGATAATCACTAATTTCTGGCAGATTAAATTTAGCAAGTAGTCCTCCCAAGTCTGGTATATAGCTTTGGAATTGCTTCTGTTTTAATTTCCTGCTGCTGCTGTACTTTTATTCACCTACATCTGTGCCCCCTGCCTCCTTCATAACCTCAGGCTATATCCCATGCCCTTCCCTCTGCTCAGCTCCCATGTCCCACTGCCTTCTTCTGCTCTCTACCCTCATCTCCACTCCCTACCAACCTCCTTTTTTCTTCTCCCCTCCCTCTGTCTCTTCCGCCCAGCCCCAGGCCACCCTCTTCTCCAGTCTCATCCAGCCTTTAAGGATAAAGAGAATATGGAGGATCAGTTCTGCTCAGTGACCTTTGGAGGTGGCCTTCAATCTAAAGGTATGGCAGGGGAGGCAGAGCTTAGAGAGATTTACTGGGGTTGCCTACGGGAGAGAGAAGAGATTTTTTCCCCCTGCCCATTTTCTTGAGGTAAGGAGAGGTGAGGCAGAGAAGAGAAGAGAAGAGAAGAGAAGAGAAGAGAAGAGAAGAGAAGAGAAGAGAAGAGAAGAGAAGAGAAGAGAAGAGAAGAGAAGAGAAGAGAAGAGAAGAGAAGAGAAGAGAAATTAAGTGTCTCCTCTGAAATAGAGCAGGGGCAGATGAGAATAGATAGGAGGAAAAGAATGGCAACGAGAGGAGAGAAGTGCCTGCTGGTCACAGTGGGGCAGCGGTCATTTGTAGCACAACTGGAGGTTCTGACCACTGAGAGGAGAGGACAGATGCATAGATTCAGTATAGGATTGGAGAGATACATGGGGTGAAAGAGCATATCATGAAGGAATGAAAAGAAAAAGAAATATCCTTTGAAAGACACACTGCTGAGAGCTGAAACAAATAGGTTCCTCTTTGTTCGTGTCTGTGCGATCGTAGCTATAGCAAATTTTACACCTACATCCTGTCAACGATAGTAGATCTTTGTTCAGTAGGAAAGAGAACAGACATGCTTTCCAACCACTGGGACAGTTGAAGGTTAAGGCTGAAGAAATCATACTGTGTGATGTATGTGTGTGCATGGGTGAGCGTGCACAAAACTGTCCCACGAGGGGTCTGCTTGCAGGTGGCTTTTAATTTTGGTCTAATTTGCATATATCCAATCAGGTAGAGTAATTGGGAGTGTGTGAGCCACACACACACGCACACACACACATGCACACATGCACTCACAATCACGCAGAGGGCGTTGGTCTGTCCCAGGATGCAACAAAAATGTGTTGCAGACGAGCTGATGACACTGATAATTGTGACACTGATTGATGGCTCTAATCAGAAACAGTATCTTCCTAATCAATTGACCTTCCCACACCTCCTCCTGTCTCCATCTCCCTGTCTTCAAAACAGCTCCTTGTCCGCACATGAAAGCCGTCCACATCGGAGAGGAGCATGAATAGCCTGAATTACAATTATTGACCTTGACAGGCAGCGGTAATGAAAGCACAGCGATAAGAATCACATGGAGAGAAAGAAGTTCTCAATATGAGGCTAGATGAATAAGTGATGCCTGTCAGCTGATTTCAGCTGGGCTTTTTCTAAAGATGCAGAACTGTAGTCTTTGTGCTGGTTCTAAAGCCCTGAATTCACATTTATTCTGAATATTTTTCCATAAATCTACAGATTGTTTAACTAATGGCATCAATATGATTTTACTTTTGTGAAATTGAGAAAAAAAAGCCTGATTTTTGATTCAGATATTATTCCATTATATCCAAGTCATGACAAGATACAAGATATGTTTCAATATGTTTCAGTGCTTCGTCTGTAACTTCCCACTGAAACAGTGCACTGTTACACATATTTCCACACCTGCAGCCATATTGATGGTACTTTTCCGAACCACAGCAGCAAGGATAAACATGCTATAATTTATGATTCCCAAACTTTTAAAACCTTGGAACCTCTTCATTGTTTTTTTTTAATCCTATGGTAACACACGAAACACAAACAAGCACCTTTTTCAGATTAAAATGGCACTATGGATATTTGATTGTAAAATCAAACAACACTGGAACAAGACTGTGAAATGTTGCACAATTAAAATTAATGTGAAATACTGTAGATCTATTTTCAGTCAATCAGAAAAACAAAGCCAACAATTTTGGTATATGTTGCTATACAGATTTGCAAATAAACAGTATAAATACAGCTAAAAAGGAAACAAATAAGGTAAGTTAAATAGTTACATGTATTTCTTTTTTTTCTGTTCCAATAAAAATCATTCTGTTTTGCATTTTTTAAAAAGTATTCTGTATCTGGTTTGCTGCAGGTATTTTGACATATTTAAAGGGTTTTTTGAAAAATGTATTCAATGTAAACTTGACCTTATTTGTTATGTGATTAGATATTATTAAAATACTACACTAGGAAGGCTAACCCTGGAAGCACCGCAATGCACCACAGCACCCACTCTGGAAACTATTGACATAGAGGACATAATGTCACAAAAATAAGTTTAATCAAAAAGGAAATATTGAGAAAGACCTAATAAGGATATTACAAAAACAAATTCACAGTATATCTTAAATTCTATATTTGGTCTTGTACCAGTAACGGACTATAGAGTATCTCCTATGGTTGCAGTTATTTATCTGCAAAAGTATCACACAGAAACATTACTGAAAATGTGGTACTTGTTTAATTAATTGATTTAGATTTTTTTATGTTAAAAGCTTCAATCATAGCATGGAAATGGTCAAAAAAACGCACTGAAGTACAATAACAGACACATTACTGTGCGAAGTCTGTGTCATGTTACACTCTTGTAACATAATGACTAGAAGCTCAAGCCACTTGACCCCTTCTACAGTGAAAGATACAAAGAGTTAGAGCTTTACAACAATATTTAGTATAAAGATTCTTTTTCCAGGGAAACACTGTTTGTCAGCATTTTTTTTCATAATGTATAGAGTCTGTCCGACTACATAAATGTACATCTAAGAGATATGATTAAATTTGCAAAAGCATTTCAAATGTACTACCAAAGTTTGTATTTGTTCTCTTCATTCTAGCTCTGTGGTTAACTGTGATTTCTTTCTCTGGAGGCATGATGAAAAATGCATGTGGTTGGAATGACAGCTAATTTTGGAGAGAGTGACAGAGTTTGTGGATTGTAATACTCTGGAGAAGCCTAATCAAATGGAGAAGGGCCGGCTTCAGAAGAGAGAAACACTGAGAAAACCCATAATTACCAACAGCCAAGAAAATGGGCCATCTAGGCAAACAACCACTTAATTGGTAGTTAGGTTTTTCTGTGGAAAGGCACAAAAGCACATGAGATAATTTCTTAATGGGGGGCTATTAAGTCTGAGGATCTGGCATTTAGGGATCACAGGGAGGCAAACACAAATATACCCGCCACACTCACACACTCACACACACACAAACCTACACTGAAAGATGCACACATACGGACAAAGTTCACCAAGACATACTGTGGCTGTCCACTGTCCATTCACAGACACAGGTCTCTCATCATAACAGGAAAGATGGCTGGGCAGGGGCAGATCTACTGGGGCACCATGGGTGTGGGGCTGCTACCAACAAAATTGTAAAATTGTGGCTGACTGGAAATTTACAGAGCAAAACTCTTGATGTCAGAGTGCAAGTGAATTCAACAGGAGATGATGCTCCCTGTAGACTCCTAGGGCCAAATTTATCATTCATAGTTTTTGTAGTCTTATCAAACATAGCATGTATGTGCACAGCTAAACAGTGATGATGATTGCAACTGAAGTACGATGATTTTCACTTGTTTAGCTGTAAAGTGTGATCCTCATCCATTTAGCACCTCTAATAATATAAAAATTTGTAGTGTTCTCTGCTGTTTAAACATTGGCAATATGTCAGAAAAGAGAAAAAGGGCAAAATTTCACTCTAGACCAGCGCATGGACCTCATCGAAATGATAATAGCTTGCAAACAAACCCCAGAAGATAAGAGAATTGATACAATTACCAATAAGAGAAAGCATCCTGCTGGGATTAAAATTTATGCAGGGTATGGGGTTATACTCAACAACCAGCATGTTCAGCTTAAGAGTTAAAGGAACCCTGGAGAAGGTTAAAGACAAGATCAAAAGTAGTTGCTCATGAAAAGAATAATGATCCAAACAAAATGGGTGGAAGGGAGTCAGACACTGGGAAAACAGTAGATGATGAGCCCAGCTATATGAGCATCAGTCAGAGGAAGAAGCTATGTATGAGAATCCCAGTCAAGCAGCATAGACTGGGTGAGCAAAAAGAGAATATTTCAGAAGTCTTTAAATTATTTTGGTTAATGAACAAACCAACCCATTCCTTGCAGAAAAAACATGTAAAAATTGACATTTTGTCACATGGTATAGAATGTTGGCTCATATCTCATCGTTGATAGACACCAATTGAAATGCGCTCAATGTGAAGACAACTGATTCCTCTTTTTTTGCACCAAGGTTATATGCAATGGGAGAAAAAAGGGTGACTGAAATAGGAAAAAAAGGGGGAAAGTAAGAGGGATGGTTTCATGAGCCAATCTCACCTGTCGCACGTAAGGGGGATTAATAATAGAAATAACAAAATGAATGATGCTGTAACGATTTCCAGTAATAATACACTTTTATTGCAGAGTCCTTGAGGACCACCACGTGAAATGCCAATCTGACATTGCTGAATAACAGGATATGTCAGGATCTGGCTCCACATTACAAAATAATAGCAGGAAAAGGTTGGCTATTTAACTTTGTTGTCCATGGTCCCATACTTATTTCAGACATTGGCTGGTTCTTGGATAATGAATTATTGTACTTTTCAGTTTTCATTCATGTTCTTTGAGTGCATTCAAGGCAAGAAATGTTCAAGTAGTGAAAGGGTGTCTGAAGCCAGTCCTCCAAAAGACAGATAAGGCCTTGAGAGACCTGAAAGAAGAACAAGAAAGCAAAATGTTGTTACTTCTTCTACAACAGGAAGCAGCAACAACCACAAAAACATATATGAAGTAAAAAGAGTGTTATGCATTGAAACATCTTATTATCATAATCTTATGAACCAATGAAAATACATTAGCTCCTCAAAACACATCTCCTAGATATAATGGTTCCTCCATGTTTTCAGATAGGGTATTTATTTCATCTTCATGCAGTCTGTCACTCCGTTTTCTTGCCAAATTATGTAAACAATGGCTGTAGCAATGATGATTGTCATCCCTTTTTATAGCTGCAAGAAAACAAACCTTGAAAGAGATTTCCCTGGGTACTTTACCCATGGAAAACTCATGATGAGATAATTTGATTATCATTATTGAGTACTGTATTTTCACTGCACTGCATTGGTATTGTTAGCCCATGTTACATCAATCAGAAATTCAGTCTCATCAAGCACCGAAGACTTTTTCCTTTTGTGACACATGGTAATACTTTTTCCTACACTCGCATAGCCTTTTCAGTAACACCTATCGTACTTGTTGTGCTCTGTTTTTGCACCTCTCCGATTCAGTCCCTGTTTTAAAACTAGGATAAGCATGAAAGTGTGGCACATATAGGCCATATATAAAGCACATAAAGCATTATGAATTGAGTCCCCAAGGATTTACGACAGCAATATTTATCTACCCTATCAATAACCCCTGGATATTGTGAAATTTGTGAAATCTATCCATAACACCTCGCCTTTGCACTGGTGTTCAACTCACATAACATGGGCCTTCTGATTGCAAATGGCATGTAAATGTTATGCAGTCAATTACTTGACAACAGGTTTTCAGTGGCCATGGATACCCGTTCCAAAGTGGAGCAAACATCAGTTACCTACTCTACGTGGATGGCATCAAGCTGTATGCCAGGAATGAGAGAGAAATGGACTGACAGATCCACATCACCAGGATCTACAGCAACGACATCACAGTGTCATTCGGATTAGATGAGTGTGGTTGAACTAGCAGAAGGCAGCATTGCGGATGTCAGGACACCTACAAATACCTTGGGATCCCACAGGCAAATGGGAACCATGAGGAAACCACAAGGAAGTCAGCCACAGCCAAATGCCCACATATATATATATATATATATATATATATATATATATATATATACACACACACACAGGGTTAAAGTAGTTTGAAATTCTTGCCCGTGTGCACACAGGCGTGTACCTGAAAGGCAGCTGGGTTCAGTCCAGCATGGATCGTAACACAGCACTTATAAGGAGACAAAGTGTAATTTAAGATGACATAACATTAGCAGATGTGTTTTCTTGCTGAAAGTCCTAATGTGACTGGTTTTGACTATGGGTTTTGGCAGGCAGCTGCTCCCCCCTCTTTCCAGGGAAACCGCCACTGAGTACCAGACTGCATCAGCCTAGTATGTATACATATATATATATATGACACCTCTTATACACTCTTGCCCCCTTCCTGGCCAACCGATGAATATTTGTCTAGATCTGTCCCTGTTGCTGGTACATTATCTGCATCTTTAAACAGCCTTCACTGACAAGGTTTACTGCTTTGAAATGAAACTTCTGTAATTGCATTCATAGCAATTTCCTGCCCCCATGTAGCTTGATCATAGGTGTTAAAAGGTAAAGGAGTGATGAACTGACAAAGCGTTTGCATATGCCTCTATCTCCCCACCGTTTTTCTCTCATACTTACATGGGGAGATTTCTCTATAATATCAGTAAAGTTGCTTTTTATTACCCACAACCTTCCCTGCAGCTTGTGTAATGGCCATAAGTAATATTTTAAGTTGGAGGTGGAAAATTTTCAGGCAAACTGACCAACACAAATTGTGATACTTCCATACCTATTATTAGTGTAATCCTCTCTTAAATGCACAAAAAAACTGCAATTTCTCCTCCCTGATGAAGACACTGCATGTATGTGGACACAGAGGTTGAAGAAGTACCCCTTTATTTGTGTACCTGTACAAAAAAGTAAAAATACTCCACTGCAAAAAGAACCCAAACTTGCGCATTCAAAATCTTATCTAAGTAAAAGTACATCACACCAAAATATTCTGAGTATCAGGAGTAAAAGTAATCATTCTGTGGTCAAATGCCTCATGACTAATTTACTCTTATATAGGACAAGGTCAGATTGTTAATACTGATGCAGAAACGTGTAAGAAGCATTTTCCCAAACTAAGGCTTGGGATTTTCTAAAGGGTGACAAAATAAACATGTTGGGTTTGGAGATCTTCAATGAGGTAGGAAATGAAGCAGAAATAAAGTTTTCCTCCATATATTTTCTAAATTTTCCTTTTCTGTGATACTAACAGATTTGACCTCTTCGAGCCTAGAACACCTACAGGGAAGTTTGGAGGGGAAGTGACTCTTTGGTGGAACAACACATAGAACATGACAATGGACCCCAAGTAGACACTGCTTTTTGCTTTTTGTAAGAAGCAACTTGTAACTATAGCTCTCAGAAAAATGTAGTGTATTATAGTATATTATTAATCCTCTCAGTAAATTAGTGGAGTAAAATATGAACTAGGGGATTAGAGGAACTGCTTTAACAAAGCTAGATTTCTAACCACGTTTTTGATGATGAATGTGCGCAGTGAAGTTCATTTTTTTAAAAATGTACACAATCAGGTGAAAAATTACTTTGACATCAGTGACAACACAAATAGAAACTTTGACTGCAGGTGTCTATAAACATGTGCCCCTGGTAGGAAACATGAACTATTGCCAGGAAACAATCAAGTCACGTGTAGTAATGCTTTTTTCTTTTTCTTCATTGATATTAAAGGAAACACACACACACACACACACACACACACACACACACACACACACACACACATACACAAACACACACCCGCTTATGTCCATCTTAGCAGCTTAACTTGGTCAGTTCAGCAAACAGGCTCTGTAAAATTACACTTGAGGACATAATCTTGACACTTCAGTGTGTTATCTCAGACTGCCGTGATGTTAATTCAGCTACAGAAGCAGCAGTACACAGGACAATCTGGGAGGAAATGAAGTGTGATGGGCCCCTGCTACACTTCAGTGTATGCAGAAATATCTCACAGTACATGTAGAGAAAAAAAAAATACATCCTTTTCTAGTAGATCAATTGTTTCTGTCCCTGATTTAGTTTGGCATAAAACAGAGGGATTTTAAACTGACAACAACATGGGATATTTTCTAGATTAGAAAAAAACGGGTGAAAAGAAAGAACAAATCAAATGTTTGAAGACCTAAAGTGACATTTTATGACTCAAAAGTCTTTCTTCTCTGTCTCTTGCAGTACTCCATCGGCGATCATTCCAATTATGACAAATTCCTGCACATGAGGATGCCTGATTTAATTCACAGATAATCTATTTTAGAAGTTCTCTAAGCCAGTGAGCTAGCTTCTCTGCTATGCACCAGCAGGGAGTAATCTCTTGCGAAAACATTTATCTTTGAGGAATCTTGCTTAATCATCTCCGTGGTGTTGTGCAGCTCAGCATCTGAGGAGTTAGGTGGTTTGGATTAGGCCCTCCTGCTGTGTTCGAGTCTTATCACAGCCTCCACACTATATCCAGCGACAAGTCGATGGTGTTAGCCCAAGAATCCTCTCACAGACCGAGCCACGAGTTCAACTCATTGCTTTTATGTCAAGTGACAATATCTGTCTGTGGCTTTGAGCAGCACATCACTCGATACATCAGTCTCATAAGGTCCTAATCTCAATAGCCTTTTTTCCTCTTTGAAACTGTTTTATTCATTGACACGGGTATTGATGCACATTTAAAGGCCAATTTGCGAGGCTACAGTAAAGTTAGTGACCTGTCCTCTATCTCGAGCACCTTATTGCTCATCCTCGTCACGGTTTATATATAGGCCATGGCTCACGGGTAGAGAGAAAATGGCTGCCGCAGGAAGCAGAGGTGTCATGGAGTCTTGCAGAGAGGTTAATGATGGGCTGGCTGTCATTCCTGAGGCGGAGATGGAGATAGGTCATACACACATACACTTGTTGACCACAAATGCACACAAGCAAAGATTGATGTCAGGCAAGTGAGTGATGCATGTTACTGTGAGTGTTTCTGACAAGCCTGAGCAGTCAGAGAGAACAAGGCCATGCTGTGTGATTAGTAACTGACACATGAATATGTGCAGACGGGCCGACTAGCTGCTTCTACTCCACTGATGAGTATGCGGTGAGTGTCTCTTAGTGTGTGACAAAACAGCACCACCTGGCTTGGTGTACTCACAGCAGTCCCCAAAGGCACTCAGCCCTTTGCTTCAGGCCTTTACAGTGCACGTCCCAATAATTGCCCTTTCATTGCTCTTCAAAGAATATATCAGAGGGAATGCGTGTTTAAATATGCGCATATGTGTAGCTTTGGGCCTGCTGCTGCACATGTGTCGAGGGGATAATTATCCTTTCAAATGTCCGCAGAATACTGCCCATTCAGGCTCTCCCGACTTCTTCCATCTACCCCCAAGTTTATTCTTTTTATAGGTTTACATGCCTACTTTTAAGTTTATGTCTACACTTATCAATCAATCTCTCTTCGAACAGTATCTCTTATTCAATCGTTGAGACACCTCCCTCTCCTCCTCTTTCCTTTATCTTTCTGCTGCTGTTTGCTGTGTCTATGTGTGTGTATATATATGTGTGTGGTTGTGTGTGTGTGGCTCTATGCATGTGTGTGGTTGTCCACATGTCTGCAGAGTGGAGGGAGCCCAGCTGTCGGAGCTGTCAATCACTTTGCCAGGAGATGAGATCAGGATGTTCAGAGGACACACAGCACCTATCTGGCACTCTGCAGATAAGAGTGCTGCAAGCAGAGGTGTGAATGTGTGTGCGGGTATATATTTGTCTATCTGTGTGTGTGTGTGTGTGTGTGTGTGTGTGTGTGTGTGTGCGTGTGTGTGTGTGTGTGTGTGTGTGTGTGTGTGTGTGCGTGCATGAGGGGGCTATGAGGCTGAAGGTGTGTGTGGTGAAGGGTACTGGTGAGCATGTGCATATGTGTGTCTATACCCTGAGCTGTTATATCATAGATAAATAAACTTAAAGTCATGTAAGGTCAGTTTTAGTAGGATAAGACTTTTTGCATTTGCATTCTCCTATTGTTTTTAAATCTCTGAGCAATGTTTTTGTCATTGTATGGAATATTTTTTATCATATTATAATGTATTAAGAGTAAATAAAAGGGCAGCATGTTTATACTTTATCTGCATGTGTGCAATGACCTCAAATTCCTTCTCATTTTGGAGCTACAATATAGTTGACCGTAGAATGTTGCCTTCCCCCTAATCTGGGTAATAATCATAGAGAAGGTGAGCTTTATATGATTAAAAACAATACTACTGTAATAAAAATATTTTATCACATATATCTAGTGATATCCACCCATGTAAAAAGGTTTAGTTTCAGTTATCCAGGCTTTACTCTGTGCATAAACCACAGATCTTGTTGTTTGACTTGCTTATAGTTGCTGTTTCTTCAGCAGAGAGTAATTCCACTTAAAAAAAACTGCTTACAACATGTTCTGTGGTTTATTCAGAGTAACAGGGAAACAGTCTCTGCAAAGACAAGGTGCTGTTAAATATATCTGTCATTTCCATTGCTGTGAGCACAACAAACTAAATTCCAGTTACCTCCATGTAAAAAAAAAAATAAAAAGTGATTTATTTCAACCAGCCCTCTATGTAAAGGATTTTATGACTCATAGCATATGCTCCTTTTATATCTTAGTGTTTCTCTGTTTCTCAGGTCCTGGTAAATTATTAAGATCCAAGTGAGTAATGAAATTGTTAATTTATCAACCCTGTCTCCTATAAATTACGTTAGTATGAAACTAATTTGCAATAGCAAATATGTTTTGTTTGACGCGTAATTGCAATCGGATTACGTTTTCTATCAATGTAATGAGGATGTTTTGTTAATTTCCATATTTGGCAAGTCATAAATATGTTGATACCGAATGTATTTGTTTTCCGGCAAAATATCTGATCTTCCAGTACAATAATAATTTTTAGGTACTCACAGTGTTTTGTTTAGGGTTTCGGCAAAAAGACAATGGTTGGGTTTAATAAGGAAAAGGTTCATAGTGACCTCAGACCCAATTTGTTTATTTACGTTTTACCAGAGCCACAATCTTTCCTTAACCTTAATCAAACTGCTTTTGCTGCCTTAACTTAAAAGATATGACTGTGGGTGCAGACCCCAGTCTGCTTTTCGAGGGCCATGTGCTATGAACACCCACCATCAACCCAAATCACCTGCTGGCAACTCCACCTCTGTTAATAAATGTTGCGCTTCATTCATTTAAAAAAAGAAAAGTTGTATCTGATCATAATTTAGCCAACAATTACATTACAACCACAATGGAATTGGGAAAACAGATGAGTAGCAAATGCGTGTGAATTGAACTTCAACTTCAAAATATATCCCAAATTTTAAAAGTGCGACATTACTTTAAACCTAACTGTACCTTAACAGATGACATGAATGCTGTTAATCTGCAGATCTTATCTGAATTAAAATTTCTTTTAAAGGTTTCAAGCAAAACTTTTGAAGAGGATGACTTTACTCATACGTTTTGGTAAGTATTTTACTGTGAGTACATCTTTAGAGTAGAATTTCATTAATTAAAACACTCACTTGCCCTTATGTATTACCCTTTGAATGTATCAGCTTTCTTTAGCAAACTCCACTGATATTTTGTTGTCAAAGCGAGAATGAAAGTTTTACAAGTGAAAAGTTCGATGACAGACTTCAGAGTTTTTAAACACAAGTTCCTTCTGGCACAAATGAACAGAGCGAGGCCTGAGGTGTCTCTACAAAAGACTCTACAAATTAAAACGGAATAATTTTAGTTTAATTCAAGCAATTTAATAGTTGCTTGAATTAATAGTCAGAGAATGAGCCGACATATTTGCTCAGTGGTAAATGATATGAACCATGTTAGCTGAACTAATGAAAGCCCTGTTGCTACAATATGGTGCAGGGCACCTCTTCATCAAAAGGCCTCTGAATCAGGTGATAAAGTTGGACCCTTATCATGTCAGTCAATATTGTTCTTTAGTAGTTCATGTTCCCATATTTTCAAACAAAGTTACAATTACTACAAACCAATTGCCATATGTTGAGCCTGGGGTAGCACCTAATCAGCACTCAGCACTCCAAAATGATTGAGCTCATAATGAGGGATTTGCCTCTTCATCTACTGAGAAGTACTCAGAAGTCAAATGGTGTTATGTGTATCCCCTCAGGAGCACTCCTCTGACCAAATCTGTTCCACAAAATTTCCTGCATATCTATTAATCACTTTTTAGAAAATGCTTCAAACAGACTAACAAGCAAACAGCCGGACGGGGCCTAACTGGTGTCTGACAAGCACCAGTGCATGTTCAAAATACCCATGGAATTGTCCTTTAATGTCTAGTTAATGTCAGATTGAAATTGACCGTGACATTTGTGGTGAAACAATCACAATTTATTCTGAACTAGCACCTCAAATTGTAAAAATAACTGATGAAACTCTCATGCTGGTATGTCACTGACTTTCATATTTAGAGAAACACTGTCTCACTGAGTCATGCTGCAGAGTTATTGAACTGTGAAGGCTTTTAGGAATTCACAGGCATCTTTAATGTCAGATAACCGCACTGCCACTCCAGTGTCAAACATGTCAGGACAGACAATATAAACTCTTGAAATATAATATATATTGGTATTACTTTAGAGAGATTAACTCAAACCCAGACCTGACCTCAACCCCCACTCCAAACCTAATTTGTGTGTATGCGTGTGTGTGTGTGTGTGTGTGTGTGTGTGTGTGTGTGTGTGTGTGTGTGTGTGTGTGCATGTAATTGCATTCATACAATATGCGTGTGTAATGTCAATCCGCTCTAGTCATCCTACACTTATCCTTCATCCTCTCTGCACCCAGATTTAACTGTCAAATAAGGCACCTCCCCATGCCCACCATACCCCCCCCCCCCACCAACTTTCTAAACCCCAGCGCTTAGCTAACCCTCTGGATCACAGACACAATATTTTATCTTTCCAAAATGCCTGGGACTTTTTTCCCCTCACAGTCTCTAGCTTGCTTAACATTGCCAAACCGAACCAACTTAAAAGCACAAGTGAGATCTTTTGAAGAGAAGCATGACATAGCTGAGGATGAGAGAGAAGAGGAGGGGTGTACATGCACCCCCTTCCTTCTTCACTTGTCCAATTCCCGCATGTGCATAATTCTGTCTCAGACGAAGCTCTGCTGCTCTTAGATGTTGTGATTTGCATGGATTTGAAAGGGGGATGGGGTGGATTTCCAGGACACTCATGAGTGAATGTAGCCATAGAAGCATGCTGGATTAAAAGGCTGGGTCTTTGATAAGGAGATGAAGGAGAGCAAGGGGATAGGAGAAGAAAGGTGATTAGAGGCCAAGGTCTGGCACTCGGTGTAAGGATGGCAGATTTCTGAAGGTGATTTACAGCTCAGGCATCTCAGGATGAAGAGATGTGGGGAAATTACATCATTCAGATAGAGTGATATGTGGAGGCGTGAATCAAAATGATATATATTGTTGAATAAAAAACCAATGATCAAGTTTAGTGACAAGAAATTAAGGAAAAAGGTTTGTTCAGTAATACTTAACATTATTATTTATCAGCAGAGCTGCCATCATATCTGTCCAGTTAAGGCTTCCAGTTGCAGCCAGTTACCTTAGCACAAAGACTTGAAAAAGGGGGAAACAATTTCTTAGCTGTATTCAAAATTAACTAATCTGCTGACAGGTTGGGTTTTATGAAGAGCTATATCATGTTTTAGATTCGAATATGTGAATGTAAACCTGATTAGTAGCTGGGTGCTAGCTTGATTGTGAGATAACTCCGGTATTCTGATAGTAGCAATAAGAGTAACAATAATCGACGGTATCAATATCACTCTTTATTACAGCCAAAATAATAAGCCGGTATAAAATTTAACGGTTAATAAAAAAACCAAAAGAAATAATGATAATAATTCTAGCTGAGGAAATAATTAAGACTCACTCATTTATCAGAGAGGGAAATCATATCTGGTGAAAAAAAACATCTCACCCCTTCCTCTAACATCCCCTCATCATGCCACATCGCTCGTAGTATGTCTGAGGAATTTTTAACTCTCTAACCGCTAGAGTCCGCCTGCTCACTGTACGCTGGCAGGAGGTGAGAACTTCCTGTTGTTACTGCCAGGTTGCCAGTAAGTTAATGCTCCCAGCCAAGAAACAGTCCAACACACAACAACACCCCGAAGCCCAAACTGTAGTTTTTACACTTTATATTTCTACCAATCGAGCAAACAGGATATAACGTGCCAATGAGTGAGCTTTAGAGGTGGTGGTAGGTGGATTTTGTGGCATTCAGACAGATCAAGCTGGCTGTTTCCCCCAGTTTACATTTTTTAAGCTAAGCGAAGCAAACTGGCAACCGGCAGCCGGCTGAAATTTTACCACACAAAAATGTGAGCGAAGTGATTCTTCTCATCTAACTCTCCACAAGGGAAAGAAAGAAAATTTCCCCCCAAAAAATGTATGTCCTAAAAAAACAAACAATCTGGCTGATTATTGAGCTAGAGCTGGGAGACGATTATTTTAGCTATGGTTTGACACAAAGGTAAGATACCCTGCCCTACATACACATTGGCATTTACATTCACATAAAATTCAATAACACAAAAAAACTCCTGCATACTTAAAACAAAGACATAAATTAGAATACAGAAGAACAAGCTGAAACAGAGATTAAGCTGAATCATACTGCAGCCTCTTACCTTAATTTTAGATGTTTTGAATAATTGATTCAGTTCAAAGAAGAGATTTTTGCCTTAAACCATGAGTGTTGAATGGTCTCCTGACCGATGCTGAACTGAATCTCAATCAGTTTGTCAGGACGGGGCATATACTGCATCCCCACTAGGTCATTCTGTGGATTCCCTGAATCATTATTTCTGTACTCTGTGTGAAGGCCTGTATCCCTGTGACTTGTGAATCAATGTTTATCACAGAGAAGTGATCAGAATATGTTCTTGATGGGGAGGCAGCAGTCCACGTGTAACCCTGTTCGCAGGGAATAAAAGAGGAGGAAAACATACGGCATTAATCATACTTGCCGAATGTGTTTTTTTGCTTCGTACGGTCTGTTTCTCCCTTTCACACGTAATGTTTTAGCACTCCCTGACGCAATCTAATCTGATTTTATTCTTTACCCTCAGTCCTTCTGCCGCTAAAACTCCTTTCATCTGCTCCCCAACGCCTCCCTTGTCCTCCTCCTCCAGCCCCCTCCGCTCGGTTTCGGTCTCGGTGGCCTCCCCAGAGTGTGGTGTGTCTAACCAAGCTGTCCATGGCTGTCTGTCAGTCACACGTCAACTCACGGTCTTGGGAGAGAAACAGAGCTGCATGGATGAAAAAGGACGACCGCAGTCAGCGTGGGATGGACATCTGACTGGTGTGGACACATTTTTGCTCACATACATCGATCTACTTTCTGCTGTATGTGGCTACCTAGCCAGTGTGCTTGTGTGTTGTGTGTATTCAAACAGGACTTTTACTAATCTATCTGTTCTTCCTTAAACCACCACGTCGCCTCTCACACCCTTACTTCAATTTATTTTTCCTGCCGGCTCCCTCTCACCATTTCTTGAGTCCCTGCTCCCTGTGTTGTCTCCTTCCTGCCTCTATTCAAATGACATGCTCCCCTCTTAGCCTCTGTCACCATAGCTGCTGCCTTGGTAGCAAGTGATAGTGCGAAACTGTGTGGGAGTTCTCTGCGGTGCCGAAGATGTTTCAGGCTATTTTTCTTCTCCATCGACATGGCTTCTAGATCTGGATTGCAAATATCAAATTTAACGTCTTAGAAACGCCTGAATGCTCCCTACTTGACCATAAATACCACAATCTGCATACTAAATAAACAAAAATTGAGAACGAAACTACGGACTTGAAAGATTCTGATGGGAAAAACACCGACCAGTTCTAAAGATTTACCAAAATAAATTTATAGAGCCAGTCGCTAGCTTTAGGACCCACATTATGTTTTAAACTGCGATAACGTGAAAGGGGGTATGAAAGGGAAACCAGGTATATCTATCATTAACCAGCCCCCTGCCTGCACAATCTCCTTTAGAAGGACCGCCCACAGTGACACACTCAAATTATTCATGGGAATTGCAGACCACATAGCACCTAGCAGGAATATCACTCATCCTACCTCAGATACATGGACATTTTAATTTGATAGTGTGAAATTGGAGTGCCTCTGAAGAACCTCCCCAAAATCCTATTTCCCTGTGCTTCACTGTCACTGCTCTGTCTCTGAAATTCAAAAAAAGTTATAATTTCCTTTTTTTTAATGCTATTCTAATGATATTCTCAAGCCTATGATCACTCTTTTACTCTCTCACTCTTTTTTCCCCGAAAAAATAATATTACAGTTTTACTGAAGCTATGTCTTTTCACACTTTAATCTACTTTTGTACATGTACTTAAGTTCTTATAAAAAAAACTTCACCAGACTTCTATCTCTTTTTTTCTAAATTACCCTCACTTCATTACAACAACGCAGACAGAGAGCTGATCCTTAGCTCCACTGTACTCTACTACAATTACCTAATAACAATAGACTAATTAGCCCTTGCTTTTCTAAAACACAATCAGCAACCTTAAGCAGTTGTTTTTTCTGTATTTGATGTACTTCCTAATGAATTTTATGTTCTCACTGTGCTAATTTGTAGAAATGATTTCTTCTTGATCTTCAAAATCTGGAGATAGATTTCTGCAACAGAATAAATAGAAGATTGTTATAGACCAAAATAAGCAGCAGTGGATTAAAACCTTTACACTACTCAACTATACAGAAAATAATTCTATTTAAGTATATTTAATGTCAGCGTACTTACACTGTATATACCATTAAAGAAATGACTACTGAGCCACTGGGAATACGTCTCTGTTTTGTGGTCTTGGAGGCTCCAGGCTGAGCCGCCTCAGGCTGTGGATCTGATTGAATGTTCTCTGATAGATGTGCCTCTCTATTCCACTTCAGCCTCAGCACAAACACTTCAGAGTGGGATAGGCTAAGAACACATTTACTCCCAGTTGCACATACTGCCCTACTTTAGTCCAACACCACTGTAGCTCCCAATCTTTCTTTTGACTGATATTTGCAGAGCCATTTCAGAAGGATATTTATATTCAGGGTGGAAATGGACTACAAAATTTCTGACAATTTTCTGAGCTTTCATGTCTTTCATGTCAGTGAAGAATCCTCTTGAGTTGGAGGGGTTCACAGGCTCCATAAAACCAGTTCATTGCAAACCTTCCTTACTCCTCCCAGGTTGTCTGTTTTCTCTCTTATGCTATATCATCCCTTCCTTGTGGTCTCTGTTTACTACAAGATAACAGTTATATCAATCTAAGAGTATGTCACAAAAAAAACAAAAGAATGGATTTTTCCCTCATGGAGGTTGGGGACATATACAAAATCAATAGATACTGACAGATTAGAAAGCCAGAGAGAGTGCAAGTGCACTTGCTCAAAGTATCCATCATCCCCAAAAAACGCTTCAGTTGTGGCAACGATATTTCCAGGATGACTGTAATTCTACTTTGTCCACTAGATACAATAATATGAACATCTGCACAGTCTAAAGTGTGCTCACACTGGAAACAAGGCAAATGTTTTTTATATAATATTTGTGTTGGGTTGTTGTGACAGCCAATTTAGCCTAGGAACTGTAGACATTTGCTGTAACCTAGTATGAAAAGTTAAAAGGTAGTATATTTAAATTCCTTAAGCACTTTATTAGGATCCAAACAGCCAACCATATGGCAGCAGGGCAATGCATAAAATTATTCAGATACACGTCAGGAGTTTCAGTTAGAGGTCCCTTATTTCACACTTTTCCTATGTTTTATAATAATATTTATTTTTTTATAATAAGATATATTTGGGTTTTGTGCCAGTCAGCCAACCAGAAGAGAGGCTCTGGTAAACACTTGGGAGAAACCAAATCCTGCGAGATTGGACAGTAGATTGGTGTGTACTTTGCTGGGGGTATGGCTGAGGGTGGTGACTGTATAGTTGACACCACAAAGTTATGAAAGTCCTGGCAGCTCGTTTAAAGGCATTGTTCCTGAATATGGGCTGTGCGCAGCTCTCCGAGGGCTGAATGTTTTGATACTTCAACAGCATTTATAGTCGTAGCTCCTGCTTTATCATCAAAAAAGATTCAATGACATGACGCAATTGCCAGGGCAAAAGACCAAGTCAGATTTCTCTCCTTTCAGCAGCCTGCGGTTTGCAAAGACTCACCAAACCCAGAAAGTTGAAGACCAGAAAAATTTAGCCTGATCTGATGAATGTGGATTTCTGTTGAGGCACGCATGGACCCAACCTGCCTTGTGTCAACAGTCCAGGCTAGTGGTGCTGATCTAATGTTGTGGGCACGATTTCTGGGCATAGTTTGGGTCCCTTCAATTAATCATGGTTTGAATACCACAGTCTATCTGAGCATTGTTGCTGAACATGTGCATCCCTTTATGGTCACAGTTCACCGTCTTCTAACGGTTACTTCCAGCAGGATAATGTCACAAAGCAAAAGCTGCCTTAAACTGGTTTCATGAAGAGGACAATGAGTTCAGTGAACTTCAGTGGCCTCCCCAGTCACCAGAGCTGAACCCAGTACAAACCTTTGGGATGTGGTAGGACGGTATTGGCAGCTTGATTGTGTAGCTGATAAATCTGCAGAAATGATGTGATGCATTTATGTCACCATGGACCAGAATCTCAGAGGAATGTTTCCAACATCTTGTGGGATCAGTGTCATGAGGAACTGAGGCTGTTTGATGAGCAAAAGGAGACCGTACTCAGTATAAATGTTGTGTTCATAATAACATGCTTGGTGAGTGTTTTGTAGCAAGTTTAAAATATATAAAGTTCATGGTCTGTAATAAAGATAAAAAGATCCTAGAGTCACAATAAACAATTCGCAAGAGTTGTCAAAAAACCTATGAATAGTATTTATTTTAATCATTGAAAATTCATTATATGGTAAAATAGCTAAAAATGCTAAAAATATATTTATTTCTAATTGTTCATCAGATTCTATGTTTATTTTAGATAATCTGTTACTCTGACAGATATCACTACAATACTGAGGGAATTTTCATTGTTCAGGTTTTTTTTTCTGTGAGAACACCACACTATCAGTCTTGTGATTATTTCTCCCTGTTTTTCAGTTATGTAATGTATATATTCCACTGTTTATAATGTGCCAAAATATACCAAGCCCAACGGAATGATAGTGTGGTTTAAGCCACTATGGTGACGTACTGTATATAGATGTTATTTGTATATTGTGAATATAACATTTTGTTTCGTTTTCTAAGCGCCTACTGAGCCTTATCCACTTGTTGCAGAAAGCAGCTGAAACTGTCAGAAAATGGGAATTATGCCTCGGGGAAATACTGAATATTAATGTCACAAAAAAAAAAAACATTTCACGTAGATATATTACTTGCAAATTATTTGCATGTTTGGAAAATATTTCAGCCAGAGTTCTTGCTGTATAATCACCACCCCACCTTCGTACCTTCTTTAGGTGGGGATTTAGCCGTTTAAGGTTAATTTGAAACATTTTTAAGTCTCATAGATGTGTCTTTGCCTTAAAGAAACAATATAATAGTCTTCCAAATTCTGTTCCAGCTTTTTCTTCATATATAGTAAATGTAGTATTTTTGTATCAAACTTCCTCTATACTTGTAAAACATTAATGTCATATTAAAGTCTGGAGGGATGTGGAGAAATTAATCCGGTCAAATGTGATTGGGGCGACTTCTGAGTGATTTAATCAGATTTGGCATATTTGATTAAAATCCCTCTTGTAACAACTGTATATCGCAACCATGTATGCCATTTTACTGGTTAACACACTGTAACTTCAGTTTCTCACCTCCTGAATTTCATGAGTTAGGTTTGCAATGCCCAGACCAAATACACACATTCAGCACATACATACATATACATTGCATTGTATGTACAAATATATTATGTACAATATTGAGTAAGGTACATACAAGTATGACAAAGGCTGTAAGGCAAAGAGAACTTGAACATTATAAGATGCATGATGACATTCTTTATTCTAGGGCCTTAAATTGTGTGATTAAATTTGGTGCATTCTGATTATATTATATTTTGGTTACCTTTTTTTTTTGTTGCAATTGCAGTGTTTCAAACTTTGAGTCATGAACGTCAGTGACAACTGGCTACATTTCATGAATATGACTGTTCCTTTAGTTGGAACAACAAAGCCAAAATCAAAGGTGAGTACCCTTTAAATGCGTGCGCGTGTGTGTGTGTGTGTGTGTGTGTGTGTGTGTGTGTGTGTGTGTGTGTGCGCGTGTGTGTGTGTGTGTGTGCGTGTGTGTTTGTGCGAGTGTGTGTGTGAGAGGTATCTATTTGTGCTTTTGAATGATCAGACAAGGAACAAAGGCTAAAGGAAACAGAAGACCAGATAAGACAATACCAATAAGGGATCCAAAAAAGAAACTTCTGCCCACAACTTCTCAGTCTCTATAGCAACAGCTGCTGAGGCTCCGTGCAGGAGAAAGCACTCCTCTGATTTTCCAGCAGCTCTGTTGAATGCACGATCAGATCTGTTGGATGCTGAAAATGTGGGGTATTTTTTCACCAGCCATTTAGAGGATGTGATGCAAAGAAAGCAAGGACAATTTTTCCATCATGATCCACCTCTAAGAACAGACAATACAGACTTGTCGATAATAAATTAGGACTCACTTGAGACTTAACATATTTCTGGTGTAAAAGAGTAGTATGATCACAATTGAATTATAGGGTAAATTATTTTATTGTAACGAAATTTATGTTTCTGGCCCCCTTACTCCCGCACAACACACCCCCACAATTACACACTATAGTATAAAGGCAACTTTAGGCTGTTGTTGCTATATGATTTACCTAAAGCTTAACTGTCCACTCTTATCACCGACACTGGAAGGAATGACTAACAAACAAGTAAAGCTAATGAATAAAGTCTGACGTATAAATTAAAAAATTAAAACTGTCCCAGACTACCTTTTAATCTATTTGTCCTTGTTCTGTATTTCTACCCTCTCTTCCTGAAACTCCCCCAGACTTTGTATTCAACAAGAGAAGCAACTGACAGTGAAATGGAAGAGGTCAGGGAAAAAAGAAGAAAAGAAAAAGGCTTCACTCTGAAGATAGCCTTTCCATTTTGTACATTCACATCTCTCACAATGTGCATTCATTGAAGAAATTGCTTACTAAGTTGATTATAGGCTTTAGTTGGTGCACTGAACATTATGTGGGAGAGAAACCCAAGACTGAGGGAAACTGTTGAGCTGAAAAAGGACCGGAATTCGCACAAGTCTGTGCGAAGGGGTTTTAGGTACAAAATACATGCAGCAGCTTACAGAAAAAACAAAAGTAAACGAAACAAAAAACTTTCTTTCAGACAACAAGCTTTTGTCTAAAGGACGTTCTAATGGGCCGAGCAGACACACCTTTAAATCCCGTGGTTGGTTTTAATGTCATGCTGATCGGTGTACATGCCTATTTTATTAGTAATTGTAGCATGTATAACCCATATAATGTGACATGACATAATGGGACATCGCTGCAAACATACTTTACTTCACTGTGACAGAGAGCAGACATGAAGTGTAGCATGCACAGATGGTATCTGGAAGGTCCTGCTAGCTTGTATATGTTTGTCAGCAAGAGGTTATCAGGAAACTTTTTGCCGGCTAGTTCCAGTGAGCGTGTGAAAAGGAAACAGAGTAAGGCGACACACTTTCTCAGTACCCCGGGGCAGGGACCATCCGTGGCGCAGCTGGGCTTGCTGAGAGCCTTGAGGCGAGAGGGCAACCCTCTGGTGCCTCAAGGGCAGACCACACCCCGCTGCTGCCCTACAGGCCACAAGATGTCTGGCAAGGGCAGGGCACAGATGGAGGGGTCTGTGTGTGTTGATGCTTTCAACGACGTGATGCTTGGATATGTCAAGTGCAAGTGCAAGGTACGTGAATGTTTCAATAAGGGAAAGGACTTTAGACTGACATGATTGCGTCTGTTTTACATTTAACCATGCTACTATGCAAACAGATTGCTACATACAGGTAAAATTATGATAAGTGGCTGCAAAATTAAGTAAATGAACAATGTTCATTATAATTACTGTACTTGTCTGCTTAATTAATTATCAGTATGTAGACAGGTGATAATCCTCTCTGTCCAGGGAAAACCATTTTTCTCCTTTTTATGTATATTGGTGATTTTCAGATAAGGTGAGGAATTAAACCTCCTTTGTGGGTAGTAGAAGTATTGTTAGGTTACTGGTGCCCGTTCTCAAGAGTCCCAGCACTTTACTTCCCTTCTCTACCCTCTTAAAGATCAGGTAGGTATGGGGGGCTCTCAGAGACCAACAAGGCCAAACTAGGGAGAGTAATTACATTGGGGTCCAACCTTGGGGAGCAGCTCTCAACACTCCTGCAGCTCTACAACCAGAGAACGGTGAAGAAAGCAAGTATGATCCTTTTCTCTTTCGGGAGATATGCTGGCCCTGTATTCAAAGCAAACAGGGGTAGGGCCTGCTTCATCCCCTCTGCTATTAGTTTTTTAACAAACAACCACATGACCACATTTCACTGATCCTCTCTACTCTTCACAGAGTTAATTTTAAGATTTTATTGATTGCTTACAAAGCCTGAGAATCCTTGACCCAAGCTGCCCTACGTCTAACTTTCCTGCTCCCTCAAATCATGGGAAGTGTCGTTTCTGGTTGTGCCGAGGTTCTAGATTGTTGCAGTCATGGTTCCTAGACTTTGGAATGACTTGCCTGAGGAGATCAGGGAAATAAATGTTCTCTCATCTTCTAAAACCCTGTTAAGAATGTACTTGTTAAAAACTGCTTTTTGGTGATTTAACTTTATGGCAAATTAGTTCATTTAACTTTAGAATGTGATTCGTTTTTTATTGCTCTTAGTTTGTTTTACTGTGTTGGCTTTTTAAATGTGTTCTGTTTTTATTTTGAAGCACTTTATAACTTTTCAGTATTACAACCCCCTGCATCTATCTATCTGTCTATCTATCTATCTATCTATCTATCTATCTATCTATCTATCTATCTATCTATCTATCTATCTATCTATCTATCTACAGACAGGTGACAAATTAAAGGAAAAACCAACATAAAGAAGCTGGATCATCACGAGCTACCAGATCAGTTTCACTGCTCGGTGGATTGATTCTACCAGTCTCTGGACTCTACTGGATTTGGTGCTCTGATGATGGTGGAGAAGAGCTCTGTCTAACACATCCTCCAATAGATGATCAGGTTTTTCCTTTAAGTTGTCAACCATCTGTATAGCTAAAGGTACTAATAAATGCAAAAGAATAAGCCGTATAACTACTTTCTGGTCAGTGATAGCAGGAAAATGCAAGTTAGTGTAATTTCATGCCATCTACAAGAAATTTGCCCCCAGGAGTAATGGAAATGGTTATTATCTAATCGCTAGCATTCACCCATTTTTAATGATCTGAATGAAAATGAAAGAAAGTTTAAATGAGTTTGTAAAAAACAACAACGGCAATCCTCTAACTCTCTTCCCTCTACCTTTCTTTCACAATTTTGCCTGAAAAGAAAAGCTCTGTGAGCATGCAGTTCCGACTGTAAAAGTGGGAAAGGGGAGATGAAAAGGCGAAAGAATGAGAGGGAGAGAAAAGGGGAGACAAAGAGAGAGATCCCTTTGATGTTCACTGCTACAACACATCACAAAGTCAACTCAAAGGGTTTGTTAAAAATGCATGGCATGCACACAACTAGAAAATAAGTAATGAACTTTAAGAAATAAAGATCAAGTGATTTCATACACACCCTGACTTCAAAGAATCAACTTGACTCGAGGGGAACAAAATAGAGGGAGAAAAATACATATCAATGATTTCTTCTCTCTGAGATTGCAGACTAATTATCCTTCTGTACCACAGAGTGGGACGGACAGGGCTGGAACTGAAACAATGAATGAATTTAAAAGAAGGCTAGAGGTTATTTGGACTTTAAGAGAAGTTTAGGCGAGTATTCAATATGTCCTCCGTCAAGTAACCTGACAGTATTCTAAGTGAACCTGCCATGCCAGCGGGGGTATAATAGACACAATCTGACTTTGCTTTACAGCGATGGAACACCAGTTCGAGGCAAGGAAGCAGATAATTGCTACGTAATTACATGCAACAGCAGCCATTAGAATATCCGATAAAAAAAAAAGGAAAAAGCTCATTTATGAGAGGACGGTAATGAGGATTCAATCAACGAGGACAACAGTGCCAACGCCAGGGAGACCTCTGTTCTCTCACAGTTTGACTCGCATATGCTGGCCAACATTCCACCATCTGGCAGTGGAAACAAGCATGAAATGACCAGACACTACGCAAAGTAATAACTTTGGCTGTATTCGGTATTTCTTATCTTAATGACAATGACCTTTTGCCCTTCGCCTTTTACCTCATTCCTTTTTCACCAAAGCCAGGCAAAAGTGTGACGCACACTTTTTAGCCCAGCTTCGTGTGAAATGTGACGCTGCAAGCACTTCTATCAAACAACACCTGATATGGGATCAAAGCTTGGTGATAAAGGGCAGAGAAATGACAGATATGCATAGCTGCTGATCAAATTTATGCTGGCTGGCCAGCTATTCACATGTTTAAATATACCCAACAGCAAGGTAATATCCACTTATCAACCTGCTATCAGTTTGGTTTGCGGTCTGTTCTCATAAGGCCATATTAGTGAGCTCTTGTACCATTTTTCACCTCCATTCCAACCCCTTTTCCAACATTTGTCGCTTTATTCAATATTCACAAATATATACCACTGGATTTGAAATCATTTCCAGCTCAAGTCAATGAATGCAACCATAAGCCCATGGTGGCAAAACCTCTGGAGCGCATGAATAAATCAGAGAGAGAAAGAGAGGAAGAAAAGGAGGGGGGGGGTTCAGAGGGAGGAGTGGAACAAAACTGGATCCTTTACCCCTCAGGTCTCCGAGCTCCCCAAAAATGTAATCGGCTTAACCCATGGTGTTGCTGTGGGTTCTCTAGCATGAGCCAGACTGTGCCAAACCAGATCCCACCAAGAGCAGAGAGAAGCAAAACTCAACGCCATACACCCTCTGACTAATGAGATTTCCTCCGTTGTGTTGCGTGTCAAGAGGGCGTGGGTATGTGTGTGTTTGAGAGCGTGTCAGGGTGTATCTGTGAATGTATGTCCTGCATGCCCTTGTGCTTTGTGTGTGTTTGTGTAAGCGTGCATATTTGGTAAGGAGAGTGGTGGGTGGTAAACGTCTGACATTTCCTCACAGCTGGGGGCATCTTAGGCATGCTCGGGGGTAGAAAATACTGCGTACGTGTTGAGGGGATGGAAGAGAGGGAGCCCTGAAAGGGGCATGAGTGGGAGCAGGCAGAGAAAAAGAAAGAGAGAGAGGGAGAGACGGTGAGAGAGAGAAAAGCCTGGGGCTCCCAACTGTGGTGGCATTGCTTAAAGGTGTTATTGAAGGCTAGTCCTCTCTCGTCACTCTTTGCAGAGTCCGCATTCTCTTTGGCAAGAGTGGAGATGAATTATTGAGATGAATCTAGAGAGAGCATTGAGGAAGATGAGGGGAGGTGCTAAGCGGGAGTGGTGAGAAAGGGGCTGTGCTTGAATGGGCAATCTTGGGAGTAAGAAGAGGAAATACAAAGGACCAAGACATGTAGACAGGGAGCATAGGAGGTGCAGAGTCTCAGTGGCTGTGTTTTAGAAAATGCTACTACCCAGATATGCCTTTCCAACACTTGGCTCTTTTAACTTCACTTTTGGAAGCACTGGCTGAGCTACACCTGCAGGAGTTGGAATTACCTTTCAATTACTGCTGATAAATCTACGTAAGGCTTTGGGGAGATTCCACTTTTAAGCCAGCTAATGAGACTAATTAACTAAGGAGACCTAGGGGGTTGTGAGGAGGGTTTTTTTCCACACCATTACGATTCTTTTTTTTTTAATACTGTATCTCATTTTCTGAAACCCATCTGTGATATAATATTTTTTTTGTCTTTTCGAAATCATAATATACTGTCTGTGTACTACCTCTGTAACAAATTTGCTTGTTTGCTAAGGCCTAAAGTCGAAAGGATTTAGTGATATGAATAGTAATGAATCTCACGTTGTTTCCCAGTGAATATCTGACTTTAAGTTGGTACATGCAGTACTTCGAATACTGTGCAATGAGGAATATATAAAGCAGCCCTTTGCAGCATGTCCAATGCAACACATCATGAATAACTTAAGACAGTTTGCCATTTCCAACACAGGGGCTCCCGAGGAGGCCTTGTAATGGTTTAGCTGTGCTAGGCGGTAAGGTCTCACCCCTTGAGAACTGACAAGCATTACCATGCCTGCGACAGCCTGCAGCTTAGTAATAGTACGCATACACACAACTGCAGGAGCCACTTAAATATTTACACCCTTAAATGTACAGAGAATTCCTCGAGCATCATGCACTGACTATCACATCCCTCCTCTCTCTCTGTTGAAATAAAATACTGCACTTTGCAACCTTCATTTCCCAGTAGTAGCCGTAGTTTATGAACATGATCTATATCTTTATGTGTGGATAACTGGAATGTACATATGCATACACTGTATGCAAATCTGAGTGTATGTAATTCTGCCCCCCCCACATGAATGAGTCTTTAGGGAGGACTGAGGAAACACGTAGTGTAAATAAAGACCAGAATAATGATGATACTAAAACAGTGGTTTGGACTCTGTCAGTGCAGGGGAGCCTTGCACATTCTCTTGTCTCCTGCTGAGCTGACAGCAGCTTTCAAAGCAACACTGGAGATGACAGTGAAAAAAGTGCTGTGCCAATTAGGCTGCAGAGAGAGAAAGAAAATAGAAGGTGGGTGCAATGGAGAAAGAGAAAAAGAGAGGAATGGGGTGAGAAGAGAGGGTACAAGTGAAAAAGGAAAAATAATGGCCTTACTTTGTCAGGGTGGACGCTGAGCCAAACAGAGGGAGAAGAGGAGGTAAACACCAGTGGGACAAACAAGTCAGCAGGGACGAGGAAGAGAGAGAGAGACACAGGGGGAAGAGGAAGAGGGAAAGAGAGAAGGAGTGATAGAGGGAGGGCTAAATTGGCCTCTCTTCCCTCAGGCTTGGCGGCTTCACGTTGGTGCCTCACCGGGAAAGAAAGTAACGCTCCAAACAGGACCCACAGGGGACACAGGTGTGTGTGTGTGTGTGTAGTTGCATGTGCATGTGTGTGTGTGTGTGTGTGTGTGTGTGTGTGTGTATATGTGTGCATGTGCATGTTTGTTTGTCAGAAAGAAAAAAAAGTCAGACATAGATTGTGAGGCAGCCAGAAAAAAATGTGTATAAGTGAGAGAGAGCAATCCTCTGTGGGATCTGTGGGGAAGATGTCACCACTGACCAGACACAGACTGGGGTGGATTAAGACTAAAATTGCCAGAGAGCTCTGTTTTACAAACTGAAGGCACAGCAGCAATGACAACCGAGGCAATCAATACCTTTTTTTATTTCTTGTGCTACAGAATTTTCTCACATTTATTTACGATCTCTGAGTTTAATTTGATACGAGATGTGTTTTTCATCAAAGATGGGCAGAAATGTAACTTTTTTTCAAGCATGAAATTCCACTGAAGCTTGGACACAAAGCATGACAGGAAACAGGAGAGGTCAAGACGTTGTGAGCTCACACCGTAGACCCACCCGAGAGAACATTTAAGGACAGTTTAACAATATTCATAAATACAAGCAGAGGAAGACAAGACACACAAAAAACTGAAAATCATATTTTGGTTTTAATTTTTTTTAATTTAAATATTTATTTTTAAGATTGTGGGACTCTTAAAAGACTCATTTGAAAAAGAATGGTCAAAATCTAAGCTCAAGCAGATAGGATATCTTGATTTAAGCCCCTTGCATTGGTCAATCTCAAGAAACACCAGATCCTATTTTTCCCACGTTGGAACCAATAGAATAATTTGATTAGAACCTCACTGTCTGGTAAATGCCCCAAGATTTTATTACCCTGATGACATCACTATGTCATCAAAATCTTCTCCGAAACCTCATTTGCCATTTTACGACTATTTTTACAGTCAATGTCAAATGTGAATTAAAAAAACAAATCATGTAAATTCCCTTATTCTTTTGTCAGTGGTTTTAAAGTGGTCATAGCAGGTTTTAAAGCCACAGAGCTGTGGGATAGATAACCCCCTGTCGACTTATCCTTGACTGGTCAGTTCTTGCATCTCTCCTTGGTAGCAGCTGGTCAGCCTCCAGAGCGGTCCACCACGGTGAAATGTCACACTGAGTTGCGAAACCTCAGGGCCCAAGTGAGATTTTCATAACAGGGCTGATTGAGTGATAGTATTTTGTATTTTTCTTTATTTTGATACCCTCATTATTTTCTCTGCAGTAATTAAGAGTAGGTTTAGGGCCCCCTACTGTTCTTGTTTATTTTGCTGCCTGTTATGCAAAAATAGTGGGGTATTTTTCTCCTTTTTTTTTAGAGTGAAGCACAGTTTAAATGTGATCAGCATCAATGTCCAGCTGCACTTTCAATGCCCTTAATGGGACATAATCTATTTGTTCTGTTGTAAATAAATAATCACTAACAATACTTCCCAAAAAAATTGTGGCGTAATTATGTCTTCTCATAAATACAATGATACAACGGGAAACCTATCCCATAATCTTGATCTCATACTTAGGAGAAAATTACCTGCTAATTACAGGGATTAAAGTTCTGCGTCGCAATGATGGATTTCTGTCGGTTTGATTCCAGAAAGGTCATCTTTGAGATCAGGGAAACAAAGGGAGGGGAGGGGTGTGTGACACCGTGAGCCAGCCAGTTGTATCTAAATCATGAGATGTTGAACATATTATTTCAAAAATAAATAGATAATCATGACCCAAACGCCATGTAGGCTAAGGGCATGTATGCACTGTCCGCTTTTGCCTCAGCTGCCTCCATGTTCTTTACATAACAAACTAGTGGGGAAGTGGGAGGAAAATAGCAGCTGCTCTAAAACAGCATTGCAGCATCTACCTTTTCCAGAATTCATAATTATAAGACCTGAGTAATAATGAGATCTGGATTATATATTAGGAGGTAGATTTAGTAATTATGAGATAGTGAGTCAAATTTTATGAGAAACAGAATAAATAATTGCGTGATTAGGACTTTCGAGTTTTTTTCTATGGTGAACGCAACACACACCAAATTACCTGCTCAGTCTGTGTCTGCTGTGTCACTATTTGAAAATAAAATTTTATTGACAATAAAAAAAATTGGAAAATAAGATTGCTGATGGTATTAAAGCTATACTTTTTTGGATTATTCTATCTTGTAAAACATATATACTGAATAAAACCGATAGCATGTGTCCAAGTATATAGTCCCTGTATCAATGTTTTACATCTGAAGAAAAAAAAAACTGACCTTCTCTCCCCATGGAGCATCTAATGCATCTGGATGTTAACACAACTATTGTACAAGAATACGAGTCAGATAGCAGCATATTCATACTCTGCTATTTGTAGGACATCTGACAGGTCTTGCACTCCACATCGTCATTCACAATGTGTGCAATTTCCTTTCTCTAGTTTCCAAAGTCCAATTTCCTCCTCACTCACTCTCAGACAGAATGGCTGCCCCAACCTTTTCTTGACTCACAGTATTCCTTTGATATTTTATCTATTTCTGGAGATTTCAACAATAGCCAAAGTAACAGGACATTTTCGCCAGTTACATCATTGTTCCCGTGCTTAGTCATTTGGTTCCCGAAAACACCATAGACAGAAAGTAAGATCAGTGGAACTGAACTATCATGAGTAACAAAACTGTGCAAATACTTTAAATTTAATCAAGATTCATAGCAGCATCCAGAATGACCACACTTGTCCCCAGCACCAGATATTTGAGCTGCATCAGGGGAAGTGAACTTTGCATTGTTCAATCACAACAGAAAGGTTTAAGCGGCCCTTTACCACTGTTGCAGTTAATATGTTTCACAGCTGGCAATAGAGCTGTGCAACGTGTTAATGTCTTACTTATGGTCAACTCATATGTTTTACTGTCACATTTTAATTTATTCATTCAGTATATAACAAATATAGTTTACACTGCTGCTTCCTCTCCTGTGTGACTGTGTGCAGCTGTTCCTGTGTGTGTATGTGTGTGTGTATGTGTGTGCATGTTGATGTCGGTGGCTGGTGTAGAAGCAGACTTTAGGGAGTATAGGATAATAAGAGTTCCTCCATTGGGTACCTTTAAAGGGAGTTTTCTTGCAAACAAACAAGTTTACATTCTGTTTAACACAAAAATGCATTGTGTGTTCTTAAGGCCTAAAAAACATGTTGAATGTGTTTTCTTTTTAGAGAACATGGGCTGAGCCAATTTGTATTTTCATATTTTCACACCTGCATTGTTGTCATTCATGTTTGTATTGGCTACCAGTCTTTCCTGCCTCTGGCCAGCAACTGTCAGTCAGTTGAACATTGTCCACTCATGGGACATCAGATATCAGTAATACCTCTGAGTGATGCACTGTTTTATTTTGTGTTTTGTTTCCATTTGATCTTTCTCTTTACATGTATAAAACCACTGACTACATTCATTTCCAACATGAAAAACTGAGTCAAGCTTGAAATTTAGTTCGCAAACAAAGAGACGGAGCGATTTGAAGCAATTTTTGCTTTTTGCCACTTGAAAAAACAATGATGCTTAGGCTCGCATCATGTTCAAATTACTCTGTGATGACCAGGCACACAGGTACATTTGTGCTCAAAGTGTGACATCCTGTGACCTGACTCGGTCGGTGTTTTGAAAATAAAGAGTGAAGGGGAGGTTTTAGAAACTTGGCTGAGGTTCAAAACCTTTTGTAAAACAATGACAAATTCTCAAGATCATGATTGATAAAGTGGACAACTTTGCATTTCTGCTTTAGGTTTGAGTGTAGAAGAACTCAGAACCACTTCTTAAAAATGGTCATGTTGGCTGATAGAGTGAACACAGCTACAGTCCGTTTTCATACCACCTCTCGAGGGTAGGTCCGTTGTTTATTTGCGTTTTAGTCCCAGTTTGATCAGTCAGTGCATGCGAAACAGCTATTTTAGCTGGTTTTAGCTGTTTATTTTATGTGTCTGTTTTATGAGAGTGATTGCTGAAGCCCGAAAGACAAACCAGAATTTGTAATAAACCATAGTTTTCCTATAAGTAGCTTTAACTTAATAAAGCATCGCAACTGCTTTTGTACATGAGAAGCAGCAATGAGGTGCCATATTGTACAGTTAGAGTTACAGATATGATCCTGAGATCTGGATCTGGCTTGGAATCAGAAAACCTGTGTACTTGTGACTGTAGCCATACCTGGAGTGAAAAAAGGTCAACATAAGTTTCTGGACATCTCAAGCATGAGTGTCAGCTTTCAAAAAATCTGATTTAAGGCAAGTCCGCTCTAATTGCCACTGCACGTCTATCATTATACAGCTGGAATAATGAGAAGTGCAGCAGTCTGCCAGGCTCTCTGATCAGTGTTTTCTGGTCGATAAGGGTATGTCAACCCTTGTATAGTTGCAGTGAAACACCTGGTTGCAGCTGCCAGTTATTCGTAAGTTTGACAGAAGTGAAAAACTTGGTGGTCTAGATATTTATTTATCTTGATGTGAACCATATACTCCATTGAAAAATTATTTGCTATAGTATCTTTTTGTGTTTTTGCAAAGTATTTCATCTTATCTGATAATCTGATGCAATATTCAGACATTTTAGCTCAGAAAATGATCACAATTTCTTGTTTCTGTTGGCTCTGGTTCTCAGAATTTATCTTTGAACAAAAGCTCACTATTTCAAACTTCTTTGTCATTGACAGTCCCTCTGCACTGCTGTCAAGAATAGAATCAGTCAGTCCACAATAGTCCTCATTGAAATCAGTGCAGCGTAATTGCTCTGTTGTGTTGGTTACAATGGTTGCCCCCCCTTGGGAAAGTCTTTATTGTCCCCACTAGTTGTGTGGCAGATCACTAGGTCCTTGTTTGTTATTTAAGCTAGAGGGGCTAACTCAAGTTTATATAGATAAATTGGTGATTTTCTGTACTGAACTGCTGTGGCAGGGCTACAGCTGACCTGCATTTCACTTTTTGCCTGGGCCTCCTCCTGTAATTTCTCAAGTTGTTATGCATATGCACAATAAACTGGGTTGACCTCCTGTTGCCCAGAGTATGGGCCTTCTAATATTGTAGCTCCTCTTTTTTGTAGTCTGGTTTGAACATGAAAAGATTGATTTTAGAGCCTGATGTGTAGTTTCTCCCAGGAAGTGTTCTAACAAATATTTTATTTTTCAGCTATTGTAGCAGCCACTGATGTGTTCAAAAAATATGCTATAAATCTCCAGATATGATATTTCAATGTCTGAAGAAGTGTTGGTTTAGCTAGAAAGGCTAGAATATTGGCTCTCTAAGTCTGAATTGGTGAAGAGAAGAGATTTGGATGAGCATTTCTTCTATTTTCTTTTTAGCATTCAATACCAAATCAGATTAGATATAAAAAAAAATAAACGTGGGTTTTTAAAAACCTTTTCTACCATAAATTAATTCTTCTGATCAACAGCTAGCAGGGTAAAGGAAATGTAGAAATACACCAACAAAAACAGTAACGAAGAAAACGATTGCTACTCAGCAAGCATAAATGCAGAGAATGTACAATTTATCACCATCTTAAAAATGGGTTTTACAAATGTTTGATTAGGAATAATATACACTCATCGGATTTATGGGACCTTAAGGATAAATGCAGTGAGTTTTGTTGAGAGAAGACCTTTAAGTTTAGCTAAATCTACTAGAGGAAACCTTGCCACTGCTCCATTGAAGCAACAGAATGTATACTTCTACCACGGGAAGCAAGGAAACCCCACCAGAGATGTCATTTTGTACTGAAAAGACTGTAACTTTGGAAGAAACCAACTACCCACAAATTTGGCTAACTCAGACTGCTGGAGCCTCACATTAGCCTTGGCTGAAAGAGGACTGTAGATTTTGCCTGCCTGGTTCATACATTATATCTCTTTAAGAGGTCTTCTCATGGCCACTATGGAGTGGAAGAGTGATTAAAGTGACCATTAACTCTCTACATGTACACAGAGCAAGCAAGTATTGTATAAAGATATATTGGCAAAAATCTGAACGTAGCCTTTAAGGTTCTTTAGGGTCTGCACATGCTGTAGAGAATCTTCAATAAAGCTAAGAGGAGCAGTCTCAAAGACCTTCATCCTACTATGAAATGGTGAAATCTCTGTCTGTCTGTCTTTCTGTCTGACCTTCGATATTCTTAACAAATGCTCATCTGTTCAACTTCATACTTCACTTGTGTATTACTGAGGACCCAATGAAGTGCAGTGTCAACTATGAAGGTTTCTGTGTGAGAAACATAAAAAAAGAAGCATTAAAGGACAGTCGGTAATCCTGGAGCAACTGATCCACATAACCGACCAAAGATGGCTAAAGCATGGATTCCCGTGAAAACAAGCTGCAGCTACAAAGGATCATAGAAAGAGTGTAGGTGTTTTGACAGAATTCATGCATATTTGAATTATTATCACAGCAGAAGAACTGCTCTGCACTGTCACCTATAGCGAAAGCATCTGAGCATTTAGTTTAAGACAGAGCAACAGTGAGACAGCACCACTTTGTTTACTTTTTATCCCTGTTGATACGAAGCATAGTATATTAGGATTATTAACAGATGGAACTAGCAATTTATGCACCACTGCTGTAATGGCAACATTATGTTTTACCATGTGTCATCTTATGTTGTTATTTGGCCATTGCATATTTTCTGTTTCCATTAACGGCCATGTTGGCTTAAACTAACCAAAGTGGCTCAAACTAATGTTACAGACAATTGTTATAGTCTGTAAATCGTTTCAGATGTTTTTCTTAAAGATGCAACAAAGTGCATTTACCTGTTATTTTCTTAATGTTATATTAGTCCAGTGATGAAATAAATCAACCATGTACCCATTATTTGTCAATTTCCTCAGTTAAAAACTGTCTCTCCAGTTCAGGGAAAGGGTTACTATGACAGTGATTATATCAATCTACACTCACTTGTCAGTTTATTAGATACAACTAGATGATACTATGTTCCTTCTATTTTGACAACCTTTACTCATATAAATAGGATGGACAAAATACACCAAAATACAAAAACACCTCTAAGTATAACCCAGTACAGTTCAACAGCAACACAACACAGCCTCTGAAACACCCATTAAAATAAATCAACATCTCCTTAAACAGTTTTAATACAAATTGAATATTATAATCTTCATGAAGGGAGGATTATTCGTAGTGCTTGTTGCATTAATTTTATCTAGATGTACTAATAAATTGGCCAGTGAGTGTATGTGCAATCCTTTCTGAATTTTGAATTTGTGGTCTAGTATTTTCTAATCAGGTATCTGACAAGTGGGGTCTATTATTATTAATATTCTAACATATGTATTTGCAGCATTATGAACTGAGTGTCTGTGGTGACATTCCTAGAAAAAATGTGGCATTAAGATAGTGCTAGTGCAAATTGAACATTTCCTACTACTGCTGCTTCACATTCAAATCATTTAACTGGTGAAACACTAGTTGACTTTTATTATGAAGTGATAACAGGAACTGTGACGTGTTTGTCACTGAGCTTAGCAGTTAGCGCTGTTGTTCATTAAAAATTAGTCCACAAAACAAGACAGTTTTGCTCATTTCTTGACTGACCAGTTTCAGATATTGGTGGAAGTAATGGAACAAGAAGGAGCAGCCACACTGAGCCGTTAGATGAAGAGCTGCAGACGACAGGCCATACACCTCCAACTTCTCAGCCTGGTAACCATCTCCTTTCACTGTGCCCTGCCGTTTTCACACTCTAGCCGTGAGCAGCATATTATCAAATCAGATTCTCACAAAATGATGGAAAAAGCACAATTATTGGCGGATTTCTTTATCTAAATGAAAAAAAAATGTTTTTGCTGCCCCCAGAATGCTGTGACATGGTGTATTAAATCACATACGCTGTTACCACCAGTAACTACAGGTGTTGCCAAATCAACCAAGACTGAAATGTCTTAGCCTGCCGCTTTAAATATACTGAGAAATGAAAGCGGAGTCTTCGAGTATATTCATAAAAGTCAATAGATATTTTGTGAGAGCTATTCCCAACACACATTCCTAATAGCTAAATCTTTAAAAAACCCACAGCAGAAAATAACTAACGAATGACGAATGCCTGTGAGCAAAAAGAATTGATCGCGTAAGACCTTCACAAAAAAACTCTCACTCATTCGCCTCCCCTGCTTCGTTCTCACATACACATACACAAAAACACATGCACAATGAAACACACACACGCACAAACACACACAGACAGATACACACACAAACTTCCCATACCATCACAGTTGAGTGGTTTGGCAGAGCGACAGCAGCAGCGGTGGTGTGGAGCTGTCTACTGTTCTCTGTGCACTCACCTTTCACCTCCTGCCATTTTAGCCTCAGTGATTCCATTAGTGCACCTGAATACAGATGCCGATTTCAGTTCTCTGCTTTGTTCTCACCTGGCACACAAGGACAGCAGTGCAACAGATGTAACAGACAAAATATAACAGGTAGGAAAGAGAAAACACAACAGCAATGAAAATCAGATACAAGACCATATGACAGCTGGAGAGATGGTACACTGTGACATATTGACATAATTTGTTTACACCTGTTTTACCTCATGTCAGTTTTTCACCCATTTTTCCACCCTTCAGTCCTATTGCCTGTTTGTGTCCATTTTCACTCCTTTTTGTCTGCATAGCAGACCCTTTTCCATGAAACTACCTGTCCTCCTGTCTCTGAAAGACATGCCCCCCTCAGGATGATCAAGGTATTGCAGGAGAGCTGTTTAGAACAAACATTGCTCTATATACTCTTGTTAGGTGAACTAGAGAAATAAAATATGATTCACTGAGACTGTTTATACTGTATAAGAGTCTGATGGACCTGCAACAAAAATAGGGCAAACGTGTACCCCATACTTATGGATTTAATTAATACAAATGAATAGACTGGTGATAACAATAGAATTTAAAATTATGGCCTTAAATAAAGTAAATATATATATATATATATATATATATATATATATATATATATATATATTATGTATGTGCATATGAATTAGGAGATTACATTTCAGTAGAAAACTATTTTAAAAAGAAAATGAAGAAGTCTAGATTATTTCTAACAAGCTCTTGCATGGGCCCTAAACTAAGCTCTTTTATATCGAAATACAAAGCATTTCGATATATAAAGAGAGTTACATATTCTTATTTCAAATTACGTGTCTGCTCTCTTCCTCTCACTCTTTTTCTGTCTTTCCCTCCCCGAAAAAAGATGATTGGTATTCCCTCTTACCTCCTCACCAACGGCAAACATCACTCTCATCAAAGGCTCTCATCTTTGATCAGGCCTTCAAAGAAGCGTGTCATCAAAGTCTATCAGGTTAGATATGAACTGGGAAAGGAGAGAGAGAGAGAGAGAAAGAAAGAGGGGGATAGAGAGGGAGAGATTGCTGCCAACGCCTCTGGGTTACGGCACAAATGCATGCAGTAACGGGTCACTAATTACTAATTACGAACGTGCCGCACACACCAACACGGGCGCTGCTCTTAGATTGTGAGAAGAGGCGACGGTTTCGGGTTAAGACGCAAATTAGATAGGTATCACAGAGCCCTTTAACTCCGGCAACGTTACCATGCAGCAAATGGATGAGAGGGAATTGGAGATGATAGCAGCAAAGGGCAGGGAGCTGTCCTCACTTTGGAGCGACAGGGGGAAATTTACTCTTTAAACCAACATAAACGGTGTCTTCCATTGTGGCATGACATGCAACATGGAAGACCAATTACATATCACAACACAAAACGGCAGATATTGTGCCGTGTGTTGGGTGTGAGGGAAAAAAAAGGGAGGAAGTTTTGGTTAGAGAATAACAGAGGACAGAGATGAGAAATGATCTCCTTAGATAAATGCCTGTATCACTAAGTAACGCACTCTCTGACTTTGCTCACTTTAAAAGAGACAAATTCTCATGTAATGTATCCATAGCAGCACATTGCATTACTCCCGTTCCCCAGTGCTGAAATATGAGTGCTATGTCACCTAAGGCTGCCAAGCTAACCGTTTGCTTAATATAGCAGGGAGCGACACAGCAAAAAGAAAGAGAAAGAGAGCGCTAAATGGCCCGATGGAAAGAGAGAGAAGGAACGATAGAGGCTCCTGAGAAATGTGCCATCTGCATGTGAATGAGTTTCACCCGGGGAGATCTCTTTTGGAGAAATTAATGATCTCAGGAAAACCAGAACAGAGACTGCGTGCTCCTTGGAAAAAGGAACGAGTCTCCCATCAACTAGGTCTCTTTCTCCTTCGTTCTTTGTACTCAGCCAGATATCAGGCGTCCTTGGGCCTCCTCTGGCAATCGTATGCATATCCACTTGTTTAGAAATCATTATTTCACAGGGACCTGGAGGTATTTGGTGAAAGGGCCATAATCAGAGAAGGAGGGATTATATTCAAAAGAGGATGTGAGTTTGAGACAGGGAGCCAGTTAAAAATTAAATTAATGAAAGGAAAGAAAGAGCTTGGCTAGGTCTCAATGGCATTTACATCACGAATTGGGCTCTGTACCTGGGTGGTGAGATATAAGAGTTGAAAGAGCAGGAACAGGCTAATAAAGGATAATCAGCCCTGCATTGTGGAGACCTCTACTTCTTATTCTGTCCCTCATTATTTCCTTTGTCGACACATCAGTGTACTACATGGCAAATCTATATTAGAACAATGTCTCAGTGAAAATCGCCTTACTTAAATCAGAGCTTTGCACTTTTTATACTTCCAGCACTTGCAAGCTCTACAAAATCATTTTTGAAAATGCCATTTTTATAGATATACTTATACTGTCTCTTTTGGAGACACTTGACTTTTGCATGTTTAAAAATTTGAAAACTAACACTGGTATTACTTTATTTTAACTTTCACTTGCTATAAGAAATGCATTCTAAAGCATTTTGAAGACATAGCTTGATCAACATTTTCTGAGGCCACATACGCTCTCCAGCAGCCTAACACTTTAGTCTTTGGTTTCTCATGAATCCCTTCGTTACAACCGTGGTTTCGCTGTCTAGCCTGGTCTCGGCTAACTTGATGAGAAGGGCACAGCCTGCCCCGGAGTAGCTCTTACACTTAAGCTCACACGTTTAGCTGTTTACAAAGTCTAATATGTGTTTCCCCGAGACAAACCATGCAGCTGCAGAGGAGATTGCATTTTAGCTCCATTGTGAGGCTTGTGGTCCCATCATCAGATCTGACAGACGGTATGACAAGTCCTATCTGCCAGCTAGCTGATAAGTGCAGCTCGAACTGCGCTTAGGTCTGCCTCAATCCAATCATATGACAGTCCCAGTGAATGGTGTTCACTCACTGCAGCCTACCACTGCTCATTCACTATTACTCTAACACTCCAAGCTACCGATGGAAAGCTAGCCATGCAGAATTATAATGTGCTGTGTTAGATATGCTGCATCGGCTTGCTGGATTTGATTTGTGTTAGCATTTGGTTTATCTAATAGTTTCTGTAGTATAGTACACAGAGCACTGAAGGTGGCCTTTATCTAGTATATCTTGTGTGTTTTTCTTATACAGGCCTGTATTCTTTTTACAAGTGAAAGAGTATATGTGAAAAATCCACAAATTAGCCAATTGAAAACACACTTTACTTTATATTTTCTCCTCATATTCAGTCAGTTGTTTCAGTGCAATCATATTTATTCATAATCCACAAGAATCCTGTAGTAATATCGGAACCTTTGTGAACAATGTTTCTTACAAACATTTGCTCTTTAAGAAATAACCCAATGTTATGCAACTACCTTGAGTGAACTGCTGTTATTAAACTTCCTCTGATACGATAGAATCTCCAAAGTAGCTGCAGTTTCCCTGTAGAGATTTAATCCAAGCCATCACTCTGACTCCTTAATGCTGTCAGCTGATCCAATTGTAATCTGCATACAGATATTTTCACTTTAAATTCAACGCATATATGGCTATGGTTCAAATTTAGATGTAGTGAGAAGTTCAGCCTATTGTTACTTATTTTGTTTTTTAACTGGAGTAGTCTCAGCATGTACTTGTTGCAGACTCTGTGCCCGGTGTGTGTATGTCTCTATGTACGCAAGTATGGTACAACTCTGGCTCAGTAATCCCCAGTCAGTCATGCTGACAATAAGACCTCATGGAGAACCAAGCCAAGTCCAATTAACAAGAACTGTTAACATGTTCTATTGAAAGGAACCACATACTGGGCTTTCATTTGGGAGTATAAGAGCAGAGATGTAATGTGCACTGAAAAATGGTGTTTTCGACTTCCCCTCCGTTTTGGGCAAAAAGGGACGTGACAGAAAAAAAGAGAACTGGCGAATTCCATTGTAGCTAGTGCTCACATTGTCCTCCTTTTCTTCCAAATCTACTCCTCACGCACTGAAGCTACATGTACCAGGCTAATACTCAGGGGCTTAGTGTAAATTGACAGTAAGTGTAAAATCTTTTTTTCAGCACAGTTACATTTTCTTACTCAACACCTTAAAAGCGAGAACATTTTCTCAGGTTACAGCTGGAAAACAAGTAAAATGAGTGCAATCAAACTGACAGTGCCATTTAAGGTAAAAAGCAGACATTGTTTAGACATCGGCAGTCAACATCTGAGACAGACGCTGGACATCAAGCAACCAGTATGGATACATGGAGGTTATAGAGAGGTAACTCAGTCAAGCGTACAGGTATTTTGTAACAGTAAACAGCCCATTTTAAGGTTCACTTACCAGCCCCTTGTAGAACTTTCAGCTGTATCATATTGTCTTCATCAGCGGATGGTGTAAGCTCAGTTGTCGAGGAGCTGAGTCTGTTGACGTCAAAGCTGAGTAGTTTTTATGATGTCATCCCTGGCACTTTAAAATATTTAATTAATGGTTTGTAGACTACTTTAATTGTGATATAAAATCATTTATTCGCTTTTTTTTGCAAATCCATATAAATTTTTATAATCTACTACTCAATTATTAACAGCTTATGAATGATAAGACAAAAATATTGTCTATTGTCTTTCTGGGTCCTCTTCTGGGAGAAACCCTTAGACTTATACCGAGACCTCAAAAATATAAAAAATGAGAGTGGGTAAACATATAAAAAGATATAAAGGCTACATTGCATCAATGTGAAACCAGTGCTGTTTAATGAGACTAGTATAAGCTGAAATAACGTGTACTGAGAGTGGAGTCTGTGAAAGAGTCCAAAGTGTGTTGTTTTTTTTTTTTTTTCTTTGTGAAAGCTTATGGTCAATTGGAACATTGCAACAGTGAAGGCGGTGGGTTCATGTTCTGTGTGGTTTGGCAGCCAATCATTCATATGCCTCTTCAGAGTTTAGCAGTTTAACACCAGGCCTGTTAAAATGCCCTAGCAGCTGTCAATCTGGCTGCTATCCTGGCCTTGTTAGAACCCAGATAGTGAGAGGGGGAGGATTGTAGCCTCTGATACGTACAGTCACATACCCCCTGTATGCTGACAAGTGTGCAATGCCTTGCAGTTGGAATAACAACACTCTAATGAGAAGCAAGCTACATAGCATGTGCCTCACTGGGAAGGGAGATTTAAAAAACAAGCAAAGCAGTCAATTGGTCAAAGGGTTAAGTGTGGATAAATGAAGAAGGCCAAAGAGAGATTACTTAGCATTCATGTCAGGAAGACTGAAACACAGGAGACTTGGAGGGAAATACTCTTGGCTTTTGGTGGGAGGTAGCTGCAGGCTCTTCAATAAACAGTGGAGCCTATGGAGTCCTTCCAGGTCAAAATGCCATGTGGATCAATCAAAGGCATACAGACCATCTTCCCCCTAGCAAATCCACAGGTGGTACAAACTGGAAAACCCAGCCTAGAAGTCAGCATTGCAGAGTTGAAGACTCCCTACAAATATCCTTTAATCCTTGCCCTGTCCAGGCTAACAGCGGTGTCTGTGCTTGAAGGGCAGGGTGGACACTCACCGGGGTGAAGCTTTCTGCTGTTTGCCCTCAGAGCGTCCACATGAAAAATGCCCTTTGAGGGCAAGGGGAGAGTTCCCATCTTTATATTGTATCCTTTTCACAGCCATGCTGCAGAAACCATACTACTGTTATCTCAATGAAACTCTGTTTCTGAATGGAATTAAAGTATCATACATGTGTATGAAAAGGTTTAGCACCTTATATTGAGAGGGGCCACGATGTCTGTTAATTCCAACTCTGCCCTTTTATATGTCCTCTCCTTTTTAAAAGTCATATATGAATTATGATCTATTTTATGAGGACTTGGAACATATTTAGCAGTGTTTAATTACTTCTAAAGTGACCTCAACAGATTTTAAGTGCTTTCGAACACTAATAGGATATTATAAAACATTCCTATAATTACTCATTATATCACCACAGTGAGTTCATGGGTTTTCTTTTCAAGTGGTATAGGTATAATATTATTGGGACTACTTTGTATTGTACATCAGCATTTCCGTGTGGATTTTATTGCACTTTGTTTTGCCAACTCAGTCTGTGCATCACGTACAGAGATTGTCCAAATAAGATGGAGGCGATTTATTATCCGGTTGGCTGTTACAGGTGGTAATGCTCTATTCACTGTCAGCAGAATATTAATAATACAATGGATCAACAAAGTGGCATCATCTAGTGCAAACACAACTTAAAATATTTCCAGCCAATGTGTGTTTACTCTGAGTAATTTTGTGATATAAATGATATAATTAGATCAACTATGTAATTTGCATCTTTAGTGGTAATGCTGATTGTTTCTGTTGCTCTTGAAAATCATTTTTACAGCATCTTATAGTTCATACTGAAAATAAGCATAGAGGGGGTTAATTACCTGGACATGTGGGTGAGGTTCAATGACACTACTGCTATTCAGTCCGACACCATCAGGAATGACCTTTTCTATTAAATGCTCTGGTGTCCCTGTGGCTTAGTATTCTGCTCACTGGCAAAGCACCGCAGGAATATTAAGGAACGTCCATGGGTTGTTCATTTTCTCAATAATCAACAATTTATTTTGAGCTGGTAGTTTAATGACAATGCAAAGACACACTTCCAAAGATCCCTGCCATTTGGAGGAATAAACTTGGACCTTCTCCACAAAACAGATAAAGTATATTCACCAAGATATTGCAAACAGCAGCACAGTGATTTCCCTCTGAATGCTGATTAATTGCAGGTTCGCAACAGTTGCATCTTTAGGCATAACTTGTCGTGTTATCACGAATAGATCAAGAGGGCAGCCCTGTCAGTCCACTTATTGAACTAGTAAATCAGGAATGTCTGGTGGTGTCCAATTGACTGTCTTGGGACTCCACTTTCTCTACATACTGTATGTTGTCAGCCTCTGTCATATTAGTTTGAAATCTTCACTCAGGATGTAAATCATATCTAGACTTAGATTTAGAAGTTAGAAACTTCTTAATTATGATCTGTTATTTTTTTGGGTGAGAGTAACTTTTCTGATGCATCCGTCCTTCAAGACATTTGTGCAAAAAGGTAGAATGACATATTTTACAGTTTGTTACACTGTGTTGCCTAGTACAACGTTCAGTCTATATTTGATACAAATATTTGCTTAGCCTTATTTTGTTGTATGTTCCATTCTTTTTTTTTTCATTGTTTTAATGCTATCCATGTTAACAATATATTTTGTATTTTGGTATATGGGACATTTTCTCTATGTTATAGGGTACAAAGTACAACTGATTGTATTTTTACAGTAAAAATATTGAAAGGTAGGACAGAGTGTACGGTTTAATGACTAGATGGTAGTTTTTTTCTTTGCACTAGTGCACATGGTAATCTGTTTGGATTATTTTTTTTATTAGAACCCTATCTAATGTGCTATCTTGACAGAGTTCTTATTGAACATTTATCAAGACTGCACATGTAATTTGCGTTTAATCACTATGGAGTTGTGTGTGCAACCTCCGAGAGGGGCATTCATGCGGGCCTGAAAAACAAAATGATTATTCATTTTTTCATTTCTCATTAGATGACTCGCAGTTATGCTACACTTGTGCTTTAAGATCAAGGAAATAGGTCTTTGATCAAATATTTGTTCAGACAACATAAACATGATAATGAGCGATATACTGCATTTCCAATTCTTGTAATGAACATATTAAACAGCCAAAATCAGCATTTATTTTTTTTTCTAACAAAAGAAAGTTAGGATTTGATTGACTGGAATTCAAGTTATCTAATCCATTATCATCAAATCTAAATGTCTTGAGAAAGGGTCTTTCATTGTGACTCTCAGGTATAGAGAGGCCACATGGAGATGCAATCTAAGGTTATTCTGTAAATAATGCCATCCCAGGTTACAGTTACCAGCAAGCAATTTTATTTTACCTTGGCTCACTTTCAAAGGTGCACAAGACCTGTAGAAGTCTCACTCAGTTTCCCCCCCAGTATGAATTAAATATATTCAAAATTAAATAATGTATGCTTAGAAAATAAGGTCTCTCTGCAGTAAAGGGGGTGGAAAGCTTGGTTCTCCACCGAAAGACTCAGTGCTGACACTGTTGTATTTGGTATTTGGAGACAGTTCCAATTTCCCTCTGCAGCCCCTGACGCTTTCTCTCAGTCCTCCTTTCAACTCTATGCAGTGATTACATAAAAGCAATCAGATCCTCCTCAGTGCTGAGACATGTCAGCCAGATCAATAAAAATGATAAACTCTTAATGAACGCTGCTCTTCATCCCCTCTAATTCCACCACTCCTGCCAGTGTAAAAGCCTCTGTGCACAATAATGCCATTTAATATTTATTTACACCCTGTGAAAATCAATAAATAGATTTTAAATAGAGCTGGAAGACACCCGTTTGCCCTTTATCGCTCTTTTTAATGAAGGCCTCAGTCCCTTTGGAGATGGAGGGGGGATTTTTAAATGAAATTAAATGCACTTCAAGCATTTTGGGCTGGAATAAGTGGATTGAAGTAGCGTGTGTATGTGTGTGCATGTGAGTGAACACATGCATGCAGCTTGAGCTGACACTGTTTGTGGCTACACAGAGAAGGAGAGACAGTCTGAATCAGGGCTTTCAGTAATCAGTGTCACATTGTCAGGGAGGCTGCCTTTGACTAATGAGAGGTGCTGACAGCCTGGCTGCATACTCCCTTGGCTCTGCTGAGTGGGACAGATCTGTTTCAGGGCCCTTGTCAGGTTCATTCTCCCTCCTCTCCTCTCTCTCTCTCTGTCTCTCTGTGTTTCCTTTTTTTTCCTCCCTCTGAGTGTCGGAGAGAGCAATGGCCAGTGGTCAGCCCCAAGGACACCTCCTGGCATTCCACACAGTGACAAATTGACCATGGGGGACAAGGTGCGGCAAAATTGCCTCAGAGATGAAGAGGTTTTGACTGTTCCCTACTCTCCCAGGAAGAGAGACTGCAGATCTTGCCGGAATGGCAAAGACAAGAAAAAGAGAGAGAATGTCACAATATCAGAAAATAAGGCAAATAGGAGAATGGGTGAGAGCTGAGTGGGCCAGGGATTGATAGAAAAGTAAAAAGCCTGTATTGAACAACTGAGGTGACATAGTCACCCATTCAGCATGTTGTGTATCAAAGGCCAAAGGATGAATCATTGCCTGACATTGTGTGTAGCTCAGCTAAAATGCGTTCTAGATGACCTCTATGAGGCGTGGATTAGCTTTTAAAATCAAAAAACCTGCAACTACCCAGTGTTGAGGCAACTTAAGCATGTATTTGTTGCAGAAATTTTCTGCGAATCCCAGATTCTTGATGGAAAAGGTACAGAGTGAATCTGACCTTGGCAGTAAAATGTATTTGAAGACAAATGTCATCCCCCCCAAGAGGTATTTTATTGCCCTCAGTCATGGAGAGTGCATGAATTTCAAATCTGTGAGTGTATGATAACAGAAAGATTGAGCAGTGTCTACAAAGAGATTCAATATTAGAGGGTCAAGTCAGATCAATACTGTAGGTATTAACTGATCATTCTTGTTTACAGTCAAGTGGAACCCATCTCTGTGTTCCTTAAGCACGTGGGATCGATGGAAATAAAGTTTGAGTGACTTAAACATTCCTAGACTCCCCACCTGGAGATGTCACTCATGGAGGTAATTTGTTAGGCTATCATGTAGCCCACTTTTGAGGTTATATTACTGGAGATAAAGGCCAGTTTTGCAAAATGCAGTAACCATCCACAGCACATTTGTCCTGTCTGCTCCCAGTGCTAATCTGGCACAAATGCATTTGTTTGTGTTTCCCGCTATAAAAATTCCAACTTTAAAACAGCCTTGACTCAAATCAACAGCAAAAATCAACACCATCAAAATGCCAGAGGCGAAGAATACACTACACACAGGTGCACTGTCAAGTGGTGTGTGTTCACATTGTAGGAGCTTGCCTCTCTCCTGTTATCTGGCTGGCTGTCTTCAGTTGGGCCTACCTTTGAGCTAATCAGGCTGTCTCGGTTCCTTCGATGCCCCCCTGGGACAGCACAGCCACCAGCACACTTAATTGGTTCATTTGTTCCGTCATGTTTTGCTGAGCAGAGACAGAACGAGAGGAAATGCTGCAGTGGAACCATTGTCTCTACACTCGTCTCCAAGGATAAGAGAAAGTGACACATGAATGCTCTCCCAGATGGATAAATAGAAGAATGGAAGTTAGATAAAGTGTCTAATGAAAGGATGGATGCAATTCATTTGAGGAGCGAAGGTCCTATTTGATTTAATGTATGTCCATTGACTGAGATAAGTTTTACATGGAGCACTGAATAGTAGGAGAGAGAGTATAGAGAGATTCCATTGCTTTGTCTTTGTCATTATCATTTTCATTGTCTTTGTCACTTTTCACCACACCTGACATACAAATAAACATACAGGCATACATACTGTAAAACAATTATTCCCAGCCAGGGGTACTTACCCAAGGGGTATTTCTGTAGTTGCCATGGAGTGCAAAATATAAATTACAACTTTGATATGGCAATATATTTCTTTTATTAAAAGAAATGCATTGCCATATTGAGTCAGCACCTTATTTGAGAGTAGGCTATATTAGAAGTACTTAGCAGAGAATTTCACTCAGCTAAAAGTGAAAACTGGATGGCAACAGTAGCTAAAAGTAAAAAACAACATTACCTTTACCTTAATCTTCAAATGGTGAGATAAAGGTAATGAATAATCATTTTAAAATCCTGACCAAAAGTAATGGATAAATGGTTGAAATAATTAAAAGTAAGGACTACCATTCATCCTTACTTTAGGGTAAAATTAATGGATAGTTGAAAATAGCTAAAAGTAAAGATAAATGGTGAAATCACTAATTAAATCACTAGATGGTCAAAATAGATATCTAAAAGAATTGGTGGAAATGATTGAAACAGGCCAAACTGACCTAAACATTGCCTTTTTAATTGTATAAGAAGCATTTCAATAATAATCAGTGTTGTTAAATAACACTCATTTTAAATGAAGCCATTCGAAATATGATGGTTTCAAATGAGTTAGAGACAAAAAACAGTTGGGACCCACTACTTCAGAGTACATGTCCTGCATATCTCCTTGTCCATTATACAGAATTCTATTTCATTCTATGTTGACCTCTACCACTATTTGTTACACATTTGCACACACAAGCAGAGAATGCTGAGTTTTTTTTATGTAGTCATTTATTTATTTTTTTTTAACCGTGGTGGTGACATATATGAGCCAGTTACTGCAATATAACACAGTCACATAGAGAGCTTGGCTGACATAGTGCCTCTGCATGTGCTCCCCGAGCTTATCGCTTTCATCTGATGAATGGGGTAGATTGGATTGGGAGGCAGGCATAGGCAGAGAAAGGGCAGACAGAAAGGGGGGAAACCAGCCAAGGCACCATGCAGCTTAATTCTCCCATGCCTGCTCCTAAGATTATCTGCCATGATTTTCCAACATAAAATAAAGATAGATAAATAAAACCCAGTACCATACTGAATGAATAACAATGAAAAACTATAAAGGTTTCTGGGCGTCTCCAAGTAATTTATTCACCATTTGCCGGAATACCTGGAGCGAGAACAATTCGCTGGAATTGAAGGATGAAAAAGTAATAGAACATTATGTTGTAGTTGATGGGTATAAAATTACATCTGCCATTAACTCTAAGGATAATACTACCATAGTAATCAAATGATGCCTCATCAATATTGATGATTATGTGGTAGAAGGAAAACAATGGCACCTGATTAGTGATAGTGGGATACTGTGGAGCAGAGCATATTTTAGCCTTTTATTTGATACAGAAACTGTAAGTTTTGCTTGAAATGACATCAGATCTCACCAGATTTGCACTTCCCAAACTAACACATTTCCCTGGAATTGCCACTTGCTAACATCTGCACATAAATCTGTAGAATCCTCGAGGCCAGGCATACAGTATGTAATGATGGTAATTATGAGGTCACATACATGTGCATACATACCTATCTAATACTAATCATGTTTATCTGAGGAACATTGAAACCTTATACTCAAAATAAGACGGTAAGGTCAGAAAATGAGAGGAGAAACCACCTCAACTCCTTTATCTTCTCACATGTCTTTGCCTTGTCCTATCTGTACAAAACTGAATCCAAACCTGAATATTACCACTGTCAGGGAGATGACACTCTCTGCACAGCACATGGCTGCAGAGCATGATGATAGCTAACACGCTCACACAGTGACAGATGGATCAGTAGTAACCAGCAGACACCATTAAAGTGAACCTTGTGGTGCTGAGTGGAGTAGCTAGTGCAGTGAACAGGACACCTCCACCACTACTCATAGAGAAAAGCGCTGTCAGCCAGCTCTTTAATGACCACTTACAGCAGAGGGATGGGCACAGTCCAGCTCGCACTCTCCCACCTCCAGCAGGAGTTATATGAAGATAGAGCCAGTCTTGGCTTGTTGCCCTGCCATCACAGTCTCTGAGTCTGCTTTGCAAGTCCCATGTCAGGGCAGAAGTATGGCGAGGGCTGGGCCTGATGACGGGAGGCCGGGCAAGGTCTGGAGCAGCACTGAGTTATACTCCAGAGGAGCTCTGGTTAATGGAGGCAGGTCACTTGGACATCTGTTTTGGTGAGCAGAAAAGACAGGGAAAGAGAGAGAGATTAGTAAGAAGCATTGGGGGTGGGGGTGGGGGGGTCAGATGCTTCCTTGCATATGAGCTAGTAAATGCTTAGTACATAGTAGCTGGCATACATGCACACACAGAACTCTTGCTCACAAATCTTTTTACAAGACACTTTAGAATACAAACTACTTCATGCAAATTAGGGGCACTGAGTGCAGAGCCACACATTCTACATGAGCATCTAGCTACCAATCTGCGTCATACTGACAGACCATATCTTTCTCTGCCCTCACTAAAACCAGGAGAATGTCACAGTGCTCACATTACTCTCACAAAGATGAATGCTACAGCAGCAACATTGCACAGACTACAGCTCAATGACTTTGCTAACCTTTTCCAACCAACCAGACCCGCAGCTAGTCGACACAATGCTTATCTTGGCAAATATTGTATAGCAGATAACTAGGACCCACATAAACTATCTGTACACATATACCCCAAGGATGTTCAATCTGTCAGAAACACTCTAGATTTATGGACTAAAGCTACTGCACAAAGTGTTTTGTTTTATGTTTGCATGATTTGGCAAAAATAGCAGTGCTACAGGAGATTTTCTATTTTGTAATATACTAGTCTGTTGTATTTAGAACTGATTTTTTTGTGTTCATTTAAGTACACACTTGGTTTAAAGCAGATGCTGAGGGATGAGAGAATAGACAAAAAGACAAATCGAAAGGATTTCCATTTAAAGAAAGTAGGTGTCGTTATCCATAGTAACCTAGTTAGTGATTGAGTCCATACGGGAGTGTTGTTGCAGTGACATTGACAGATTTGTTCTTTTGTGCCTTTGAGACCCTCCCCACACACATACACATATGTACAACATACAGTTTGACAGAAAATCAGAGCTCTTACAGTCTGGGAAAACCAGACAGGAGGGAGATGAAACAACAAAATCCCACTGGAATAAAGTGTTCAATTGATCTATGACAGCAGTTTGACCATTGAATCAAAACAAAAGCACATACTGTATACATTTCTGTCTATAGTGACAGATGACATTCAGAATGGATGTATGGGCAGCACATATGGGAATATTGGACTAAGGATCTTTTTACTTACTGTTGAAAAGAAGAGCACATGACAGCCACAGTTTGGAAGTCACTGTATTTAATACACAGAATCAGACAGAGAAGATATGTGATCATGTAGTGCTGCCATATATGACAGACTGAGTGAAAGGGGGAGTGGTAAATTTGATCTTTTTAATTCTGCTTCAAGTCTCTCACTTCTCTTTGGGTTCACATTTGGAATAATATTATTTGTGCGAGAATAAGTAACCATGGAATTAGATCACATTTAGGATTCTAAGCCCTTGCTGGTGTCTTATTTGTTTCCCCCACTGTGACAAAGACAAAAGAGGAGAAAAAGACCCCCATTTGCTTATGATAGGGAAGCTGAATGCACAAAAAAAGCTGTTAAATTTACTTTTATTACGCTTTATGGAGCAGCTATCCCTTTCTGGTATTTAAGGACGCACACCAGGTGTTATCACTAGTATTAGCCAGTGCAGCAAGGACAGGAGATATGGCTGATCCATCCCCTGCCTGGAGACCCTATCTCTGGACAAAGCCACGCGGACTTTGCTATTCACAGGGTGGCCACAGGGTGCAGACCCTGCAGTGACAGATCCCTTTTAAAGTCGAAGCTATCTTCTGAAGGCAAATTCCTTCACAAAGCCATGTTCCCCTGGAGGATAGTGCTTTTCAGCTCTTTGCCCATAGTGTAACTGACTAAATCTCACATCTAATGACAAACAACGGGGGATAAGCAGGAGTTAGTGACAGTGAAACACTGACTTGAAATAGAACAGGTCATTTCTGGAACTGCAGTGCTGAAGTCGTTAACAAGCCAGAGTATATTGATATAAATGCAGATCACTTTCATTCTCCTGCAAAGCTCTGAGATACTGTAGGATGTCACGCTTTTCACTTTCCGCAGACAGGTAAAAAAAATATGACAGCTTCTATTGAACAAGTCCTTGGAGTGTGAATTTCACTACATATCCATATAAAGTTCACTCAGGGTCTACACAAATGAGACTGTTTCTAGCAAAGGTGATTGGCTTGAGATTACAGTGGCAAGGGTTCCCACTGAGGGACGAATGTACAATGGGGCCCTGAGGGGCCTGTTGCAGGAGGGTGTTTAGCCTCCAAGTGGCCCCCTGTGGTAACTCTATCTCAGGGGTGGCAGGGGGCCCTCAGCTGGGGCTAAGTGGAGGTGTGTAAGTCAGTGTTCCTCCCCTCTGGCTGTACCACCTCCCCAAGCTGGGAAATAGAATTGGTGACTGATAGTATTGGTTCTTTTCCTGCTTCCGCTCTTTGCTGGGTGGGAGCACTTTGTGTTGTGTGTTTGAGATAACCTTGAGGAGCAATGCGACTGATAAAAGTGGCACCTGGGTGAGAATTTTATCACTCTCTGGGGAGGCCTTCGTAATTGTCATATAAACCTATGTGTACAGTGCAAGCTTTTTAAGTATAAAGTATTTGACAATTTCCTTTACACTAAAAATATTGTTATTGTTTCTGTTATTTTATTCTTTTCTTTTTAAAGGAAATGCATAGAATAACAATGTTGCTACATTTCCAAGAAATATGATGCACTGTACAGAGACACAGTACAACCGCCCATTTTCAACCTCATTTCTCAATGCTGAGGCTATCCAGGTCACTCACTGACCACAAGATTCCAACTTGACAATGGGGACTGAATGCCAATATTTTGACTTGACTGATCGCCTCATTATTTGTGGTACCTTTTATATAATAATTCTAATAACTCCAAATACTAATTATCCTGGTTCTACCAGTTTATGTGTCTTGCAGACAGTAATGTCAAACACTGTCACTCACAGTCAGTTTTCTTGCAGGTTTTTCTTGTTTTTTTCTTAAGTCTGTGGCTAATTTAGGTTACCAGAGTTCTCATAGAAGCTTTTCTTTTGGCTGTTTTTTGAGAATGTGCAATTATGAGGCTACTCAGCCACAGTATAGGCAAACCAAGATGCAATGTACAGTGGTCAAGACCAACAAATAACAGAAAAACTCACATAAAAGTAGTAAATACAGACCTTGAAATACATAACACAATTATCAATCCATTCTCTGAAATGTTATGTCGGGTCAAGGAGTATCCGAGCATGTATTTGGCAAGATGCATGGGATACCATGAAAGGTTGAGCAATGGGCTACCACATAAACACACAACCATTTACACTTGCTCTCGCATCTACAAGCAATTTCTTGTTTCTAATTTATCTACAAATATATCTCTGAAATGTGGGAGGAAAATTGAACTTGATTCTCTCTGACTTCAGTCAGTCTGGCTTTTTCTATGTCAAAAAGTCAAAATATTTTACAGTTCATTTGAAAATGAAGGCACATTCGTGGAATGATTCACCCTACTGTTATACTGGTTGCAGCAGAAGCAGCAGGAGGAGGATTGGTATGACGAGCAGTTCCCCGAAGGCCCTTGTAGTGCGTTCATGCACGTTTTCAGCAGGCACAGGCATCCAGTTGAGGGGCCAAGCCATCTGTGATCATAACGATAGTATCTCTCAACCTAGGCAGCACTGCACTTTCCTCACAGTAAACAGGTTTTGACACTGTTGCTAAACTAATGTTTCATCGAGCACTTGATTCCAACATGAGTGAGAGTATCTCTAATGCACTCTGACATGGCTATATAAGAACATCACGCTTCATCTCCTGCTTACAATAGTGTATGTGAACTCATGAACATTACAGATTCACAAGTTATTTGCATCACCGCAGTGACTATGGATGCTGTGACGAACCCCATTACACGTATACCAAGTTCAGTTTTGGTAAGGAAAAGGGTTGTTCAACTGAAAAAAACAATACCATTGAATGTTGTAATGCAGACTGTAGATATGAATGTTACATTTCTTTGTAATGCTTTCTAAATATTTTAAAATAGCAGCTCATTCATAAAAATATGATGCAGCATGTGCAAAACATGCTTGAAAAAAACATTATGCAAAAGTCTGCTATTTTGTTTCAATACTGTGAATCCCATGAGATCACATGCAGAACCAGCAGTAGATATATAGATGGATTGATTTCTTGTTAAGACGCTTTTCCCCATTGATCTTATGAATCAAGTATAGCATGCTGTAACCTGATAAACAAAAAAGGCCGGTATTTGATTTTGTTTGTGGTGCTGTTCGTTGGTGAGAGGGCAAACTTCTGGAAACCCTGATATATTTAATAGTTCCTGTCAGACGTGTAGATAAATCTAAGCAGAGTGGGATGAAGATAACAAGGTAAGGCAATGGACTGGCATCATGCCACTTCATCTTTCACGCTCTGTCTTTTTCCAATCTCTCTCTGTCTTTACTGTATCATTCTCTTTCACCTCTCTTATCTCATCATCTATCTTTTTGTCAGCTTTCTCCCTTTTTTACAGTGCCGACACATCTGTTCAGTCCTTTCACCGACCACTGTTGTGCAGTGAGCGATGCTGCCTTAAGCCCTGAAACATCAGAGAAGCCAAAAAATAGGACAATAACAGAAAATGTCTCTCTTAAGAGATTTCCAAAGGTTCTTAGGCACAGTCTGCAGATAGCTGTTAATATCATTTATCACTGCTGGAAACCTACTTTTGCAAGAAATTTAACATTGTACAACACATACATTATAAACCCATTTAACATCACTTTTCTCAGCCGTTGACTGATTTACAGTAATTGTCTTTATTGTTGCTGTGCTGAGCATAAGGCACCTTTCTGGATGTGATTACAATGCCAGTGAAGGTTATTTTCAACTTCAAGAAACCAAACTCTCACAACCAATCTGAGTTCAATAGTATTATAAAATAGGAACGATGGAAGGGGCGTCAGGTCATTCTACTGATGTGGTAGGGACCACTTAACAGTATAATTTAACTTCGCTGGAGTAGCGCTTCTTCTTTCTTAATATGATGAAAAGTGATTAGGCACTACGACACCTTTGCCACTCCTTAGTACAAATCTTCTGTTCAGCACAATTAGCCTTTCTTCTAGGGCACCCTCCTCTATTCAAGCTTTCAGTCAGACGGACATTAGCCTTCACAACTTGCGTAGATGTTTGAGGCCTAATATGGATGCCTCTCTAAGCTCTGGCTACTGACTTCCAGACAAGCATGAAGGAGGTCAAAAAGATTAGTGCCTTTCTGAAATTAAAAGTTGGTGGGAGTACATATATTGGTGTGTTATGCGCAAGATTCTTGAATAATGTAAAAAAAAAAAAGAAAAAAAGTGTGAAATAACAAAGGCCTGGCAAAACTGTGCCAAGGTGCAAAATATCCACCATTTAGTATATAGTGTAGTGACTGTGTAACTCTGATCCATGTAATACCTTTTACAAGCATTGAGGGAAATTGCAACCTTGGAGACTTTTTTTACTGCATTATTTCATAGTATTTATGTATAGTAGGGCAGTAACAAAACACGGTAGCAAGTTATGTAAGTACATGACAATTATTAGTCCCTAACCCTGAATGACAATTTGGAGGTCGTCTTATTTTGTTGTCTTACCAGTTGTTTGGTGCAGGATTGATATAATTTTAATTCCTGAGCAATAAGTGCTTGAAGTGAGACTGGTGCTTGAAGTGTTAGCTTAGTACAGGGGCTGGAGGTTAGGAGAAGCTCCTAGCTTATAACAGAAGAGCAGCTCCCAGCAACATGAATTGCACCTCATTGTAACTCCATACTTGGTGCATGTAACCACATGTTTTGTCATTTAGATAGTTTGCCAACACTTGCCAGTATCAAGCTTACAAGCTTAGTGGAACGGTGTGGTTCCCTGCGGCTCCACTGTGAGGACAGGACACCGGAGGAGCTGACAACGTGTCTACGCAGGAGGCGTCGTGTGACAAAAGCCTCTTATCTACACAGGTCGGAGCCGGATGTACGGTCACTCACGTGAGGAACGGAAAACAGAAAAAAATAGACTTGAGACATTAAAACATGCTTCAGGTGATGAAAAGTAGTGTAACAGTAATCTACTACTTTAGCTGTTGACTAAGCAGTTACGTAATTAATTTACCTTTCCACTCGGTAATATGTAATATAAAATCCTGTAAAGCACCCTGTCAAAAACTGTTAATGTAGAGATGATAACAACCACTATAGCTTAGAGTAGCCATAACTTTAGACTCCATTTACATTTGTTCAGTTTAGTTAGACATGAATTGATGATTAAGCTACACACTGTGTCTTCCCTTAGAGTTGTTTTTGCCATCATGAATGCTTTTTTCCTGGCTGTGACCTTGTCAGGATCTTGTCTGTCTGTCATCTAGTTGCACTAAAAAGCTATCTGGCAGCATCCACCGGATAAAAGGGAGGGGTGAGAGGACAAACAAGGTTGGAGTAGGGATGAGGGAGATCTGACCTTTCTACTTCCAGAGAATTGTTTTTTGGAAAACAGCCTTTCAGAAATTAGCCAGACGACAGGTTGACACACACTATGCTACAGAAAGACAGTGTTTGTTCATGCTTCATGGGGATTTTCATGGGGATTTTCAAGATTTTTTATCATATTTTTCATTCAAATTCTCTTTTTGTGTGCATGATCCAGAATCTCCTATTGAATACAGTGGTGTTGTTACACAATATAATCAACAGTACTGCAAATAAAGTCAACTAGATACACAGATACTCAGTCAGTATCTTTGGTACATCATGTTTCCAGGCTTTCAAACCTTGGTTTTGTCCAGACAAAATAAGCTGAAAAGCAACAGAAAAATGTAAGAGAGCTTGAGCTTGAAGTCGAAGGATAAAAGCTATCCCGACTAAACCTTTTATTTATGCCAGTGTTTGAAAGTTCATATGATTTCACTCATTTACAACCTCACCAAAATATGACAGTGTGTCCTTTTAAGAGAAACACAATGCATACTGATTTTTTCCTGACTTACCAAGGTCAACACCACAGCACTGGCAGCTAATGCCACAGCGTCTGTGATGTAAAAGCAGTCTTTAAAAATGCACCGAGGTCTCCATCTGTGAGTGGTGGGGGGTAATGAGAAAGGCTCAGAGGAGGTCACCTATATGCACAGCATCAGCAGTGATGACTTTATGGAGAGACACTCGCTGAGACAAAAACACACAATCTTTCTCGACCTCTCTCTCTCTCTCTCTCTCTCTGTCACACACACACACACACACACACACACACACACACAGGCGGGCACTCCCTCAACCAGAAAGGAGACTGAAATTGGAAATAAAGACCATCCTCTGTGTCTGCAGACTGTGAATGGGAGCCGTAATGTTTTCAATTTGAGCTCTGAGAGCAATAATGGAGCTCATTCTACACCACCTAGATACTGTGGTACTGTTCGCCTTAAACCTTTAGGATTCTATCATCCCTCACTCTCTCAGTTTCTCTCTCTTTTTTCCCTCTGTGCGCTGTTCATGAAGGGATTAATTTGTGGGATAAGAAGACAGGGGTCTTGTTGAGAAAAAAAAGAATACGAATCGTGGAGAGAAGAGAGAGTGGATAAATGGATGAGGAGGTGAGGGGCAGATGAATAAGCGTGTGTTTGACTCTGGGTGTTAGTTCATACTCTGTCCTCTCGCATTTGAATGACACCTGCTCATAGTAGTTTCATTCATTCACACAGTAGAGGAATTCAAATTCACAGCAGAGATTTCATTTCTGGGCGAGCGTCCTGCATCTCTCTGTGTTAACATGCTGATTCATTCTTCCTTTGCTGGAAAAGAAAGGGTAAATTCACTTGTGTCAGGAAATATAATCCAGGTTATTGTCTCAGCAGCTGAGTGTCCATGAGTATCCTTTTAAAAACTTATAAACACAGGCTGGGGAAATAATGTTGTGAGATCTAACAGTTGAGCCAAATGCAATTGTGAAATATTTGGAATCAAAAAAACATGAATACCATTGTTGACATGAATATATTGATATGAGAACTGCTCGTGTATCCTTGAAGACTGCTATATCAGAGCTGGGTAAAAGGAAAAACCACCAAAGTGGTGCCAAAGGTGAAATATAATATGATCTGAGAACTTTAGATGGGATGTCATCAAACAAAAGTCAAGGACAGTGAGGGAAAACGCTTTTTTGAGATCAACAAAGTATTCACAATGTAATGGATCCACCTTTTCCATTCATGGCTACAATCCATACATCTGATGAAAGTGTGTGCAAGTACAGAGCCGTTGAAGTCCACCTGACCTTTACGAAATGGATCCGAGTAGACAAAAGTGTGAAAAATGCAGACAGACAGACGGAGAAGGAGACAGGAGGGAGAAAATTCTTTTAAATGAATGGACAATAGTAGTCTCCTTCCTCAAAACACTGTTAAATCTGCGTGTCTGAATTTCATGCTCTATCAATCAGAAACAAAAGCTCAAGTCTCTGCAGACAGTTGAATCACTGATGCTTTTCAGTTTTGCCCTTTATGTCCATTTCTCATGAAACAAAGAGACATCATGGCATCATCAAGATTCATGTTTGTGTGTTTTTCATGCCCATCAAATAACAGAAACTACTTGTCTGCATCCCTTCATTGCTATCATTGTGCTGCCAGCGGGTCAATCCCTGTGTCTTCCTGGCTGTAAAAGCCAACATGTTTTATTCCCACACAAATGTCAAAAATGTATCAGATAGTAATTTTATAGTAATGTTTCTGCTGTCTTGAGATCAAAAAAGTCTCAAATGTTGTGATAGCACATTTTCATGAAGCAACCCAAATGATTTTCCGTAATTAGCCTAAAATAATGTAACATAGCCACTTAATGCTTATGCTTAAACTAAAAGCTACAATCAAAGAGAAACACTGAAAAGATCAGATGATGCCAGTATTGATCATCTGATTTCCTTGTGTACGTTTGTGTCCAAAGACGAACATGTACGTTTACTCCAGCTCCAATTTTAATACTCTGCCAATATTGTTTGTTTTTAAAACTGTCAAAGGATGGCTGATCTTAAGGAGCTATTCGTCACTGGGCTGTGATCAACATATACGGTTCTGTTTGATTGGTCTACAAGGACACAGCCAAAATGAGTGGCAGCCTCTGCCACGTGAGGTATCCACTCTGTAGGATCACTATGGTTTATTATCAGGCACATCATACAGAAAGGCTTCTCTTCAATGAGATTATCATGAACTTATCAGGCAGTTCCTTTATTATCAGTCACTTTAGTGACTAAAAAAAATTATTAGGGGTTTTGAAAAAGGTAGAGGTCAGTATAATTCCTTTTTCAGTAGAAGAGGAAAGGTCTTTTATCTTTTCTCATTGCAGATTTATATTTTAATTAATTCTTCCTTTTTTTTCTTACTCCTCTCTCCTCCTCTCCATCTGTACACATTCATATCCCATTAATACTCGTTACTAATTCGACATCTTCTCTCTCCATAGTTTTGTTCTTTCTCGTCTCCTCTCTCCTCCTGTCACTTTCTGCAGGTTTTCCTGCCTCTCAAGCTGCAGCGTCTACATCTGTGGCTGCTGACCACCTACTGCTCCATGATCCTGATCAACACCCACTGCTTTAATTATTATTACTATTATCATTATTATTATTGGTATATTTAGCATGATTATTATCAGTCTTCTTATTATGCATCTTTATGTGGAAACTACACCTCCCTCTCTCTCTTCCCAGCCGGTCGAGGCAGACGTCCATCCACCATTAGCCAGGATGTGTTCAACGTTTCTACCTGTTAACAAGGAGTTTTTCAAGTGCCCTGAGTTAACCTCTGTTATTATTTGGTGCTATTTAAATAAAATTGGCTTGACTTACATCGGTCATACAAAGATTTTTTTACAAAGGCTTTTTTTTTTTTTTTTTTTACAACAAAGTAAAAGTTAAATTTTTCGCATAATAGACAAAATTGTTGAAAAACGTCAACTCTGGCTATTTATAGTTTGGAACATTATTCAGTTCATTAATGTCCACAGGTGTTCTTCAGTCGACTGGCCCAGAACCAAAACATCTGTGTGAAAATCTCAAGCTTATTGGTCTTGTGAGGACATGCTGTCTCTCAAGCTGTCTCTCTCTCTCTCTCCAGTAAAGATACATGAGGAGAGTGTTGATGTTTGTTTTCTAAAGGAGAGGGCCCACAGAAAATGTTATCAACACTGCGAGGGGTGTTTTTGATTAATAAATGGAAAAACAAGTTTCACCCCTTCCTCCCCACCATTGTAATGTCCATACAGTCCATTAATTATTCCATTGGTTTTAAGCTAGACTCAGGATACCACATATGGAGATTTAAAAATGAACATTAGTGATAAGAAAACTCCTGAAGAGACCATGTAATAAATATATAGCTTATTCTTTCTCATCTTATTTACCACAACATGACAGCTCTAAGGACCATTGCAGTTAGCGATAGCAGCTGGTTATGCCTGTGGAGGATAAAGGTGATTTGTAAAAAAGAAAAAAAGAAAAAAAAACCCAAACAGATGCACCTTGCAAGTGCTAAAAAGGAGAGCGGTAATGGACGCTCGTGTTCAGTTAGGCCTCCTGTCTCTTTCCAGTAGAGGGAAGACAGGACAGCTTCATCAGTCTATTTTTTTTAAAATTCTTTCTCAGGTCCAGGAACACGATGTGCATGCCAACAGTGTGATGGCCGACAGGTTTATTTAAGCTGACAGAGATGAATCTCCCGGCAGAGGGCTGGGCTGTGTTCAGCTGTCCTGCTGAGGTGAGCCCACACCAGGGCTGACATTAAATTATTTCAGGAGGTAATTAGTCTTCTGTTTTTCACCAGGATGCCAAACGCTCTCGATCTCATGCTCTCGTGCACACACGCATTTTGCCCATGTCAGTATGTATAGGGGGGAAGGATTAAACCAAAGAAAAAGAGGTGGAACATACAGCATTAAACATATCTGAACCAGTGATAGATAGGCAACCTGTCCAGGGCATACCCCACCTCTCACCAAGTGTCAATGAGACCCTCAAAGGAAAAGCAGTATAGCTACTGGATGGATGGATTTAAATTAAGTATATTGTCAGTACAAAAAGACGTTAAAAAACTTTGTTTTTACTCACTCTGCTTCTTTTAAATGGAGACTAAGTATCTGAATGAACAATAAAAAGGTGTTAATCTTAACAAAAATGTCACTTTATATCACTGTTGTTTTTCAGAATAAAAGAATCTCATCATCCCCTTCAGCTCCCCAGTTAAATTGTCAGTTTCTTGTTTGGTTAATGATACCAAATTAAAGACTACAGTGACTGACTTAATGACAACAGACATTACTAACTTCAGTTATTAAATCAGGAGACCTTCAGAGAGAAGTGCTAAAGATATGATCACAACTCAGCTGAGGATTTAGGCTTTCTTTTTCTCCGTTTTTCCTCTCTCTTCCTATAGTGCTCTGTCCGGGAGCACTTTTTTTTAGCCTGAATCAGAAGTAAGATTAATGTTGATGCCCTATCAAGGAAAATATGATTTGGCTGTCACATTATGAATATTGTTGCCTTTATGGACTATATTATGCAAAGTCATGCAAATTAGATACGCAGCTATCAGAGAAAACAACCCTTAATTTTGTCCTTCTGCTTTTCTTGTGTTTAGCGTGTAATGTGGTTATGTGTGCTGCCAGCAAATGAAAAGTCACTTTCATGGCATATTATTTTCTCATGTCGCTTGCTGATCAAGTGGTGCATCCATTACCACCACTTCATCCTAAGATAAACAAATAGAAAGCCTTATACATTAACTTTCCTGTATATTGGATACCACACAAGCGATTTGAAAACTGTGACAACTTTCCAAAAACACATAGCCCTGAACCATAACTGTTCTGTTTTTATTTGTTTGTAAATGAAGTTGTCGAAGTGAAGAAAGACTTTAAAATAATCTAATCTCTCTCCCTCTTGTGTCTGCTGCTGAAAAACACATAGCACAACACAGGAGCTTACAGCTACTTCGATGAGCCTGTGGCTCTGTTCTCTCATTCGGTGGGTCATTGGAGGGGTAAAGAGTAATTTCCCATGAAAATTCAATTGTTTTAATCAAATTTCCTTTGATATAATTCACAATGGGCTTACAGCCACAAAGCGTTTACCTAGCTGAAACAGCGGAAGTGCCCTTGGGGGACAATTATAGTCCAGCTACAGGTACCTGACTCACAGTGTATTAAATAACCAACATCTCCTGCTATTGGATTGACAATGAAGAAGATCAAAGGAAGTAGAGAAAATGCAGATACAAAAGATGTTTTCATTTTGCATGTTCTGTTTCAGTATAGGGGTGTAACGGAAAGGTTGATTGTTTCACAATTTTTCACAGTACTATACAGTACATCAGGTTATTGGGAAACCATTGAAGTCCTTTCTATATTTCTAATATTTTATCACTGTTGGCAAATTATTAACTCAGAAATTAATGAAAAGTTTTCTTTACATTCTCAGCAAAAAAAGTTAAAACAAATATTAACATTCATTTAGTAACACAACACTATAGCCATTTAAAAATTTTGGAGCTGCAATTACTTATAATCTCCTGAGCAACAGAAAAACGTTCAGCCTGGTCCAGGTCAATACCCCCCTAGTACTCCAAAAATTGCAGAGGGAGTACTTATTCATCTGTTGCACGCATACTGGAGACAACCAGAATACTGCAAAAATTCGAATGCTACTGCATTCACTATCCAAGAAGAATTAAGTGAAGGGCAACTGGATGTGGTTGTAGATCTTGAAGACATTTCATCCCTCATCCAAGAGGTAGTTTCAGTTCTCAAATGTAGAGGGGTCTGTAGTTCTCTAATATATCCACAGTTTAATTTCCAAATGGCCTAGCAGATGGAGTTTTGGTCATTTCTTGAACAGAGTTGGTGATGTACCAGCAGCAAAGTTTCCAAGAAGATGAATATATAGAAATTCAGTATTATCAACAGGTGTGGCAGAGACCAGTGGTAACCGTGGCCAATCAGCTCTTCTCACCCTTGGTATAAAAAGCTTGATCTCTGTCATGCTAAAAAAACAAAACAAAACAAAACAAAACAAACAAAAAAAAAAAAACGCTTGACATCCATTTCATTTTGGGAGAGAAAATTCTGAACTCGAGGTGAGTCACCCTGCATCAGAATTTAACACTACATACATTGTTTATTTAATGTTTGTCGAGATATTAAAGACCCACTCCCTGACATTTTCTTTCAGATGTTGTGTACTTAGCACCAGAAGGTTTGTTATAGTAGACAATGGTTTACAAAGTAATTTCATGTGCAAGTCACAACTGGAAATGCAATTGTTCCAGTTCATTTTGTTGGTTGTCATAGTCTGTCTCACATTAGAGATTCAAAGGCGAGCATAATCAAATGTGTTTACAAAAGTCACTGTTGTCAGCAATACAACAGAGGTGACTATTATATATTATCATTCACTTAATAATTATTCTATTTGCAGGACTAGGGCATTTATTTTTGGATGTGCAAAGAAAATTACATGACTGTTTGATTAAAAAAAACCAAAAAACCCTAAAAGCTAAATAGATGCCAGTCCTGTTATTTACACCCATCAAGTCTAAGAAGGGAATATAAAAAGAATTTTGACATGCTTCAATTATAATTGCTAGAGGTCTTTGCAGTCCAGTGCATGAGCTGTACAAATGTTAGCTGTGGGCAGATATCAACACAAACCAAATATGTGTTTTGTGACAGCTCCGATTCAGCCTGGTGTCAGACCTTCAGAGCAATTTCAGTTGTATCTGTTGTATACCTGAAGACTCTCATGTGAATATATATGAACATACTATGTGCTAGCTGTCAGTTAGTCAATCATTTAAAGTTTAAATCTTGACAAATACTGGATGAAATTTTCATGGTCCCTACAGGATGATTCCTATTGACTCTGCTCATCTTAGGTTTATCTTTAGCACCACAGGAAGAACGTGATATATTGAGAACTATAGGATCTATTGTATCTATGTATTTTGTTACAGATATTCAGTGGCACAAAGGATGGATTCTAATGCTGAATTTACATTTACACCACCAGCAGGTCAGAGATTTGTCAAATACCATTACCCTGGCTGTATAGTTAGCCATTTTTTCGGACAGAAGAAACACAAAGCCATTAAGTTATTTTTTACTGTAAAGTTGGAGGCTTTACAGTACTGAAATTAGAAAATTGATGGGCAAAGTCTGAGCAAGGTGAGGAGCAAGCATGTTTTTAGTAATTAAATCTATACTGGACTGCTACATTATGGATTCATACTGTGGGACAGACAACACATTTGCCTGAAACCAATGGTTTATTGTCACAAGCACTACATACTCATTCTGTGCTGGCACTAAAATAGGTCATACTCTGGCTCTTCTTCAGCAGTGCAGTCCTTTGTGGCTCCTGGTGGAATTGAACAAGTGCAAGAGATATGGAGGGACCGTGTGACCTGCATGTGAAGTCCATGTGACCTCATGCTTCCAGAGGAGCGTGTCATGCAAGGGGTCTCTTCCCTGTGGTTTAGGGGCTGTCCATGTGACACGTGATGCAGAGCGGTCACACGCCAAGCTGATTGCACATCAGATGCGTGAAAAACTGCAGGAAGAGTGAGAAAAATGGCAAAGGTGTGTCGCTCTCTCCCTTGCAGCCCTGACACCAGCACAGGGTTTGTCCTACCATTGAACCAAACCAGTTCAGACATAAAGGTTTGTGTGTGTGTTTGTGAGCGTGTTTGTGTGCGCGTGTGTGTGTGCGCGTGTGCGTGTGCGTGTGCATGTGTGTGTGTGTGTTCATGCGCGTGTGCGTGTGTTTGCATGTGTTGTGGGGATCGATTGTACATTCAGGCTGTTTTTATTGTCGACCAAAATCAGACAGAGAGATTTAGAGATGCCTGTGTTTGAAATGTGTTTGCATGGTAAATCACAGCAGGCCACCTGTTTTGCTATCCTTTACTTATTTTATTTCACAGGTCTGTGAGCCACTTCACAGCTTGACTAACTTCCCTCTGAAACCATTCAGCACGGATGACCTGCACCGGTTGAGAGGCATACGCACATTTCTGCGGGCATACAGACATGTACACACATTTTCCCAGCAGTTTATCATTTCTCAATGTCATCTTTAATGAATTTGAGAGCACATCAAGTCATATCCGTCTCAAAACATAAACCTCTGTAATAAGTTGGAACAGATCATTCATGGGAGTAGGAATCTGTACTGCCTGCTACCAGCTCTGTAATTGTACTATATTGGACAATACATCTGAATTATATGCCTCAACCTCTGCCCAGTAACAACTGAATATTTTGCCCTTTTGGGAGTCATAGTCACAGTCCAAAAAGTCTAAAGCCTTCTGCTAAAAAACTGCTTTAACTGTTCTGTTGTTCAAATACAATCACTCAATCTATTGACATGTTTATTTAATATAAAAGCCTATTTTGAAGGTAAAAGTAAAAAGCAACAACAGGAGAAGGAAGATTACAATGAATAACAGCTCTATTATGTCCCTTGTCCTCTATCTATTGTTTCCTTTTCTCTCTCTAATTTCATTTCCCAGGGGACCATGGTGAGGAGGAAGGAAGTTTTCCCATGGTATCACACAAGAGACAACTCTTCCACAGGAGGAAAAATGAAGCGAATAAATAAAGAGAAAATCGAATCCCTTCAGCCGTTGCAGGAGTTCCAGCCAATGAATCAGCAGAATAAATTCTCTCCAGAGATAAACAAACATGATATTTCAGTGGGGAGCTACAGGACGGAGGGACCGCTATCAGTCTCGTAAAGTTCAGAGCGCTCCAGACCATAAAAGGGGCCGCCTTCTCAATCAGGAAAGCCTCTGGCAGGGAGGCCTTTACAGCTGCAGCTACGTGATGAAAACACACGGAAAAGCTCACACACACATGCCCTCAAGCAAGACTTTAACACCGCAGATATATAGCGTCATATAGAAAGCCATTAAAGTAGGGTTTTGAAGCACAAGTGTCTCCCGACACACTGTCAACACACTAAGTGCTCATAGGCTTGATTTACACAGCTATGTGCTACATTGTACCTGCTTGCTGTGATAATAATACATAAGACTGTATCTTGAATGGAGCGACATGCAAAGAACCTTGAACTATGAACCTTTCCCTGACTTAATTTCTGAATTTCTTTGGGTCACATTATTACTTGCAAGCATTGTTTTTGCTTTCAATATACTGTAAAATAGGGGCCCTTTGGTGATCAATCCAAAGCATCAGTGTGAATACAGAGACATTTGCGGCTTCTGTGTTGTGGCTCAGAGATAATAACAAGACAACAGTGACAGCCAGAGTCAACATTTATGCGGCTGACTTTAAAGGTCAAAATCTTGTGCATTTTCCCTTGCCTTCTTCACACCTTCAGGCAGAAGCACGAGCTGCAGATGTGAGAGAGCCACTCATGTGAAGTGAGACTTGAAAAGAGAAAGCTGGAGGCTGTGTGGAATAAGGATTTGAGGAAGCTTTCGGGTGGGGGGGGGGGTAAACAAGAAACATGTCTATTTATGTGTATTGCTAATCAAAAGACAGTTTTCACTTTGGGCTGGTGTTTGAACGTATGAAAAGGAAAAAAATCCAGCATTGCATATGAGGATTTTTTTTTTTTTTTTTTCAATTGAAAATTTGTGTGAGTCAAACTTCTTGGCTGAGGTTTTGTCTCTACCTAATTTATTGGATTGTTTCCAAACACACACTGAACTCACGCCTTGACAGGTTAAATGGATCCCGTAACACAGAGACACTTTACTTTGGCACAAAGAGGGTATTTTGGAGAAGCACCATGGTGAACTGCAGAGCTGTAAGTCTCTCTTCTTGCTTCAAGGAAACAACACATAATTGGCCTCGGCACTTGTACTGTTAGTGCAGTATAACACTTGTACAGCGATGTCAGCTATCTTTTATGATAAATGGATTCCTGCGGAAATAAAAAGGGCAGATCGCACAATCAGATTTTCCTTTTTTTTATGTGTAATCATAATCATGACATTTAAAGTATGTAGCGGCAAAATGGGCATTTAAACAGGTTCTCAGGTGCTGATGTTAACTCTCATTCCTGCAATTGTTTCTTTTTCACACCGTGCATTTCCACTCTCCAGTATTTAAAGCCCAGAATATGAAGGCTCCATCCTACCAGAGCATCTCACTCAAGATCGATAAGAGCCACCGACATTGTGAATGACTGAGCTATCATCCTTCACTATTTATAGCATGTGATGCTCTGTGAACCATGAAATTAATAAATAGCATGCTCAGTAATTGCCTGGAAACCAAGCACTGTGGCAAAGTGAGGTATAAAATCAGTGGCATCAGATGGGGTTTCTAATAAGTTGTCACATTATTGTCAATGACCTTCAAGCAATTAAAACAGAGGAGTAAAGAGACAGACTGAGAGAGGGGGTGTGTGTGTGTGTGTGTGTGGGGGGGGGTGTAGAATAAGGAGGAGGGGTTAAGAGCAGTTGAATTGATGGGAGTAGAGGAGGACTCTATTAGGATAGGAGAATCTTCATTAAAAGGTACTGAATGTGAGACAGAGAGCGTTCTGGAGAGCAGCAGGTTTGCCAACGGCTGGGTTTAAGCAATCCTTTGCCTAATCTGACGGCCGTGACACTGAGAGCCTTATAAAATCAAAAGCTCCTCCATTCAAGCAAACGTCAGGGGGTCTGGAGGGTGAGTAGCAGTTCACTTGATGAGCTCGATGAGCTTGATGAGCACTGCTGGTGGTTAAGGGTACTATTTCTACTTTTTTTTCTTTTTTTTTTTATCAGCGATGCTTTGGTGGAGCTAGACTGTAAAAATAAAACTGTACCCATGCACATAAAAAGGAGGATTTTACACAATGCAGCTACCAACACTTGGCTGATTTTACAAGCACATATTATCAGCAAGCAGAAAGCATTTCAGAGCAAGAAGTAGCCCAATAAAACATAAAATGCATACAGCCACAATGATGAAACCTGTTACCGCCTTTAATGTTGTGGCTGAACGCTGTACACATATATACAGAATGTATATAGTATATATACATATACACACATATATCCTATTGACGTTAGAATCGATCTTCAAAAACCAGACATAGCATCAGTAGTATCAGTGTTGTGGGATTGATCTGCAAACTCCTAGTCAGCAAAGCTGCATCACACACACACATGCACGCATACGCACACGCACAGGCACACACACACACACACGCACACATATACTATATATGCGTGTGAAACCAGAAACAGCTGTTAATATTGTGGCAGATCATTGTAACTGTGTGTTCGCAGAACTCTTAACAACAAGGTCACACTTGTCTCCTAAAGTGATTTGGATGATTGGACTCTCACTGAGTTTGTGGTGGTGTCTTAACACCCTGTTATTTTCCATTGTGCTTCTCTTCTTATTAGCTCACCTGAAATGCTTTTTATTGCCGGAATGTCTGAGCAGGGTTATACTGACATGCATGTAGCAATGCTGTAAACCAGCTGTTCCAGCTCATCACACTTACCAAGCTGCTCATTAGTACATCATGTTAAGCCCTCCACTAAACTCTCAACATCCCATAATGCCAAAAGCTTTCAGGATGAAATCCAGCAGAACATTCACAGTAACGGAGACTATCATGACACAGTAATCAACAGTTTGTAAGCAAATGAGGCACCAAGTGACAGACAAAACTTTGCACACATCTCTGCATTGTGGTCTCAGGGCAGTTAACTGAATAGTGGAACAGTTTAACAGTTTGTATAAAGAGGCTGAAAAAGATTGAAAGACATAAGAAGTAGCTTGCAAATATATTGACTGAAAAAAAAATTATGGAAAAAATTGAAATAAAATGTCTTAAAGTTCTATGTTTATCAGCCACTGAAAACTTTATTTAGTGCATTTAGTAGACCAGTAAACTGTTCCCAAGCACAACAGGCACTTAACAGTTAGAACATAGACTCGCAGGGAATCTTTCACCTTGTAAGGGACAAATTCCGAAATTCAGAGTAACATTAATTCCCATGTAGAAAGTGTTTCTTCAAGATGTAACGATGTTTAGATTTTTCTTTCTTCTTTTTCTTCAACTTAAGCTCACTTTTTTAGTATTTCTTAGTCCTATTTCATTCAGTTAGTATAGTTTTGAGTCAGATTTGTTTTGATGTGCTCTTGGTAATGAATTTCATATTAGTCTGGCTCCATCAAATAATAATGAGTCAGAACTAAGCTTTAGATTTTTAAGATTCATATGACGACAGGGCACTATAACAATGGAGGTGAAGGAATGGAAGGTTTCCTCCTCGGGGTAAAGAGGTGTTCAGGTTCAATGACAGCTCACCATCTTCTTTGTAAAGGAGAGAATCAAAATTTCAAGGTCCAAGGTGCTTTCTTCTATCCAACAGAATTCTGTATTACCTGATCCAACAAATAGAAGCAAGATCATAAATGAAATAACCCTGACATAAATATAAATGAACCTAGTCACTCCATTTCTGGAGAAAACAGAAATAAAGTTCTAAAACTCATTGTTTCAACTTGATTACTCAAACATGCCAGTAAACATTTTGTTATTTATACATCCAGCAGACACACTGCAACAGAGCAAATTTTAGCATTAGGTTGGAGTCCTTGTTTATGGACACCTGATGTATGTGAGGCCAAAGTTAATCTTAACTCTGTTTTGGTCTCCATCAACTCCTGTAAGAGATATTTGTCTCTTCAGCTGATTGATGCTCCACTATATAATAGCTAGTAACTAGCCTTGTCTGCTTTCTTTTCTTGGCTTTTGCTTCAAAAAGCTGCCCTCTAAGTCTAAAAATAAGAGAAACGAGAGCTCTGACTGTGAATCGAATAACAGTAAAACCGGTGAAAAACCAAAGCAAGCCAAAAGAAACCTAAACACAGTGACAATTCCCACTGGGTTGGTCACAATTAACATTCTCTCTCTCATATACACAGTCATTTGATTCATTGTTAGTACAAAAATATTAACTAAATCAACTTTAATGTAATATTTTGTATTTTAGATAAGGTTGGTATTGAAACGTCAATAAACTATCTCTTTAAAAAGAAGTTGATGGATAAATATACCTACCTGAGGAAGTGAAAAAACTCCACAGAGAGAGACTGTCAGCTCTACTGCAGTTTGGGGCTGAAGCACATCCTCCTGACTGGAATGAAATAGCAACCTCTCACTCATTAATTAGTCAACCTCTCCACCTGTGGGCCAACCTGCCACACTCCACTGTAATTGATGGAAAAAGAACAAAGGAGAGGGACTATGATAACTGATGAGAATTATAAATACATTTCAATTAATAAAAAACCCCATTGGTAATTGTCTTACAGGTTTTGCAGGTCATGTCAGTGTGTACCTGGTGAATATTGGGATTCTGTACAACACAGTGAGATAGCAGAAGTGGTACAGGAATAGAACAACAGCAATCTTCAGTGCTATTCTGGGTGAATGTGCTGTGAAAATAGAGCAATTGAGGGAGGGAGAGGCAGAAACAAAGTGAGTGAGGGCGAGTGGACGGAGAAAGAAAGGTGAGAGTGGATATCGCCCAGTGCTCTTTAATAACCAGGGCAGCAGAAGTTCAGGAACACAGACATGAGCAACCCAGTGGACACCAGAGGAAGGGCAATGGGGTCACACGACACAGAGGGGAAGATATACAGCATCGCACCCACAGGAGATTGATGTGTTTCCCAGCAATCTACAAGCCCATAAAAAAAGGGCAAGCTTAAAAACCAACCGGGGAATTGGTGTACAGAAGTTCATCTGGCATTCTCATAACATTGCAGCATGACAACATAACCTAATAAATATGAACTGCTTCACAGGTAGGGAGGCTGTTTCCCCCTCAAGCGCAAGATAGAAAAGCTAAAATGTTAATATGATATGTATTGGATGCATATACACCGATCAGCCCCGATGCTGAAAGCACTGACAGGTAAAGTGAATAACACTGATTATCTCATTACAGTGTCACCTGTCAAGGGTGAGATATATTAGGCAGCAGCAAGAGAAATGTGTAAAGATCTGAGCAAATTTGGCAACGGTGAAATTGTGATGGCTAGACGACTGGGCCAGAGCATCTCCTAAACGGCAGGTATGGCGAGTTGTTCCTCTTCTATGGTTGCCAGTACCTATCAAGATAATCCCAGCTGGTGGAGGCAGTGTGATGCTCTGGGCAATGTTTTGCTGTGAAACCTTGGGTCCTGGCATTCATGTAGATGTTACTTTGACACTTACTACCTACCTAAATGCCCCTTCTTGGCAATGCTATTTTCCTAAGGCAATGGCCTATTTCAGCAAGATATTGTGCCATACCACACTGTAAAAATTGTTCAGGAAGGGTTTGAGGAACATGCCAAAGAGTTCAAGATGTAGACTTTACTTCAAAATTCCCCAAGATCCCAATTTGTGGGATGTTTTGGAAAAAACAGGTCAGATCCATGGAGGGCCGAATCTCGCCTCTTACGGGAATAAAAGGATCGGCTGCTAACGTCTTGGTGCCAGAGGAAACCTTCAGAAGTCTTGTGGAGTAAATGCTTTGACGAGTTAGAACTGTTTTGGTGACATGAGGGGGACCTACACAATGTCAGGCAGGTGGTGTAGATGTGCAATTGCGGCATAAACTCACTCCTACTGAAATGTCAAACATCGGCTCATCTTGATGGTCTCTATTCTATTCAAAGCTGCCTTTTTCAGAAATATAGTCAAAAGAAATAAAATTCCATTTCACCGTATTTCCTCTGGTGCAGCATGAAGTGTTTAAACACCCATGTTCTACTGGTCAAAACTGCTCTGTCCTTGCTTATGGGCTAATCTTTGGCCAGAAATTTGTATCAAACTTCTATTTAGCCATACTAATTTTGTTTAGGGAGTTCAGTGTAATGCTAAACACTAAGAGGTTCTGCCCCATGAAAAAAAAAAAACACAGCAGTAAAATAATCAGATCCTCCACTTATACACGCTTATTTACTTTCTTGGTAAAATCTTCTGATGTCTACACACTCAATATGAAGCTATAGTCAGCAGCTCATTAGCTTAGCTGAGCACAAAGACTGGAAACGGAGGGAAACAGCCAGTCTGGCTTTGTCTAAAGCCAACACCTCAAAAAAGCGTGCAAAAGGGTGTGGCTTTTTTTTTTTTTTCAGAAATGTTGAACTATTCTTCTAAAGAAAACTTGCTTTACCATTGTCAATATACTCCCAATACAAATAAAATCCCTGTACTTTATTTCAGTAAAGGGTAAAAAGTGTTATCAGCGAAAGAGCTGAATCATCAAAAGTAAAAGTACTCATGCAGTCAATGACATCTGACAGTATTTTATTATTACTAATAACATAGCCCCTGCAAATGATCAATTCTGGTTGGATGAAGGTATGGATTAACTTTTGGTAACTGGACTGTATAACCATGTCAGCTATAGTGCTAAAGTTTTTTTGTAGTTCTAAATTAATGAGCCAGTTCTTAACGCCAAGTAAAGACAGCAACAGTGTGGCTCAACTAAAGACCTTTGAGTTAAGGTTATTTGTGTAACCACCAACAACAACAGAGATAAATAGCTTCTCAGTGAAAACCACTTCGAACGTGTATATATATACATACGTTCGGAAGAAGAAAAAGAGGACTTTTAAAGTAAGCTTAACACCAGCTGCAGTAAAGCAATCTGCGGGTGTGAGGAGTAACAGGATGGAAGCAAACCGGAACCCTCCATGTGGGTGAACTACAGTACTGGATAATTAAATCGGGTACTGCCAAAGCACTCCATGGGTCTTCTCATTAGATCAAGTATGAGTGAAATGGAGGTGGCCTATTTTGGTAAAATTGGCTTTAAAAAAAACCTGATTGTTTGGAACTTCATATGGAACGGTTTTAACTGCTGCGAAAGGTGGTCAGCACTATAAAGCCCTCGTAACCACGGTGAATCAAAGCTGACCGCAGCCTCAGTTCTCCAAGAAGCAAACTACTACATTTTAGGACTACAGAGGCTGAGTATTTCATATTCAGAAGACTTCATCTTCAAAGAACTCCAGCTGACTCTTTGACACCTACCTGTGTATCAAATTTTGCAGTATTTCAAAGCAACATTTGTGATGACACCCTGAGTACATTCTATAACCTCCCCAGGGACCCCACTAATTTGCATACAGGTAAGACTCTGAATACGCTCAGGTACAAGCTTTATTATAACTCAAGCAGCGGAAAATGCCTCTATTGTATTTTAAAGGCCAAAGTATCTCCCACCAGGTCTCTGTGTGTCGTCCTCTTGACAGCCACTGTCTTTAAGAGTTGCACTGGAAGATCAAAGAGCATTTTGAACTGTGGCTCCTTTCAGAGCAGCGAGGACGGTTGCATGAGCGTCTTCAAAGGAGGACAAGTTTTATTAGTCACTGCAGCGTCCATGTCAACACAGTGAACCAGGGAAAAAATACTTTAAAAGCTTAATATTGATGAGAGAAACCTAGCCCCCAAGCTTTGATTATGCAATTTTCACAAGAAAAGATGTAACCCCCCCCCCAAAAAAAAAAGGTTATGAGACCGAAATGCTTGAGCTAAATTAAAGGCGTTCAATTATATTTTAAATTACTAATAAAAAAGAGTGAGGCAACATTAAGCATCACCTCTTCTCATTGTGTTCTTTTGAAGAGGTCTTATTCTTCAGCACGGGAAAGCACTAATCATCATGCACATGCACCTGTCTCCACTCAAACAGATTGCATATTGAACCCATTCTGTGCTGCAGTGTTATTCCCATGATGTGTTTTTCATGCTCCAGCCGCTGTGTCAACCGGGCTGGAGCTGAAGGGAATTTTTAATTCAACACTGCCTCTTGTGGACTGTCTGTAAATCCGGAGTCACTATAAATACCTGCAGCACGGTCCACAGTAGATGTTGCAGTGGAAAGAAGGTCATTACCTATATCTCCTGAATGCTTGTGGATCCCCATATTGAGCTGCTCTCATACAGGAGAGATCAACTCTTATCCAGGTAATGTGGTTAATCAATTAGAAGTCCTCGTCCCCTGAGGGTATTCACATTAACTTGAGTATAGGTTTTCACTCAGAGTGGATCAGTGATCTCTCTGCAGTGGCTTCCCCCTCCAGACTTCTTTCATTATCTAAAATGAGAGCATATTGAAGGGGGTACCACGGTGCAGCAGGTTGTGGTGGGTAGATTTGTGTGAGTGGGTCCCGTTCTGTCTCTTGCCATAGCTCAGGGCTGAGGTCTCAGTATATCCATCAAATTATATTATCCATCACAATCAGCTCTTGGCTGATAAAGAGAAATGACATGAGCTGCATTTGGAGAATATAAAAAAGTGTCTCATTTAACTATAGTGTTCAGTCAGTGTCAAAAAAAAGGAAAAAAATCAAATCATTGTGGGTCCTCGATCTCCCCCACTGCAGTCTTGGTTTAGAAGAATCTATTCAAAGCCTCATATAATTTCCTGCATTTAATCTCATCCATACAGATCTGTTCATTTTCTCTAGCACAATATTCTATTCAGTGTTTTCTCTGTTACGTCTCTCTGCCTGGCCTCGCTCTCTCTCTCTATGGTCTGTTGCAGTCATCCTTTACAGGACACTCCTCCTGTTCCCTGTCAGCCAGACTTTATCCTGACTTCAATTCTCCGTTTTCACTGCAACTGATGAAAAAATGTTCAGAATAAATAAAGCACAACACAGACAAAACAGACAGGTTCAAGGGACAACCAGCAGACCTCATCAATCATGTTTCAGTAAATGACAGGCATGTCAAGCAACTGGTTAAATCAACAATAGTCTGGAGTAGGGTAGTGCAGATACTGTTGACAGCAGTTACAGGGGAAAAAAAAAAAACAGAATGTGCTTAAAAATACACAAAAAATATTAAACATTTATTGCAGTGTTTCTTTTTTCCACACTCTTACTAATGCTAAAGATAATTTTTTTTGTATTTGTCCTCACAGTATGTGCATTTCAGTCTGCAGAACTGTATTTTCAAACATATGTCACAGTATATTTTTCTACAGATATGTGCACGGTGTGATAATGAAATGATGCCTCATTATTATCTCATTATTTAGCATACAGATATGGGATTGGTATCCATCCTCTCATCTTAGCTTTCTGCAAGAAACTCAATTTCTCAAAATGTTAAGCTGTCTGAAGCTAAAACACCTTTAAGCCAGTATCTACAATATGTAATTATACTTGTAAAAGGGATGGAACAACAGAGAACCAAAATTGTACTATTCACTTCCTTGCCTCCCTGCTGCCTGAATCATCTGTCCTCCAGCCTCCATCCTCCAATCCCCATTCCATCACCAGCTCTCTGTACCAGTCTGTTCCCTTTCCAACACTCCATCACTGCAGCATGGAGCCCTGGAGATGTCTCCCCGCAAAGGAGTGATGTAGTGGACTATGCTAACAGACCCTCTTGGCCACTATTATTAACCAGGCCCAGGCCTCATTTCTCAGGGCCAACATAAACACACACACACACACACACACACACACACACACACACACACACACGCACACACACACACACAGGAGCACAAACACATAGAAAGTCCAAAAAAAGATACACACCAACGAAACTCACTCAAGAAGCTCATTCAATTCGTCAGTGGAGATAAGCAGACATTCCCTGTTTTCTTATGTTAGAATTAATGTAGCAACAACTACATATGATTTAACTTTAATTTGGTAGTTGAATTAATGAATTAGCAGTGGTGCATTACAGTGATGACAAGACTATTTTTCCTCAGTCCCACAACTCCAGTGGCCAATGATAAAAGCAGTATTATTACCACAGTATGCAATATTCAAACAAGAGATTTGTCATCTAATGAAGAGAATTACATTTCAGACTGCATGTATAATTCATTGCCATCAACCTTAATCCACTACTCAGTGTTGCAGACACAGACTGCAAATGATGAACAGAAACACACAAGTACTTTATCTGAATCAATAAACTACTTTAGATTTAAATTAAAATATATTAGATAGATTTACGGGCATTTTTGAGGACAAATGTAGGGCTAACAGTATCTGACTCTGATGTGTGGGTGTGTGTATCCATGTTTCCACGTACACAATCCAGTTTTCATGCTTCTTCTGTAGAGCATGACAAAAAACAGTTTTACGTTCTGTTGATGTGTTGCAGAGTGTGTTTTCTCAGTTGACTGGACTGGTATTCCTTCATTAGTCTATGCCTATAAGCAGAACTGCCATTCCTGTATGTGAGTGAAAAAGCCTTCGCCTTCCAGAGCTGTGTATCGAATTCCTTTACCCCCTAGTACAGCTAGTGCTGCTAGCTAGGAAACAGAGTAAATATAACTGCTCCCTCTCTAGCCCACCAAGGCATTGATTTATACATAGCCTACTGCAGCTGGGAGCCACAAATCTGAGGGGAAGTCAGCTTATTCATAGAACAAAAATATAGTTGTTTCATACACACATCTCTGAGGATTTGATTCAGTATAGATGAGGGCTGTCAGAGCAGTGTGTAGCAATGGGTGCCAACTAGACACAAATGTATTGTAAGTCTGCAAAACACTGCCAGTTGATGACATTCTCCAAGTGTGTGTGCATGTGTGTCTGTATCATTCTGGCTTTAGAGCTTTGCCAGAAGAACGGAGATGCTCTGCACAACTGTCTACATTCCTATTTTGCCTTTTTAAAAATGCTGATTCCCCATAAATGTATTACACTTGTCTGAGTATGTAGCAGTAATGCTGCACACAGCAAGAAACTCACTTTCTCACTCATACCCTTTTTACACAAAAATTAGCAGATATATGCAGGTTTTTTATTAACGTGGGTAAACCTGTTAAGAATGTGAATGACTCCTCTCCCAATGCCAGTAGACAAGTTGGCTTTCCTTTTTGCTTTTTTCTCTCTGATGTGTTACGTTGGATGCGACAAACATGCCGGAAAACAGGGGTTAGTAAACAGTAGAAAGCAGCAGGCTAGTGACTATGTAGGGCAGTTACTTTTTAAAATCATTATTGTCTCGAAAATCAACACCGACTGAACGGTGTTTGAGTACTGCTTGAATGGTGATGGATGGAATTTGTGGCCGTGATGGCACATAGATTGTATAAATACAATAAATGTTCCTAACTTTTTACACACCAATGTCCAGAACGTTCCTGTTTCCATCACAGCCAATCAGAGTTGGATTTGATACATATGTTTGACTACTGCAGAGTCATTTGACCCAGATATAGATGCTGATTGTACCTGTTCCCACTGAAGACAAAAGCCAGATATTAATAGGAGTTAGTGGTTTTTTTGTCCATTGTGAAAGAGCTTCGGAGAACAATTAAGGAAAAAGAGCAAAACGAACAGAGGGATGACTTCAGACACGTCACTTTCACTGCAGGAAGAGACAACAAACAAGTGTTTGGGAACACAAAGAAAGAGAGAAAACAGAGAGGGACAGATGGGAAAAAGGGGAACCAGCAGACAAGAAAGACTGGAATAGACAGGCGAAGAGAGAGTAAAAAAAGAAGACAGGAAAAGCATGAAAGGCCCAGGTCGGGAGTACGTTCCTCTTTTGTGAGAGGAACCTTGTTCAGTGAGCCAGTGGCTGTGGTGTCTGGCACAGCATCAGTCCATGTGATCAGACAACGGGCGCCTGGCTCATCACCCAGTCACTTTGTTCCCTCACTGACAGCCTGAAGGCCCAACTGCCTGACTGACTGTTGCTGAGAAGGAGACACAGTAGAGAAAGAGAGAGAGAGAGAGAGAGAGGACGACCACTGCCTCTGTTCACTCTCAGTGAAGAGGAAATTAGCAATGTGAAGCAATTAAAACTACTGCAAAACACTGTCTAAAATTAGCTATCCCAGGGGTCAGTGAGACAAAAAGTCAATAGTTCAAAGGATGAGTTTTTCTTTTCTCCTGTCTCTGTCTTTCACACACGTACACTCCCACAACAGTAAGATATATAATGGCCGTCCTATCCATTGCCCTGCAGGCCATGATCCCATTGCCCAGATAGAATTCCTAATTGATGTGACAAAGTGCCTGGGAGTGTCCCGTTTCTCTGGAGTGGTTTTTATTAAGGCGCTGCTCCGACCTCTTTCTCTCCTCTCTCTATCCTTTTGCATGCTATTCCTTTCACAACGAAGTGCGGTTTAAATGGAGTAAAAACACTGTCTTGACATCCGACGGTTGGATATTATTATGATCGCCGGATATTGACTGTGGCCACTTGGTGGGCAGGAATGAGAGGACAAATCAAACATCAGAAAATCTTAGCTATAAAGCCACAGTCTCTGCAGAAACGAAAAAGCATAGCAGCGCGTCAGCTTTCATCTTGTAAGATAATAGCCTAGTCATCGCTGTTAAGAAGAACTGGCTCCAGAGTGCAAAAAGAGATGGGTTGCCTGTGGAAGCTTTCAGGAGCTGTCACTCCAAGAAACATGACAGCATCGCTAAAAATAATGCCTGCTTATAAACTCAATGTCAGGGGCTCGGGGCGTGTAAGGTGTCTGCTTAAGAGACCGCAGTCTAGAGAAACCACATTTGAGCACGCCTGTGCACGCCTGTGCACGCCTGTGCACGCGCATGCACGCAAACACTATCAATCTCAGTGTTACATTTCACTGTCATTGGGCAACAAATGTAGAATGACACAAGCCGACCTATCCTTTGTTTCCTGTATCTAGATGGATGTTATTGTTGTGTTTTGCTTCCCATTAATTAAGAATGGGGCTGCTGGTGTCAGTCACTATTAATTTGGAAGTGGTGATGCGCCTGGCTTTGTTTGTCATTCTTCCTTTATTACACCAGACTATTGTCACCAAAAATCATGATTAATTTGTTGAATTTAATGATGTATAATTTGGCAACTCCATTTTTTAAAAATAGCTGTCAACTTGACAGCACTGGAAAGATTATTTTGAGGTTGGTTTTATGGGGAGAATGGGTTTGGGTTTACTAATTGCGACTTTGTTGCTGAAATTGTTTTTAACAATTCCGTTATTGCAAACGAGCATACTGAACAATATTAGCAGAATTTGTGTTTTGCTTAGGTTTATTTTGCTGCATTTGTCTGTTGACAGGTGAACGTGTTCTCTAGAATGTAATTTTGTGTACGTGTGCCTATTTTACAACAGTCATTCAGAATGCCTTAAAACCATGTTTTAAAAATGTGAGGCAAAGTTGGATATCCTCAACACAAATTACCCATCATGCAGCAACTGGAAATGTACCGGAGCTCTGAATCTCTCTGGAAATGCTGTTCTGCATGAGCGTGATCTTTAAAAGTCCATGCGTTATAACCTTTACTGCATGAAATGGGCACTCTGTATTCTAGGCCTAAAAGATGTTGAGAGACAAAGAGCCATTCACTGACCTGTGGAATGAGATCAATTCGGTGGCGAAAGAGATGCAGAACCTGGCTGATTGTGTGCCTGTCTATGCTGCGTGTGTGCATGCCTGCTTGCAAGTCTAGACTAGTCAGTGCATGTATACGTGTGTGTGAGTGTGTGTGCGTGTGTGTGTGGGTTGTGTGTGTTTGTGTGTGTGTGTGTGTGTTTGTGTGTGTGTGTGTGTGTGCGTGTGCGTGTGCGTGTGCGTGTGCATGCAGATACATGTTTGTATGTGTTGTGTGTTGGGATTCAAACCTGTTTACTCCTCAGATGTCTTGATATGGGCCATTTACATTCTGGAATGAGAAAACAGATGCAGATTCAGGGACAGTTTCCAAGCCCTATGATTTGCCAGCATTTTCAAATCAAAATCAGTCTCCCCACCTCCTGTTGTTCTCCTCACGGGTTAAAAATATTTCTCTTGGAGGGTGTCTGATGAAAGGTTTTCTCTGCATAGCCCCAGAGAGCCAGCTTGCTAAGGGGGAGGCAGCTGTGTGTGTATGTGTGTTTGCATGTGTGTCATTGGAACACATGGCAAATGCAAGATAGAAGAGAGCATTCGACGCTGACCTGAGCTGCCCTACACTGCTGTGTTTGTTTAGAACACAGAGTGAGTGCTTCATACTGAAGAAAGATAACATCCCTACCATGAAACACACACGCACACATACACAAAGGCGGAGACACTAGCCCAAAAGCTCTCCTCTGTTGTGCTGCATGTTTGCTTGTGATGTGTGTTGTCTGAAGTGCTGTTTGTTCTCCTCCCCGTGCTTGATCAGGTTGGATGAAATCTCCTTCCCCTGCTGATGGCAGCGACACAGTAGCGGAGTGGGGATACTGATCTGTCAGCACACCATACCGACAGCACTTAAGAGACTCAGGGTAATAGCTGTTCGTGGGCCCTGTTAAAAACCCTCCCCAGTTGCTGAGGCTTAGTGTCACTTAGGAGGAGGGTGTGAAAGATGCAGCACAAACTGCAGGGACTCCAACTAGATTCCTGCCACTGTAGAAAAAAAAAGCTCCTGTCCAGAGAAAAAACAAGATTCTAATGGTCATTTAAACCTCTGGCAGGTTATATATCACCCCATATACTGGTTTATGTTGTTATCATCACAAAAGTAAATGCTTTTAAAACCCAGGTTTGGGATCTTACTCCTCTGTAACATGACATATTTGTTACTACACAAGCAGTATTTACATCTATAGTTTAGGAAAGAAATCCACAATTATAATTGCTTCAGCCAACTCTTTGCATCAATACCAAAATAAGAACAAGTTATCTACAGTATAGTTGTCTTCCAAACAGAGGAAATCACTAAAGAAATTATTTACATGACTGTTTCTCATATCTAACCTCCTAACCTTTGTGAGTGTTACGTTGTTCAAGGAGTCTGACCTCTAAATATTGCCAACTTTCAAGAACACTAACTGGATGGTTTGCTATTGAGTGGAAGAAAAGCACTTTATGCTTCATTATCTTTTAAGATTTTAACTTATAAGCCTACATAAAGCTATTCATTTAAGACAATAAACTATGCCTTTCTCATTGTGATAACTGTTGTCATTCTACTTGGGTTTTATTATTACACTAAATCTAATATATAAAGGCATTATGTAAATGCAGAGCAGACAGGAAAAGGTGAAAACTTTTTTCAATGTCATTGGCTGTAGCAATCTGTACCAGTGCAGATCTGGTACATACTCGGCAAAACCCCAGCATACAAGATTTGGTTAAATTTAGGTTACCAAAACTACTTGGTTAAAGTTAGGGCAAGAATATGGTTGTGGTTGAAAGAAACCAGGGTTCAACATAGGTAAGGGTTTAAGTACTTTTCGGGTGAGGACAGTCTCCATATGACTAGATTTAAGTGACAAGAATGTCTCCCTGGAAAAATAAGCCAACACAGCAGTTGTCCTCAAATTGTTTGAGTCCAATTTGTCCATAAAATCACTCATTGCTTACAGTAAGAAGATTTGCATAGAACGTCTAGCACTGAGCAAAGTCTCGCTGCTGATGAAACCTTGGGATAACATTATTTTGTCAACTGGTGTCTCCGAGGCTAAGAATTATTAGCCAAGTTCAATCGATTAAATTAACATGCACAAGACGTGCAAGACGTGCTCAGAACCATGTGAAGATGAAACAGCTACAGCTCAAGAACAACTTTCCAGATTCCATCTGCTAACGAAGACTTTGCAATCAAAGTCAGAAACTTTGGAACACGTGAGAAAGGGGACCTTGAATTAAGTTTGATTTGGTTTTTTTTTGAGTGGCTATTCCAATGTCAATAAAAAAACTATCAAGCTCAAGATTGCAACAAAAAAGCTGTTTATAATTCAGATTATTGCTTCTGTCCTCAAAATTAATGCATCAGAATTCATGTCAGAATTTAAACAGGTGTTCCCTGTTGAGTGACTTGGTGAGGCACTCAAGCTGTCCAGTTTGTAAAAGTCCTTTCAGAAATAATTTTTTTCAAGAATTCCAAATGTGTTTCTTCTACAAATTAGCTTTTTGGAATAACTGCAATTATTTAAGTGTTTGCAGCCTCTGTTTTCAGAAAAGTTGGCTAGTGCTTCAGATTTTGGCAACGATACTCTGTTGCATTATTTTAATATAAAAGGGCAGTGGGGTTGTTCTAATTTTAATTTACAGAAGTCCACAGATACATACATGCTTCTTTTGTAGACCTTAATCCATTTTGATGTAAAATCTGATGAAAACATATCACTGTATCACATACTCATTCAGGACAACAAAGTATGCACCTCTGCTTGCTCATTGGTCCATGGCTGTTATCTTATGGATTTAGCAGACACGCACAAGGCATAGAGTTTGCCATTATTCTGCTTCAATTGTGGGGCTTCATAACTCAATAAGAACATGGCTGTTGGTGATTTATGCCGCGGACCACGGGAGTCCGTACATAAATCACCAAGAGCTCACCTATCGCTTTCACTTATTCATGCTGGCTATTATTTATACTGCCACAGTCTGGCCCCATGTGATCAATATCCTTAATTCTAATTACATCTCAAGCACTCGCCACTCTGTGTTGTTGGAACAACGCACATTTGCATTGAAAATGTAAATCAGCAGGGTCAGCATGAGGCACAGGAGGGGATGAAAATCACTGAATGAGGGAGAGTGGCCGAGTGAGAGGAAGTGTGATTAAAGTAGAGTGTGGAGATGAGTGCTTTATACTCCAGCGGTGGGATGACCCGAAATACCTGTGAGATTGCATGTAATCTGGTGTGTTCAGCCGAGGGTCCAAAATGGTGCAGAGGAAAGGCCACGAAAAGATGAATAGAGAAGGGATCAGCCTCGCCAAACAAACAGAGCTTCTATCCAGAGCCGAGCGGCCTGTTGACACTCCCAATAGTTGGCTATCTGGACTCCCATCGCCTGTTGACTCTGCTGCTCAGTGGATTTGAGACAAGGATCAGACCATAGCTCAAGTCAAAGTCGTGTGTTAATAATGCCCAGTATGCTAGCGAACACTATAGGATGCTTGGTGTGATAAGACCTCAATCCCTGCTGGTCAACCTGCTGTTTCACTTCACAAACAACGGCGAGGATGACAATGACGGCAAAAAAACGAACAGGCTTTGGTTCTCTCTGCGGTGGTTGCATGGTTGAGGCCCATGAACGCATCTCATCAGCACAGCTAGCAGGGGAAAGCGTAGCTTTGAAAGTGTTTGTGTGTGTGTGTGTGTGTGTGTGTGCATTGTTTGTTTTTGATCAAAGCTAATGTGAGCAGGGATAAGGGATCTAATCTGCCCGGCAGTACAGAGAAAGGGCCAACATCTTGACCCTGTGCACACTGGCTTGATTATTTTTGGAGGGCTGTGGCTCAGGTGGTAGAGCAAGTTGTCCACTGATCGCAGGGTTGGCAGTTTGATCCCTGATAAAAGCATCTGCCAAATGAGTAAATGTAATTGACATTGGCAATGTATATTGACAAAATGTTACTGTTATTTTTGACTAGCATAAGGACAGAGGAAAAAAACAAAATTCACGCATTTAGAAGGCAAAGCATGATCACCACACACTAGCCTCAAAAACTGCATGATGTTGAATATGTGCCATACGTGCACGTAAATAAATTGTTGCCATGCAGACATGACAGGAGTTGCTGTTTGCCCAACAAAGATTACTCACATTGATAGATGTATGTTTGTGTGTGAGCATCTGTGCCTCAGTGTGCTGTTTACTGTAAGGATGAGGATTCTCCATAATCCAGAGAACTGCTGTGGCAACACGGAAACAGAAGTAGAGTGACGTTCATCCCACAGGAAATAAGAAGAGGTGAAACAAAAAGGTTACCCTGGAGGAGGGAGTAGGATGAAAGATACAAATTGAGAATTATCCAAAGTCAAAAAGATTTTCCAGGAATCTTTCTTGGAGGCCATCCAAGGACTTACTCAGAACTGGCAGCAATGTTGCTTCTACTTCCTCTTTATGTTTGTTAACAATGTAAGAATGCAGTCATGTTTTGTCTTGTTTTAGGGTTTTTTTTTGTTTGTTTTGTTTTTTTGTAGAAAATCAAATCGGAAAAGGTGAATGTTTAGGAACAGGAAACAGACTAACCAAACTATTGTTGAGGTTTCACTCCTGAAACCCTTCCTGAATTTGAATCTAGAATTGGTTAGAAAATTGAGGAGCATATTTTAATATTATTTTGAGCGTGTGTCATGTCTTTTGATGCAGGTGTGTCTGTGTCTCAGTTTGCTTCTAGCTAACCAATTTTTTCCCCAGTGGACATGTTTCAAATGCCCTGACATCAACTTTTGTCAAACAAGATTTGTCTTGTTCGTGTTAAACTAATTGGCCTTCATCCAAAACTCGAAACAAATCATGTCATGCATTCCATTATAAATGTACCCCAGTGGAGGCTCTTGTCAATAGCAGGAGAGAAAAAGATAAGTGTGTGTTGGAGAAAATGTGGCTGTGTGGTAGCGGGGGCACAGAGCAGAAACACATCATAGCTGTTGTTTAATTTGATGATGTCTCCGGCGAGAGCAATGTGGGCGTGCTGCTGGCTCAGATCTATCTCCCCTTCTCTGTTTGTGAATGTGTTTTTAACCATTAGATCATTGTAGCAATACACTGGTGGCAGCGCTCTGGCATTACACTGCCTGCAGCATTGATCCTCACAGCTTCATTTACAACGCTATGGATTTCTGCATCAGAGGGGAGGAGTGAGCATCAAAGAGAGACAATGAGTGAGACAGAAGAAAGCAAAATGGAATTTTTAGAGGAAATTCCAACCATACACAGATATACATGAATACACTCTCACACATATATATATATACACACACATATAAACTACTTAGTATTTCGGGTCATCCCACCGCTGGAGTATAAACTTGTTTTTTTGTTTTTCGTTTTTTGTTATTGTTTTGGTTCAATCTCAGTTAGTTGTTTTGCACTGATAAACCAACAATGCTACCTGTCCAGCTCCAAATAGTAGATAAAGTTAGCAACTAGCTGGTGAACAGAGTCAATCAGCAAGCTGCTAATTAGTTGCTCAATTCCCTCAGTAGTTGCTGTAGAACAAAATAAAGCTAAGAGGAGAGAGAACGTTGGAATTATATACAATGTGGCTAAAATAAGGACTACAAATGAATGCTAATGTTGGTTGTGGATATAAGCAACATTAGTCATATTCCATGTGTGAGGTGAAAATACAGTATGTGTTGTAATTACAGTTTGTTCTGCTGCCCCCATGTGCCCTAAAGGCAATTCATGCAGGTTGAAGGTATTAAGTTTATCTATATAGTTCAGGACAACTGTTCAACACACATCAGTGTGTCATCACCTGGATCCATATATGATCTCAATCCCAAAAATCTGACCTGTTCAAAAAAAATTGTAAGATCAGGCAATGACGCTACATGACACATATTTCTCATTCATGACAGATATTGCTTGGGTAATGACATCACATCAATAATTGATAGGCATTTACAAATGCACAAAGCGTATATTGATGTAATTTGAGTCCTGGCATATGAAGTGGGTCTAGTTAATGTATCCAGGGGGATTTATAATTCATTAATTCTCTGTAGCGCCAGTGATTGAGGCTTAGTATTGAGGATGTGCCAGGAGAGAGGAAGAGAGAGAGAAAGGGAGAGTGGGAAGGATGGAGAGTGTGAAGTCAAAGGTCAGTTCACTGAGGTATAATATAACATGCACAAATGAATGAGCTCACTGCCTCTCTCCCTCATTCTCTCTCAGGTTTTTCGTAGCTTCTGGGGATATCTTTAATCAGGGGGATCAGAGGGACTTATGAATGTCCACCACTTTACACAGCCACCTACAGTATGTGTGTGAAGAGGAGATATAGGTTGTTTCTTTGCCTTGGCTCACAGGGTTATGTGTCTAACTTCATCCAATTAAATGACACAATTCCTGTTAAGGATTATAGTATTAATAAAAGGTATCTGCAGCTATATTAGATGCATATTAGTTTGCTTTTTTTCAAGGTTTGGTTAGTCCCCTTAATCCCGGTTAGAGTATATCAAAAATCAGTGAAGAACTGGGTTTCCCTGCTTGGTGAGAAAGGATTTTATTGGCCTGTACAGAACCCTGACCTCACCCAACTGGTCCACTGCCAACTGTGAGCCAGACCAGCCATGTCATCTAACCTCAGTAGCTGAACTTAGTAGCTCTGTGGCTGAATTAGAGCAAATCCAGTCCAATATCCCCAGGTATTACATCCATTTTGGGCCAATTTGAACCTCATGATTTTTGTCCAGTGCCAATGTTCAGTGATGCCCCAGGAATTAGTTTACACTACATGTAGCTGGGTGGAAAGTAAAGGCTTGCAGGTTGGGATGGTGGATGGGTGTGTAGCATGTTAGACTTTAATACAGAAGACTGGAGTTTGCCTTCTATCACAGACAATTACCATTTGGCTTTTAAAGATCCATAACTTCAATCATTCCATAACTTTAATGAAGTGTTTTAGTTTTCTAAACTTATTGATACGTTAAAACAATTGTTATGCTTAGCCACTCTCTTGCAGAGAGTTAAATACGAAGATCAATAAATCAATATGTCGGTCACTCCATCTGCTGTTTATCATTAGATTAGTTTAGCATAATAACTGGAAACAGGGGAAAAAGCTTGCCTAGCTCTGTCCAAAGGAGCAAAATCCACTGATTAGCACCATTAAAGCTCAAAAATCAATTTGTAGGTCTTGTTTGTTTAAACCCTAAAAACAACCCCCTATAAAATACAGATGTTTTTAAATTTTGGCTTTTTTTGTAGATTACACCAACGATACATAATATGTTAATTTGCAAGCTTTAGGAGGATTTTATTGCTTTTGAAAAGATCCAGGCTAGCTTTTTCCCTCTATTTCCAAAGCTAACTTGCTGCTGGCTCCAGCTGCATATTTACCATTCAGACAGGGGAATGGTATCGATTTTCTCATCTAACTCTTGCCAAGAGAGAGAATAAGCATATTTACTGAAAAATGCCCAACTATTCCTGTAATTTTCTTTCTGAAACCATAATCTATCCATTATGTTAAAGATTCTCTCTAGAGATGTTATTAGACACATAAAAAAAAACACTGCTTGGAATAAAAATTTATTTCCAATATGTTTTTTCACAATGAAATTCAATTAACCAATTAAGTCTTAAAATTACACCTACTCCTTCCGCTTCATTGAAAAATCCAGATCTATTAATAAGTTTAACTACTAAAAAGAAGATGTCTCTTGTATCACTAAAAAGCCCAATCTCAGTGTGTTTGAGCAAGTTTCTGTATCACACATGTGTAAGTTGCATACTGGGACATGACTGGATTTGAGATTTGTGATGTCACAAAATCATCTTGTATATCAAAAACTCGGATTAAAAATGAGCACGGGGAACGCATTCAGTTGCTGAATTGAATGTGTTCCCTGTGCTCATTTTTAAATGTGAAATGTGAAAACAGTCTTCTAGTGTCAACTTCTGGACATGCCTCATTCTGCACAGTGAAAGTCAAAATCCAGCCGAAGTAACACTAAACACATTTAGAGTTGAAGGACCCTTTAACCATACTGCAGTTGTCATTTGCAATTATTGTAGAACACAACAACTGAAATAACTATTGGCATTGGGCTTAAGTGTTAGATAAAGAAGTCAAACTTTATTAACATTTAAATGTATTCAAATTCTAAACTCTGCTTGAAGTTCAAAGCGATTTCTTGTTCGAATTTGGCAGTGAAGTACTTAACAGTACTTAACATGGCATAAGGTACATAGAGTAATTCCGTGATATAATCGGGTCAAGGTCTCAAAATTCAACATCCATTTTTGGAAGAATGGTCCTTGTTGGGAAAAGAGCGTGAGGGAAGAGACAGCCCAACAGCACCCATCAGCTCCACTTCAAGCCGATAATGCCTTGGGTAACAAAGAAGGCCTTCACTCTGCCTTGTCCACATCATCTGACACACACTGGAGTGGGTTCGAGTACACCCACACACACACTCATGCATTAATATAAGTAGACACAAACACTTGGACATGAATACTGATACACGCACGCACACTCACACACACACACACACACACACACACACAGGTTTGCATTCACCATGATGCAACTTGCAGGTGCAAAAGTGAAAGAAAAATTGTAAGTGTAGAGTTGCCACCAGATGCCACTTTTTCTCATCCACTTTTCTTAAAGTTAGTCAGAGCTTTATTTGCAGCTTTTTACTGAGCAGCTGATATGTCGCAATAGCTATTTTTACATTGCTTTCTCTATCCATAAAGCACAAATTTTCTAAGAATGTTACAGTACCTGATGAAAAAGGCCGCACTTTGTTTCCCCATAATCAATTTCATTTCTCCGATTGTATCAAAGCTTGTTTGATAAAATACAGCTGCATTTGGTCATAGAAACAGAGCATCCCTCTATGGATACCTACAGGATTTTTCATGATTATTCACCACTGTACAGTAGTTCAGAAAACCCTGGTATGAACAGAGATTGAAAGATGTATAGAAAAAAAGGAATATCAGAGTCCGAGTACATTGGGGGTGAGAGACGAGAGCAGAGATATTCTGGACCACATGCTGCTGTGAGACAGCAGAGAAGCCAGGGATGGGGAGAAAATAGAGGACCTTTTTGGTATTTAATTGGAATTGATCCTGTGGAGCCACTGGAATTTAAAAGAATGTGCATATCCATACATAGAAAAACTTGTATATGTATCAAAATACAGAAGCTCGCAACACAGAAACAAAAACAGAGAGGGAAAAAAAACCCTGTGTATCACACATCAGAGGAAGAGAAGCCAGTTGAGTTAGGGAGGGATGCAAAAATGAAGGGAAAATGAAAGGATGAGTGGGAGACAAAAGACAGAGGGTACACAGGCAACGCGGGAATAGAGAGCAGGAGGCAAGGAGAGAGAAAAACAACAGACAAGTTTTAATATTTCTTCAGAGATGATTTATTTATCCACCTTATGGAAACACCATCCGCCTGTGCCAAATAATCCAACAAGATGCTCAATAACGGAGGCACAGGAAATGTTTGGTTTGAGCTCATAGATGGAATGTAAATAGAGTAAAATCAAACTCTTGCCAAACACCTGATCATTTTACAATATATACTTTGTAGGTTATTCAGTAGTACTAACTGTATCTGACTGTATAGAGGTTGTAATTAATTCCACTGATCAGTTTTGTTAAAATTGTTGTAAATATAATGAATGTAATATGTATAAAAATCTCAGTTTACTGTGTGTGTGTGCGCATGCAGCTTTGCAACAGAGAAACTCTCTTTGAAAACTGCGCTATAAATACTGCACAGTAAAGACAGAGGGATACATTACCATGCGTGAAGAGAGAGAAGAGTGCGCGACATCCTGTTCCTTTCCCACCTCTATCTTTGTCAACGTGGTTGCATGTTGGCATATATGCACATGTGCACAAACACTTTCACACACATGCCAACACAAAAACAAAGGCAAACAAACAAACACGGAAAAACCAATGCCTAAAGACAAAAGCTATGCTGCGGAACAAAAGACGACCAAAAAGCCATCAAGACACCCATAGCAGGCAACCCATTGTGATTAATGAAAACAAATATTGGGAGAGAGTGGGGCACAGGCGCAGAGAAACAGCACAAACAATGGAGCAGACAGCATAATGCATTCAGGGTTCGCTGACAGCCCTCGAGTACAGAATGAGAATAATAGGAGGAGAGAGAAAGTGGGATAGAGGGACAAGAGAGGGAGGGAGAAGGAGGAGAGGAAGAGGAAAAAAGAGGACTAATGCGAAATCCATTCTCCCTAAAAACATCAACATACACACACACCATCACACCAGACAGCTTTCAAATCTACGTCGCTGTCAGTGTGTCTGTGCTTACACCTGCTACACTTAACAGTCTCGGTGCAACTGTCTTCTCTGCTGCAAAAGTGAGTATTAAGCTCTCTCACACACACACACACACACGCACGCACTCGCAGAGATGAATGCATTTCAGAGAGTTTAAAGAGTGCTGTCTTTTCAGTGCCATTGCTTATTGGGTCATGGAACTTGTCATTGTATAGCGAGTATCCAATTTGACAGAAAGCCTGTGATTTTCACATTATTTTAGGTTAAAATTAACAATAGTCTTGTAACAGTAAAGTATCTTAAAAGACCATTGTTTTGCACTAATGCAAAGTAATATAAATTAAATCTTAACCCCTGAAGGCACATAAAAGTAGTTATTGTGAGCCTTAAGCATCTAGCCATACTGTTAGATGTGACACTTGTTTTCTTGGCAATAAAACACTGGGACACACAGGCACTGCATTATGTGCTCTGTAGTTCACTGGTTGTGAACCAAACATTTGTGATAACACTGAAAAAGAAACTGAAAACCAGAGGACACCTCTGCTCATTAGGCTGCTGCTAATTAGTCCGCAGCGGATCAGATCCTCCTCTCCAACCTTATGTTCTTCAAAGAAACGAATGACATCTAGTGATCCTGAATGTCCTCTATAAGCCTGTGATGATGGAAAGCTAACTGATGTCAGACTCGATCATTTAGCTCTGGGAGTCCACATTTAGCCTCACAGCTCTAACGTCCCTGCTTAAAGCTGTCTGTGTGATAAGACAAACAGGGCTTCCAGGGGCTCGACTGCCCCCTGAGGATCAGTGCAAGTTATTTTCCTCTATCGACAGTCCCTAAACAAACAGAGCCAGCGGGACAGGGATGAAGGAGCAAATGTATGTTGTGAGACAAAGGGTAGCCGGGGGAGGAAGGATGGAAGCTACAGTCGGGTCTGGCTGTCTGGCCGAACGCTTCCTTTGGTGGTCTGTGTTATTCCAATCCGGCTTCATTACAGTCTTATCTCTAGGCGAGCCACACAGCAAGCGAGAGCGGGCCAGAGAAGCACTGCAAGGTTGTGGACCCGGTACACCTGCCACCTCAGATAAAATAAACATCAGAATTAGGGAGCAATTTTGGCTACTGCTTCTCAGCGTTTTTTGGCCGCTTTGCTCTCTCTCATCTGCCTTCCTTGTTGATTAATCCCTCTCTCCTCTCTGTCTCTGTTTTGCCCCCCCCTCCTTGTCCCTCCCCTTCTCATTCCCTCCTGTCCTTCCTGCCAGGGCTGTGATAATGGGACAGTAAATTAGAACCATCCCGTTTCCCACCTATCATCCTCTCAGCAGCTGATGTGATCTCTCACCTATAAGGTCAAAGGCTAATCTGTGTAAAGCAGTCAGTGCCATGGTCAGAATAATCAATCACTCTGTGCTGCGATATCACAGACGCCACTAAATGTTGTAAACATCACTGTGAAATCCCTCCTCCACAAGCACACCTGCTGCATTTATGTGCATTTTAAAAAACAAACACTAGCAGGTTTCACTAACTGACACAATGATTGAATGATAGCCATATTTCATGTAATTAACACATTTATTTTGCTACCTGTTTCAAGATCAGCCTCAGTGATTGCACAGTATTTGTCATTTCATAGACAAAAATGGCTCCTTTTGCAATTGCTGCTGACACAATAGCGATTGTTTACATGGTTTTTTAGCCTTTCACGTTCTTCCCTTTGCTGGAAAATCTAATCACTCTCACAGGTTTCACTTAATCACATGAAAAACAAAACCTGAACTATTGAGTCTCTTTAATCCACTTTGTGAATACATATTGGAGAACACAGCTTTCAAATTCCAAAAGGGATTAGCTCTAAACGGCAGAGACAGAGAGGCCTTTGAGGGGAGCTAAAATTACAGGTGGAGTGATCCCTTCTAAAATTATCCAACTCTTTTATATTGCGCCTCTGAAGAATTCATGCTCATGTTTAATTCCCAAGCTCTGATAACGAATGTCTCCTCCAAGCACCTAAAGATTAATAGACTTTTACCAGGTGCTCTCTGTCTTTTTATAACACACTCCAGCTATTTAAACGCTCAGCTGTCTGGCTGTCAGCTTACAGCATGAGGTCATTTAGAGGAAGTCTTAACCCATGGATATACTTACAGAGTGATATGTGAGATGATAATACCAACGGACACAAGTAGAAAGAAAAGTTAACTCATAAAAAACACAAAATCAATTGCAAATATAGTTGCGATTGTGAATATTTGCAAATGCTTGGATTTACATAAAATAATTTTAAACAGGACTAAGACTCTACATACAGGCATTTTAGCGGCTCAGTGAGCGGCTTGTACTAATGGTTGAATAGCTTCAGAAACCACCTCCCCCCACATCTTTCCAACAACAGATTGAGGGTTTCTGTGTCTGTTTCTGTATCTTTATGAAACCAGGATCGAACATCGACACCCACTTCACACCATGATTGGTCAGCTGGGCCGAGGTGAGAATGGACGCGGGGTTTGAACTCCTCTCTCTAGCTCCCTTTCTTCATTTTATACAAGACTATCAGCACTTTTCGTGTGAACAACCAAGTGCAAGACTATGAGTGTCTACCGGGAGGGACTGTCTAAAAGTGTGTGCCGTTACCCCCAAGATATTGCATCTCCCCCTTTACTGTGATGAGCCAGCTTTTCACCCCAACTTTGAGTATAGCATTTCTATACAGCTATAAACACTTTGATTTCTGATGTGGTCGGACCACAAATTGTAAGAATTACTTTTGATCAAGTATACCAGAGGCCTAAGGTGCAGCAGTGCTATGGGCTAAATCCTAAGATCAGAATGATAAAATGCTCTCAGTGACAATACTAAGGTGATGATGTTTAGCACACTAGCATACTCACATTTGGACAAGAATATCTTCACTAAATCTCATGATGGCCCATTCAATTGTTGTTGAGACATTTCAATTAAAACCACAAATATCAACTTCCAGTCGGTGCAAAAGGAAAACTCAGGGGGATCAGGGTACGTGGTCTGGGAAACATGAATGTCTATGCAAAATTGTTCTGCCCGTCGACCGTATGGTTCTTGAAATATTTCACTGATGAATGGCAACCTCAGGGTGGCGCTAGAGAAAAAGTCAGGGGACCACAAAACAAAAGTCATTAGGATTCATCCTCTGGGCACTTTGATTGTCTGTAGGGAAATGTCTTGACAACGAATCAAATGTTTGTCAAGATATTTCTATCTGTAATTCAGTGGTTGACCGACTGACAGACTGTCATCCTTGGAGCCATTCTAACTACATGGTTTGAATTATAGAAAATAATTTGCAATAAATATGCCATCGCTTTTGGATGTTTGATTTGATTTAAATAATATTAATATCCTTACAAGGAAAACTCAACAACTAAGAACAGATATTCAGACCAACTACATCATAAAACCAAACATTTTGCTGTTGCCCTCGTGCCTCCTTCCACCGACACAAGCCGAACTTTGAGTGATGAAAAATTCAGATTTCACACTCCAATAACAACAAGTAATCAAGGCCAGTGGTGGAGCCGCGCCGACAGAGGCAGCAGACCGAGGCGGAGTGACGTTGCCGCAGCCCTCAGTCACACTCTAACCACCTGTCTCCAAATGGACACATCAATCCCTATTTCACAGGCCGCATGGCCTCCTACACTGACACACATAAACATACACAAATGTGTGGTATGCAATATAAATGAAAATGCACAACCAGACACAAACTACAAAGACATTTCCACATATCTGTCCTAGCAGATGTAAAAATCTGCAGTGACTTTTGGACAAAGTATTTATCAATGAAGCCAGAACAGGAGACCCCAAAATGGATGAGGGTCAAAGAAGATGGAAAGTGGCAGAGCAGAAATCAATGCGTTGCAATGCAGCATACGTAAATCTCACTCTCCTGCAGGATGGGGCCGATTCACAGGCCTGGATTGGCGAGTAATACATGCGACATTTGAGAAAACAGATTTTGGACGAAAAAAGGGTAGTGAAAAGCACTTAGCAGCTGGTCTGGGATAATACCCATTCTCCCCGTTCTCTCTCTGTCTCTCTCTCTTTCTCTCCCTCTGTCTCTCTCTAATTCCATCTCCCTCTATCTCTCACGCACACACATACACACACAAGCACTTTGCCTAATAGAGTAGCTGTAGTAGTCAGCGTTTCCCATGGCAGGCTGTAATCGCATGGCTGGACTCAGTGATGGATTTTGAGTTAGAGGCAACATCAGCACCTCTGCAAATAAACACACACACACACACACACACACAGTGTTAACATGTGCATACTCTTAGGTATTCTCACAAAACAAAAGGATTAATGCTGATATTTGATAGTTAAATGGAAGCGGCATAAGAAGGATAATGGTTGTTTTAGGGGACCCCCTCCATCCCCCAATACAAGAACATTTCTTTACTGGGAAAATGATCAAAACAGTCTCTCAGAAATTTGCATTTACAGGGTTTTTAAAGTTGAAACAGGGTCCTTGATAATGTAAGGAAGTCATCTACCTTTATTTTTACATATTTAAAAAAAAAAAAACACAATGCGAATCAACATTTTCGAACTCCCCCATTTTTCCAATATTTTTTTTAAATTTTGAGCAGTTAGGAAAAAAAAGTTTAGGTAACCAGAAACTGAAAAATCATGTAAGCTTAAAAAATAGGCCTTTTTCAGGGATTAAGAACTTGGTTAACTTGTGGCTTTCCTACAGCAAAGGAAGGAAATGAAGCACTGCAAGTTAACCCAAAGAATTCCTACAGGGGCCCCGACTTTTGTTGATGACTTACAAACCCTTTGTCTGTACTTCCTACAGCAAGATAATGAACTGGACAGAAGGAGAAAGCAGAGCAACCTACAAGTACAACACATTTGTTGGAACCTCTGCAACAGTGTTGGGATGAACTTTCTGAACAATATTTGATTTCTATTGTTGAAAGAATGCCATGAGTGTGTGCTGCTGGTGGATGAAGTTTAGAGGTCTAAGGTCAGCAAGATTTCCCAAAAAGTACTGAACCAAATTGCACCAGAGTTGGTGGATGGCTGAGGCTTGGCCCAGGAAGAACCCGGATCATCAACTATTACTTTGAACCTGTTCATTATTTATAATTCCATTCCATTTATTCAGCCATAAAAAGAAGGTTGTGCCTCTTATGTATTACTATGAAACTATGAAGTTTTCTCTACAGTGCTAAGCATTTTTTTTTTCAAAATATAAATAGCGCTTAATCTTTGAAAACCCCAAAAGGTAATTTAACAACACTCACTTCTGATGTGAAGGGATGTCATTCAGATGAAAAAATGTCGATCTGCTGACCAGTAAAAAGTTAAGTGCAGACACTGATGGGGATTTCTTAAATCGTTCCTTTTTCCTAATGTATGTTAGGCAAACATTATATAATTTCAGTGCTCGATATGTCCAACGTGAAACTAAAATTGTAATTTTTAATAACTAGTTACAGGAATAGTGTAAGAGATCATAATTTTGAAATCCCATGTTTTTTTTGGGGGGGGGGGCGGGTTGTTTTTTTTTTTATAATACTGTTACTAATTCCAGTAACACTCCATTACTTCAACAATTCTGGGATCAACTTGTTGTTGTGAGTTGTTGCAGGATTGACATCAGTTTCTCACTGGACCCTGATCACCATGATCAAGTTAAAGTAAGCTAGCCCAAGGTTGCCGGTTACTTGTTAAAATACAATGATTTCTTTTCTACCTCTTAAAGTTAACAACAGAAATTTGGACCTATGGGCATCTTTAGAGTTTTTAAGAGTTTTTAAAGGCACCTTGGATTGAGCTGAAAATTTTTTTTTTTCCATTTTGAGTAATAAGTGAATTTTCCATTAGTAATATCTAATAAGTACCTGGTCATATGTTTCAAGTAACTGGAAGTTGTTCTATTTGTACAATTTTCATACAAAAGGTAATATCTATTTTTTGGGAAAAAAACTAATGTTTAGATCTTTGACCCAAGTATGCTTGTGATACACAAGAAGCGCAAACCGTGGCTAGTAAATCATTTACTGTTTATTGACTGTTGATTGCCATGGTGTACGATTGGGGATTTTGAGGTGAAGAAACAGATTATAGAAAAAATGTAGATTTAGATTTTTCTGGTGCTTTGTGGGGTGAGATACAGGTTGAAGAATCCATGGCCAGAGAAGGCTTACAGACAGCACAGCAGAAACCTCACCACTCAAAACAAACACAAACCTTGGGTATACGTGCAGGATATACACAAGCTTACACTGGTGCACATTTACAACATGCACAATATTTTAAATGTGTGTGTCTGGACCTACACACGTATACATTCAGTATTGATAAAAATAACCGAGAACATGCTGAGAATGCCCCCATTGGTGAACAAGTGAATGATTTTCAAGGATCCAACCGAATCTCACTGTCTTGGTGAAATTCCTTGAGTATCGCAATGGTCCATAAATACCGCATGAGGTTGAGGGTGATGATGCGAAAACTAGTTGCGATAAAAAAAGAGGTCATAAAAACGACAAACAGAAACAGTCGTCGCCATCTTATTCAGCCTTTCTTCCATTAGTGTGACAATTTCATTAAACAAACATAATGTACAAAATCATTTCCTCGACTTGGCTGGCTCAGAGAAATTAACAGCAACATGGAAGTCATGCATAATGAATGTGAACATTTGCCATCTACAAGTCTCCCACAGTCAAACATTAATTCAACCTCGCACAGGGCGTGGAAAGGGAGGAGGACAAATGGAGCACAGGGAAGTGGAGAGACTTTGGAGAGTGAAAGTGAAACCTTTGGAGCTGATGGAGCTACACACTGCTGGGCTAAAGTTCTCTGAGTCTGAAATGTTTGGGTTGGAATCTGAGTAAAAATCTGAAAGATGAGACAGCATAAATTGGTTTCAAATCTGCGGTTACATACAAACTATTTCATGTTTACCAGAATGAAAGAAAGTCATTATGCCGGCTTTCAAAAAATTATACTGTGGACACTGATGGGAACATTTCTCATTTCAAAGAGTGGAGAAAGCTGTTTGCTGTCATGGCCACTAGATTGTGAAATGCTCAGTCCAAAGTGTGTCAGCAAGACAAATATTGCAGTTCACATAGCATAAAATAGGACAAATATCAAATAATTAAATTCAGCTTGACAGGGAGTTAAAAGTACATGTCAAGTCAAATGAAGTCAACTTGCAACTCTTTTCCCATTGATCAAAAAGCAGGAGAGTTTGACATGACCGTGCCAGAAACACTTGCCGTCATCTAATTCTCTTTGCATAAATCTTGCAATCATTTATCAAGGCACAACACAACAAAATGCTAATTGTAACATTTTGGGAGGGGGAGCTGAAAAAAGAAAAAAAAAAACAGCCATCCTTCATGAAGGTTGATTTATTACCCAGTACAGAAGGGTCATACATTAATTTCGCCCTTTATATAAAAGGCCTGTTATTTCTGCATGCATAAATAAAAAACTCAGGCAGACATGCACACATAAACACATGCGCAAGAACACGTACGGCCAAGCACACTTGCAGCCTTCGCACTCAGCTTGCGTTGGGAAAAATGTCACAGTGTGGAGAGGATGTTTATCAGGCGGGGACAGATTTGATGGCTTGACGGGGGCCGCTGCAGTTCCGTTCTCTTTTCCGTGACGCAGTGTACGCATGTGTGTGTGTCCGTGTGCGTTCAGATTGTGATGTGTGTTGTCTGTGACTGACACGGGTCTATGGGAGATGCCGGCATACCACCCAGCACTCAACCAGACGCACATCGGATCTGACACTACTGAGCCAGCGGTGTGACAGGCATGCGACAGGGCAGAGCTGGCCCTAAATGACTTCTTAGGCTCCATTACCCTGCCAAAACACCGGACACGCCATTTCCTATTTCCCATTTCCCCTTCATGGTCACAGAGCCCCTTAGTATTCACAAATGGATCACTGATTGCACCCTACCTTTCGCTCACTGTAGATTAATCACACATAGATGCAAGCTTGCACACACACAGATAAGACAGCCCCTAAGCTGCAAATCAAAACGAGAAACTGAGCGGGGTGCTGAGTGCCAGGAGCAGGCCAGCAGCGAGCGGTGATTATCCTGACGGAAGCATCCGTTGTTGGTATTTACACTGCCACTCTCTCTGATATTTTGACACTCGCAGCCTCTAGAAAACCAGAGAATTTGTCTTTTGCTTTGAGAGGCAGCGTGCTGAAGGTGACCGAAGATGAATGGGTCATTAGCTAAGACACAAATTAGTATAGGGGGAGTAGAGAGGGTAAAGGAGAAAGGGGGGGGGGCAGCTGCAGTGACACGACGAGACAAGGAAAAACAACGTGGATGTAAAACTGACAAAGGAATGCTGCAGAAAACTGGAGCATAAGCGTAACTTTCTAACAGGAGCTAGTCCTGACACTACGAAGGGCAGTGACCAACAACCTTTAAAAATAGCAGTGAATGCAAATCTCAAGTGGTTTGTCGGAGCGAAGCGTCGATAAAAATCAAAAGAATGTATAGTCTCTCATCTCGCTGCGATGACGGAGAAAAATATACAACCCTCACATATACGCATCCTTTGATGTCAAGAAAAACTGTCACATTATATGGTTATGAGGGTTTATGATCTGATCCACCACTACCCTTACCCACCTCCTATATCACAAGAGGCTTTGATGTCTTAGCAATTTGCTGAGCTGAATGTTCACATTAGCCTCTCCTAATGAGGATCGTGAAGTGTACGTTAAACCCTGATGCCCGTTAGTCTGTGTATCTGACAGCAAGAGTGCTTGTCATCGTTTAGCCAGTTTAGCTCAGTTGAGTGCGGTGACATTTGTGCTATTTCCTTCCTTGCTATTCTGCACACTGGTAATTGGAGTTTTATATAAAAAAGCCCCATCACACTTAAAGGGGGGGAGAACAAGTAAACAAGGATATGAATTCCACCATCAGATGCATAGATGCATGAATCATTTATGGCAGCAAAATATTTGCAGACATGTGTTGAGGGTAGATAAGATCTTTTAGATTTGCGGGGTTGTTGACAGAACAGGCCCCTTTCTCTCGATTAGAGGATGATGTGTGATAACTGGCAAGCATGGACTGTGAGAGAAGAATTGATAAGAGAGGTGAAGACAGAGATAAGACAGGCAGGCAGATGGGCAGGGCGGGCGGAAGGGTGGCAGTAATAGCAGCAGAAATTTTGGGTGATTCTCTGTCTGTTGTATCCGAGCTCCTGGCACATGGTTTTGAATGAGCTCTGGCTGGTATGAATGAAAATGAGATTTCACTGTATCCTGTCCGCCCAACACCGCATGAGTCTCAGTAAACACTAAAGCGCCTCTCATTTCATGCTTCCCAATGTGTAGCGGCAGACAGCAGCACCACAGCAAGCAATCACAAATTCAAATCAAAAGTGAGATGGAGGAATTGCTCCTTCACAGCCTTGTTTAATTTGCTGCCTCTTGGGCAATTGAAACATGCCCCTACTGTGCTGTTGTCTGAAGGTGTGCTAGGCTCAAAGAGGATGCCATAGATGTAATCAGAGCAGGGGGAGAACAGGGCTAGAAGAGAGAAAAGAAAAGAAAGAAGCGGAGCCAAACAAGAAAGACAAATTGAATAAACTCGACGCTTCGTTTATACCTGAAACAACGCACTGAAGTTGAAACACATGCCTGCATGCATAGACCCACACACCCTGATTCAGAGTAGTGTGTGCTAATGCCTGGAGCTCTCCAGCCGTGCAGCTGCCTCAGGGGAGACATCCTGATAACACAAACTAACTCCAAGCTCCCAGTCCCAGTGGACAGACAAACAAAAGACAAGGTTTTATCTGCTTTTATCTTTTTAAACACTCTATAACTTTCCTAATTGTTTACGAGAGGATTTAGAAGAATATCCCACCCGAGCTTTATGACTTCAAGTGTGTGAGCGTGTGTTTGTGTTCTCTCCAACCCACACATGTTGGGGAGTACGCATTTGTGATTCATTGTTGTCGAGACTTAAGATGAGTTTTAATTTGGATGTGTATGGGGGGTGCAACCTAATAAGATATGGCAAGTGATTAAAAGACAAAGGGCTGCATTTTAATTCTTCTTCACGCCATCCCTTGCTCCATCTTTGGAGCCTTCACTGGAATACAAACAGTGTTAAGTTTGAAAGGGCTGGGCACACATATCTAGCTCAGAAACAGAAGTAGGCCTCTAAATGTTTCATAATTTAAAGATATTTCCCCTTTGCAACCAATTCATGTCAAGCTCCTCTGTGGCGTCCTCTCCTCCCTGCTTTTTCCCCTGCATGTTGGATATTCAGCCACAGCACCCTCCTCTGCCAAGCCTGACCCCATGTTTTTCAATCTGTCCATCGCAACATTTGAGCTTTGATCTTCTCACCCAGGCCTACTCATTTTAGCCCTCCAGCTTCCCAGGCGCCCCCCCCCTTACTCTACTCATCTTTAATACCTCCCATATCCATCTCCATCCTTCTTACCCCCCCCCACACACACACACACGCACACACACAGACAAACAGACACACACACACACACACACACACACACACACCTCCTCCATCTCCCCTCCATGTTCGGTTCACTCTCCTCCTGTGCTTTGACCACACATGTTGAATGGCTATTGCTCCCGGGGTACTTATTAGTGCTACACTTTTAATTACAGTTTGCACGTTGATCAATTGTTGCATTTCTAGTTGGTCCCTGTCGCCCGGTTACAATAGTGGTGGATCACCTGCGGGAATCCGCGGTGGTCATCTGTGCCAATCGGATGCAGATTACTCAACCCCCAGGGCAATGAGCTCATCCAAGATGTTTATAGTGGGAGTACTAGAGCACAATGAGGAGCAGAAAAGGTGCATTAAAAAGTTCCAACAGCGGGGGAGAGAGAAGAGTGAGAGAGCAAGAAAAATAACAGAAAGGGGGAGTGTAAGAGAGAGCTCCATTTGCAATAAGACCAAACTATCCACTCCACAACAGTCTCTTTCGCTGCATTCATATATTTCACTTCATTTCAGACGCACTGATTTGCATTAATGAAAGATAATCTGGATGCCTTTGAAGTTTTATTCTGTCCCCTGGGAACAGGGGTAAAGCTTACTTATACACACATACGCACACACACACACACACACACACACACACACACACACACACACACACACACACACACACACACACAAATCTTGTGTTTCTGCTCAGCATACAGAATAAGAGCTCCTGCACCTGTATCTCCCTGTGCCCCCTCCAGCTCACTCCCAACCAAATCCTGATATAGTCTGAACCCCCACAAGATTAGGATCCCCTGTTGGTGCAATACATTCAAACACACCAAACCACCATGCACTCTTCCTATGTTCGTGTTATGCTCATCATACTTATAAAAGCCTACATGTGAAATAGGTTTCCTACATCTGCCTGCTTTGCCGACCATGGGCACGTATACAAACATATACATCCAGGTGAATACACATATATACCAGACGGGGAGCCAACATCCAGGTAAATACACACATATACCAGACGGGGAGCCAACATCCAGGTAAATACACACATATACCAGACGGGGAGCCAACAGCCAGATCAAACCAAGTTCAGACTGCTGATGAATCATTAAAGGCAAAGTGTAGTTAACAGCTGTGGTATGATTATTCTGATAGTCTGATTGTACCACACTTCACTGGGACAGTGATCTTTGCCAGAACAAACATAGCAGTTCAATAAGTCTCATTGTTCAGGACTAAAACAAGAATGCAATGGGTGTTTTTTTTCTTTTTTCCTCTCATCTGAATGAGCAATGCCGACATGCCCCACTCCCACTTAATAATCACTCTGTTACAGATACACACACATATTAATATCAAAATGGACACACACGCATGCCCATACTAAAAGACCCATATAAGTAAGACAGAGAAGCAGTGAGCTGTCTGTCCTGAGCCAACCCCTGCCAAAAAAACAACGGATTATTGCTGAGTTCATTAACATGCAGAAAAGAGCCAAAGAGTCTGATGCATAGAGAGACTGAGTCAGTGCAACTTCAAGAGTCAGTTGAAGACAGGGCTGAGGTAAGTTGTAACAACACATCAAAGTAACTGCCGGTCCAATGCCCTCTACAGTTGAAACACATCAGGCAGGTGCCACAGATAACTAACAGCTACCTGCAGGGACAGGAGTGATGTGACAGAGCTCAAGCTACGTTTTGTGCTCGGCCAACTCATTTAAATGTCCTTCCAAAAGCTTGCAAAGGCAGAGCAGAGGAAGATGACCCTCTTCTACCTCTGCTATCTTAACTGCATGCAATGCTGTAGTCTTTGTGTAATCTCATCACTTTTTTGTTGTCCAACATAGCCCCATAGTGCTGTTAAGGATTTGGCATTACTCTTATTGGAGCAGGAGGGGATGGTGAGCTGAGTTGAGAGGGAGGAAGAGGAGAAGGTGTGCAGGCAGAGGTAACTAAAATGTGTGTCGGAGGGGGCAGTGATGACATAAGCACTTATTGGTATTAAAGGGTAAACTTTCAAAGGCATCCATCAAAAGTGTAGATCAAACTTTCCATTCAAAGTTAGTCCAGTCCTTGACTTTGATGGGCCAGTGACAAATGACCGAGAGGAAAAATGTCTGTGTTGTTGTTTCTTTTTCACTGAGGGAAAAAAATGCCCCCTTCGGTTTGAACCTGAGGTCATTAAGAAGCAAATAAATAAACACAGAAAGTTTGCATATTGGAAAGCTGTCAGCTTCGGGCCAGCGTCTGCTCACTTCCAGCTTGATGGAGAGCTCTCCTTTCTGGGCGAGCCCCCAGACTCTGGGCCAATGAATCAGTCCGCACAGTCACATTGGCAGTTGTCATGTAATGATATTGCTTGAGTGTGAGTGCCAGTAGAAACAGACACACAAACACGTGTTGCACAAACAGATGCTGACACACCGTAGAGATACACACTGTGTTCACACTCGTGTTTTTAGCAAACTGATGTAGACATTCACTGAAACACATTTAAAGTTATAATCCTCAAGAGTTTCATGTACTCAAGCCTGCTTCTGATAGTATCTGTGGTCAGCATTTTTGAGCAGTAGCCACTCATTGTACCTACATCTTGTAAATACCTGTTACTTTTGCTGCTAGTGGCAGGGTCTGCCATTCCTGTGCTTGATTCAAAATGAGATGTGACAATGCATGTTACTGGTTTTTTGATGCCATTGATATCGGCTTCAACATTGACTCTTTTGATACAATATACACAAGGACTGTCTGAGATGCACATGTGCATGTTCTAAGGTTTAGTCATTGGTATATATAAGCCTTGAGCAGCGTTTCAGTGTTTAATCTCTGACTCCTTTTACCTGTATTACATAACACTTTTCCATTTCAGTGCTGTTAAGCAGCATGTAAATTCTTCTTCTTTTTCTTCTTCTTCTTCTTGTTATTCTTATACAGACAAAGCAAAAATGAAAGCACTTCGGTGTAAGGCAAGGGTAAAATGAAGGAATCATAATATTCTTGCCTTAACACACCTGTCAGAATTTCAAATTTATTGAGGACGGTTATTTATGTCTGAGTAGACATAAAATTGAACATAACGAACATAACTTGGTAGAATTCTGTAATATTTTGACGCCATTGGGCAATCTCGATTCCATCTATATCCCACCCTCATCTTACCCGATCCCATATAATTAGAAAAGGTCAGTGACAATCTCCTCTGTGACAACAAAGATATGACACTGCAGCCACATGCATTAAGTACTTCAGGAAAATGGCGCAGCTGAATGTATGAATAGAAAACCATGTGCGTGTGCAGTCACTCACCCACACATATAAGAGAGTGATCTGTCCCCTCCTGTTAAGTCCTATCTTGAGTTGTCGTGATGACCAATTTCTGACATGCATCACATCCAATATGATTCCACTTCTCTGACAGGATGCATTATAAATGAGTACACAGACACGCATTCTCTTTCTCTCTTCTCTCTCTCTCTTTCCAAGATCCGTCTATTGAATTTATCAACTTTTTATATAAGACAAGACAAAGAAAAACAAGAAGCCATATGTCAAACTAAAATACATATTGGCAGGGGTGCAGAATGATGGTGGGCCCTTAATGATTCAGGGATCTCAGAGATAGACAGGTTTCCTGGAACTTGACAATAATTGCATATATTCACTATGTCAGGTTCCAAATGAGCTGATTCGGGCAATACTTTTTTTTTCTTATCATCGTACTTGGCATGATGAAATTTTGTGTTTCAGCCTCTATCCAAAAAAGCTATGGCAAAAATCTGTGAACTCTTGTCCATTACAACTTGAGTCCTATTTCCATAGCTCTGACCATCACTCCTATTATAACATTGTATTCATAAAGTTATAGTGGTTGCTGAAATGTAAGTGCATTGTGGCTTTGCTGTGACAAGTGGTAAGTCGGTAAGTGGTAAGTGGTAGTCGGGGCGGGGGAGGCTGACAGGTTGTAAACATGCCAATGGTTTAGCCAGATTTTCTAAACAAAGGTAAAACAAGAGGTAAAAGTGAGTTCTCTTGAAATGTCAGTAATAATTCTTCTTGGCACAGGAAAACATTGTGTGTGAACAACCAGATTAAAATTGACCCAGATTAAAGTCGGTCTGTAATCTGTGATGGATATTTTTACATTTTTGTATTGTCATTCAAATAAGGTTGGCTAACCTCGGGGTTGTTTTAAATCCTGTATGACTCTGATGGCACATGTTTCTTGCCCTTTTTGACCTCTTCCTAGCAATGTTACCACACACCTAAATCTGAGCAATTAAAGGAATAGTCTGCCATTTTGACAAACACGCTTGTTTGCTTTCTTGGCAAGAGTTAGATGAGAAGATCAATACCACTCTCATGAGTGTCCGTTTAGCACAAAGCTACCGCCAGCAAACAATTATCTTATCTTAGCACAAAAACTGATGACAGGGAGAAACAGCTAGCCTGTAGTTAACAAAATTCTCAAGTCATTTCACCATTCATTTCCACATATATTTCCAAAAACGTTTGACTATTCCTTTAACTAAGCATTGACTTGAGTTCAAAACCTAAAATGTAATCCAAGCTGTATTAAAATGGAATCCTACAGTAAGTAAAAATAGTGGTACCAAGGTAAATAATCCAGTGTAGAAAAAAAACACATGCCTTTAAAAAGTTACAGGAAAAGGCACAATAGTATTAAAAGAAAAATATATGTAAGTTTCTAAAATAAAGCACTCGCTTTTCAGACTGGTCCATTTCACAGTTTTATAAAAAAAAAAATTTGTATGTTGTCTTATTACACATAGTTACTTTCCACCACCAGGCGAAACAGCACATTAGTCAGAGCAACACCATTGTACTGCCTACAAACTTAAATTAAATACAAATTGGTAGCCTCATTAATAAGCCTCAATGGCCTTTAAGTGACAAAACTACACAGTGACAGTCAGCTGAAATGAAATCTCAATACAAGGGGATAGAGCCGAAAGAGGTGGATTAGTAGGATACTGATAATGCACAATTAATTGTCAAACCTGTATTTTTTTTAAGCTTTCTCATGCATTGGTTGAATAAAAATGCAGAACTGGCAACTGTCTGAGGTGCAGCCCTCAAGTATCCACAAGTATATTCCAGGTAAACTGAGAGAGAATCGACAGTGCTGTTTTAGCAGTCAGCTCAGGTTTGATGAAATGAAGTGAATTTGAAATTAGTTAGATGTGAGAGCTTAATACCTTTAAAAACCAAAAGCCAGCACAAGGATATATGGCCTAGCCATCTATCTTGTGTGTGTGTGTGTTAGTGTGTGTCTGCATGTGCGCATTTGTGTATTTGTTTTTGCAAAAGCAAGAAAGTATATGTGTATGTGTTTTAGAGACACAGAGAGATAGAGTTCATGAAAATGCGTTAACCTACAGTATGATAGCATTCACACACACAGACACACACACACACAGACACACACACACACACACACACACACACACACACACACACACACACACACACACACACACACACACACACACACACACACACACACACACACATTCCTTCGCCAGACCAATATATCATTGCACTCACAGACCAAATGAGGCAATCACTCAAAATTATTTGCATATAAACCAATGAAATATTACTAGGTGAAACTCAGTTGAATGTTAATTACAAAGGTAATGCACTATTTGCTGATTAATGGGTCGTCTCTCTTTCGGGCATAAGATGGTACAAGCAAGTGGATGATCAGTGTGGGGACAAAAAAAAAGTTGATTCAAGTGAATGGTGGTTAGAAAAAAAAGGTGTGTAGAAAATGCATTGATAGGGAAATCTATGCGGGGGGGGGCAAAGACAGCAGGGGAGAGGAGAGGATCCATTGTTGGGTGGCAAAACAGTTGTGTTAAGTTGAGTGGACATAGTCACACGCCACATATTCTTGTCTTACTGGAGTGGGTAAAATGAAAATGCATTATTCATTTATATATCATTAATTATGAATCCACCAAAAGCAGGATGGGAGGCCGAGGTGTGAAGTGTGCAAGTCAAAGCAATTTTTGCTAAGGATACACATTACATATTTCATCTCGCTGTTTGACCGCAGAGTTTGTAACAAGCTCCTTGTCATTCCAAAGAGTTGAGACAGTCTGAAGAAAGAAAATAATAACTGCAGAACTATATTTCTTTCTTAAACATGTACTACATCCATCTCTCACAAGTAAATCCACTGACACTGAAATAACCCTTTCTGAACAGCCTTGTGGAAAAACACCATTGAGTTTTTTTGGAATTAAACTCTTGTTGGTCTTGACATGTAATACAATTTTTCTACCACTCACTGCACTGTTTTATGGCTCTGTGGAAATAAAACGCTGGAGCAAATACCTTCCTCATGTGTGAGTTTGTCTCAACACATATCTTTTATTGTTGTATTTGTGTGGACAGTGTATTGACTTCATTCCCTAGAGTTTTGGACTAAAGAATAAATCTAGTCATACATTTAACCTTAAAGCTAAAACTAAGATGTAAACTCAAAGAATAAGGCTGGCATTATTCTATATTTACCTTATTGTCAAGAAATGAACCGCATGTTGATACCTTTCCCAGTTCTGTTTAATTTACCTACTTTTCCTTTGGCTCTTAACACTTCTGTTCCTACAGCAGATTTAAATTTATAAAAACAGTTATATTGTTTCATTTGTAAAAAGCGAAAAAAGGTAATTCCGTAAAACAGCGGGGAATTGTGGTATTTAATGTTACTCACAAAGAAGTACATTGTGCACTTCTTTGGAACTATTTTAAGATGAGGATTAATACATGTGATACTCTAGTGAGTATTTAAGGCAGCAGGACAGTGTTTGTGCAATTAAATCACAATTCCCACATTTAATGTAAGACAGAACATGGGACCCAGTGCAATAGTGTGGCCCACTGATGTGTTTTAATTGTTTTAGATTACAGTGGAGGTTTAAGGTACAAAAGAACGAGCTATAAGGGTCGGCTACACAGGCAAAGCTACTTTGTGTAGTAGGTTGTAGGGTCAAATTATAGCGTGCTTTGGTATTTTCATGGAATTGTTTGACATTAAGAAAAATATAGAATATCACCAGCTGTATCCTACAAAACAAGCCTGGGGACATCCTCAGATAAAAGTTGAGTCTTCTGATTTTTATCCCAACAACATAATGAATATACAATACTCATACACAACTCTTGTACCCCTAAGTAAAAGTGGTTCAAAAGGGATAAAATTAATGCAAAAGAAGCAAGGAAAAAGCTTGTAATTGTTTGCTGTGAATTACACAGAAATACAAATTCTGAATCTATTCAAGTATTCAAGCATTGAACATTAATGAATATATATCACCTAGAATACATTCAAAGACATATGCACATGTAGAAGTTGTCCATTTATCAAATCAAGGTTGACAGGTATCAGTCTGAGCAGGAGAACAGAGATGATGTGGAGAAAATCAGCAGATGCTCTGCTGTCCAGAAATAAAGATAGCTGCTAGTCATTCCATGAGAAAGCTCAACTCACTCATACAGCTCCTCCCATGCAGTTAGCATCACTAAACCTTAATGCTTCATAAGCTTACCGAAGGTGCTTTGGAGCTCTGCACAAACTTATGCATGTGAAATGAGCAGTTTGTCTCCCTTTTCAGACTAACAGACTATGCATAATGTATGCCCGCATGGAAGCCCCGCTGGAGTGACTGAGAGATTGATAGATTGATTGATTGATGATGACAGTTATGACTAATTCATTAAAAAGCTAAAGCTGGTCTTGCATGTCACTCATTTGGGTTGAGGGAATCTACCGGCCGCACTCAGTCCTTGTGTGTCTGTGTGTGTGTCTGTGTAATCAAGTGAAACATGGTTTAGAGTTAGGGCATGTAAAACTTCTGCTTCATGCTGACCACTGCACCACCACTCCTGACAGAGAGTGCAACACACATTTCACACACACACACACACACACAAACACACGCACGCACGCACACGTATGCACGCACGCACGCACGCACGCACGCACGCACGCACGCACGCACGCACACACACACACACACACACACACACACACACACACACACACATATCACATATGCATACCGCAAGCTGCTCCCAGAATCCATGGTAATTATACAGGGGAAAATTCACAAATATATACATCCACAGTCGACTTCAATCTTCAATATGCAACCAAATGTGGATTTACTATGTGGGGCACAGCAAGGCTCTAAACTATGTTTGCACAGCAACATGAAACCACAAGACCATACACAAACAGTGCTAATGTCCTCCAGTTAAAATTTGTAGTATATACAAAGAGTAACTGAGACATATTTGAGCATGACAGTATGTTTTCACATGTTTTATTATACACAACTCTGTAGGGGAGCAGTGTGTATAGGGTAGAACTGCACAGGCTCACTATCATGTTTTATAGTTATCTGTACTTCCTACCACTAAACACATTGCAGCACAATGTAAAGAGGAGCATGAAGCAATGGTGAATAACATCCAATTCCATAATTCATGTGTCAATGGGAACTTTTGGAGCTGAACAGATCAGAGGATTTTTGTGAACAAATTATGCAATAAAAGCAAAAGCAGGGAGTGACAGGGGAAAGGGGGAGAGAGGGAAGGGCGACATCAAGTAAAAATGGGGAGAAAGTGTCAAACACACTGAACGTGTGAATGAGAAAAAGAGATCAAATGAATAATTTGTCATTATGAATGAAACTCTGTCTCCTAGAAATTACAATAAGTACATTTGATTTATTTTGTCCATTACGTTCTTAAAGGAAATATAAGTGCTGCCAGGATTTTTCCAATGAACCAAGTGCTGCTTTCCCTCATTGTTTGAAGGGGCTGGCATACAAAGTACAGGATTTGGTCACTGGAAACCTGGGTTTGCATCTGATACCTGCATGTGGTTAGATTTATGCAACAAAAGCAATTTGGTTAAAGAAACTGTTAGTCATTTATGAAAATATGATTATTTGCTTTCTTGCCAAGAGATGGATGAGAAAATTGATATCACTCTCATGTCTGTAGAAAGTAGATATGAAGCTAGAGCTAGCTGCCAGAAAGATTTGAAACTAGTCTGGTCCTATTCAAATTTGTCCTTCCAGCACCCCCAAAGCTCAATAATTAACACTCCATATCCTGCGTTATTAATCCATTCAAAAACCAAGGTGTAAAAAAACAAATCTGCATTTCTGGATAAGTCTTGGCAAGACAGCAAAAGAGGGTCGTTCCAAAAATGTCAAACAAATGCAAAAACAAATGCAATAAGTTGTCAGTTATCTCAGCATTTTTTTTATTTTTCAAAATTTTGTTAAAAACAGTGTTTGTTTATAATGTGAATTAGTGTTCAAATCCTATGACCCAGGACTCAGTCACACACCTGCCAGTCCTCAGGTCCAGTATTTTCATTGTTTTTGTTGTTTGCAGTGGTAGTTATTGCTTGTTTTTACCCTTTTACTTTACCAACATATATTGCTGGTGCACTATTGTACTAAGCCTCTGTTATGTGAGCTGTCAGACACCTGAATAAAGTATCTGTCTATCTATCTATCTATCTATCTATCTATCTATCTATCTATCTATCTATCTATCTATCTATCTATCTATCTATCTATTATCATTGCAAAGTGGTAATATGTAAATGTAACTTTTAAGAGGCAGGGTCAATAAAAGGCTGCTCTGTGAAGTAACACTGAACTGTTAGCTGTTTGCAAATTAGATATGTGACTAACAGTCAACTACATCTTTAGCATTTTCTCTGTGTGTAGGGTTATAACAGTGACACACACACACAATCTTAAACCTTAAATACTCGTGTAAACACACACACATACATAAACCCTGTCCATGCCTGCAGACTGCTAACTAGCTCAGCTGTTTACCAATAAATCAAAGTGTGTCATTGTCAGCTGGATGGTTAGACACAAAATACACACCCATGAAAAAACAGTTGGCAGCTTCACACACAATTAGGGAGCCTGCAACAGGATCCCTCCGGGTTAAAAGCATCATGGTGCGATTTGGAATTCTCTTTAAACAGAAAAAACATCTGCATGAAAGTGGGTGCTTGTTTGACTGTAGGTGTTTGTTTGCATGCGAACACGCTAGCACCTCTGTAAGGGTTTCTTCTGTCTTCAAAAGAAGAAATGTTACAGAGCTGAGCATACCTAGAGGGTGCAAATGAGCTGCAGCGTACCAGCCCTTCAAGCCTGCTCTGCATGCTTTATGTGTCCGACAGTAACAATATGTATGCGTTTCCACATTCAAAGAGACCAGTGAATATTTGAATAACTGACAGACCATGCTTTAGAGAATCAGAATGAATAATTTGCAAGGGATTTATTTCTTTGAAAATTCAGTTGGTTCTATACAATTTTTCTGTAAATTGAGGAGATATAGAATGAAGAAAAACAATGAGGAGGGGAATGAAATACAAGAGCAACATGCTTGAATAATTCATTAAAACTATGGAGAAGAAACTAACATAATAAAAATGCTAATAGTGATGTCCTCTTCCAGGTAAAGCCTGACAGAAATGTGTTTAACTGAAGCCTCGGTCAAATTTCTACAAAAGCTTAAATAGGAGTGGGTCTCTGCCATGTTTGCCATGTTTGCCAAGTTAAATATGTGATGGTGCATTAGTATCACAGACAGCATGTCTGCTTGATAGCAGCAGACATATCAGTGAAACCTTGCCTCCAGCTAGACGGTGAGTGAGCAGAATCTAACCATCTGATCTGCTGAGCCTCTTCAGGTGAGCTGAGCGCTAGAAACCTGGCTCAACACAGTCTGAGTCACCGGCTGCTGCGTTAGCACACACAGTCGAATCTATCCGACACAGAACTGCTGCTTCAAAGACCTTCTTCAAAATATTCCCCTCCGCTCCGCCATCTCTGCCGATCTCTCTGCTACTTTGTACCTTCAACAGTAGGCTGAAAGCTCCCCCTCTGCCTTGTCAAACGAAGCGAACAGGCTATGAGATGCTATCTCACTGAACATGCCGTATGCCATACAGATGTAACACACAAAGGATGGAGTATATAGAACAAGTCAAGTGAAAGAGTTTTGTTGCTTAGACAGGGTTGGAATTTGATGTATTAGAATGCATAAAAGCCCCTGCACATGCATGCAGGCTCATGCATACATATTGTGTCTTGTTTTACAGATGATGATTTGGAACAATGACATTTAGTTTGGTAAATGCCAGGGCTTAATGGGCAGAGTTAAGAACAGTTAATGATGTTTGGTGTGAAGCTCTGCTGACTTAGTGTGAAGACATTACAGAGACGGAGAGACCTCTTTTCTCTGACAGTCAGAGCTCCAGTTTAGGTGCAGTGGGAAGGAGGAGTCCAGGTGCTTAAAAACATGTAATGCTTCTTTCCTTTTAGCTCCATTCTTCTCTAAATCCTGCGAGTCTGCTATTTGTGTTCTCCTTTTTAAAAAAAAAAAAAAAAAAAAGCTGACTCTCCACCATCAACCTTCTCAGTCTTACATTTCCTCCCATTCGGACTCACCGCCCCCCCCACCCCTCCCGTCCAATCATTTCCTCCCCCAGTCCTACTCTAAGCATAAATCACCTCTCTGCGATAGTTTTAATGGCTTTTTAATGAGCCTAATGTTTTCTGTTTTAATGAACTTCTTACGTCAGCCTTAATCATTTTAGGGGGATGAAAAATGATTGAGAAATGGCCTACATTAATTTAATTTACTGTTCAATCTGCACAGCCCTCTTTACAACCCTGGGAAGGCCAGGGCAAGAAGGAAAGATAGGAAGGGGGAGTGGAGGGTGGTCCTACCACAAAGTGGGATGAGAGAAAAAGATTTTAAAAGTAATAAGCAGGGAAATGATTGCGGAAAGCAAAGAATGGGAACTCACAATTTGCGGTATAAAGAGGTAAAGAGAAGGAGGGATTATATAAAAAGAGAACAGGAGGGGACTTGGTGGTGTAGGAGCTGTAATTTATGAGGCCATGCTATAGGCTTGTTGTTCAGGCTTATCTCCAATTAGGCTGCATTGTCAAGGCCTGCCAATGCTAGTTTCTACCAGACTGAAAGACCGGCAGATTTACATCGCCATTACCACAGCAGGCCCTGAATAAATGAGCACAATATTCAAAATCTGTTGCTCTATGTCAGAGTTTTCTAGCCAGCTTTCGCTGATCCTTTTTCTCATTCTTGCTGTAACTTTTTTCTTTTCTTTTTTTTACTTTCTCCATCATTCTGTCTCCCGACTGACACTTAGAGTTGTCATTTTGCCAACTTCAAATTAACAGCGCATCTAACCAGCTGGTGAGGCCTTATAATCTAGGAGCTGAATACCATCTCTTCTCGTATGCAGTTTGCACGTGAGTTTACCCAAGGACACCTTACCTTGCCAACGCGCTGTGAGAATCAGCCCTCCGTTTCATTGTGTTGATAGTAAAAAGCTGTGACTATGCCAAGGCTCACTGCCAAGATTGCTTCGTACTACCTGAGCTAAGTTGTCCTTTATGGTTTGTGTGTGAGAGCATGTGAATAGTTTGTCTGTCCTCAAGGCTGGAAGCATTAAAATGCACCACCGATGATATGAAAAATCACAGCTATGGCTGGTTACTATAAGTACTGATGTATTTAATGATCCATTGCTGGATTTTTGCGAGGGTGGACACAGGTCTTGGTAGGAATGAAGATGTTAATGTTGAATCGAAATCACACACATATATTTTTCTTTCAAGAACATATCAGTGTCATCCGTGACATTTTTACTTATAGCCAAGCACCTTCGCTTGTGTATTCTTATGTGTGCGTGACAGATGTTACCGTCCCCTGGCTGACCCCGGCCCCACCCAAACACTGACTGAAAGATGAGTTTTATGGAAAAGGAAGTAGTCCTGCCCCACCCCTCAGAGTATAGACTGACTGATATTTCTTCCTGTCTGCTTAAGACACTCAACATGCAGATCCTCTACAGTCTGCTGCCTTCACACCATTTCAGTATTAGCATCCACCTGTCTCACCTCAGCAGTCACTACTTTTTTATTCTCTGTTAATGTCCAGCTGTCAATGTATTCTCCTCTGTCCTTCAATCAGTTTTGCCTATATGCTTTTCTTGTCAGTTCGCTCCATCCGAACAGTTGTTTTTTTTTTTTTATCTGTTTCTGTTAAGGCTCAGTAAAGAATCAGAATAAAACAGTGTGTTTTAGTTACATCCTATCATTGTCAGGAAATCTGTATTATTTTGAGTTGTCAGGGGCTTTGACAAAGACAATTTCTTTTTAGAAATTCTTGATGGAATATATAAAGTTCTATCCCCATCAGACATGGGGGGGGGTTTGTTCTTTTTTTCTAGTTTTGTGTTCTTGGCTTTTTTTTTCTTTTTTTTAGTATCATTGGGAATTATGTGATTTGAAAGCAAGTGGTGTTTTCTGTGATAGAAATCAGATTAGTTTCAAAGAACATAAGAGATACTTTCCAAGATACTCGCTATTTTGGCAGGAGCATATTGAATTGCAAATCTGTTGTGAATGAATGTTTCCTTGTTTGAATACGTAGCAAGGTGTATTTTGAAGGTTGTTTGCTGTGGTTGCTTTTGTTCATGGTGGAATATGATTTCATGAGTAATTTACTGTACAACAGGTGGCCAATGGCAAAAACAGCCACCTGAAAATGATGCTATTTAGATGTCTGAGCAGAGGTGTTCACATTAGCGCTGAATGTAACCAATGGCGCTACCACACCATTTTAACACCCATCTAAAAAAACTTACACATTTAACAGTTGCCTGAAGCTGGACTAAACTTTTTTATCCAGGTCATGAGGCTCCAAATGAAACATGTGGCCTCAGACAGGATTGTTGCCAACCTATTAGCACTGCTAGGCCCCAAGCATTGGAATCACACCTTTGATTTACTGCTCCAGAGAATCATAGTGCCGTCACAGAACTAAATCGCCCTACATTCGTAGTAAACAGATTATTACATTATTAATTTGTAAAAGCCCAGAAGAGAAGATTTTATCCATTCCTAAACAGCTGGAAAGATTGAAACAAAAATAAATGATTGCTGTTGACTTGTGTAACAATTACTGTTTGAATGTAATGACATTTTATCATGGTAACACTATACCTGCTTAAAATGAGATGTTTAGTATTGTTATTTTAGCATGCTGCCTTTAGCATTTAGCGCAAAGGTCCATCGTGTACAGCCTCAGAGCTGCTAAGCTCTATCACTCATTAACTGGTAAGTGTTTTCACTGTTAGTCATGTTTCTTTTTTCTGTTACCTTTGATTCAATCTTGCGGATAATGATGTTAAAGAAAAGTACGTGTTTGTACAAGTAGGCCACTTCAGTGCCAAAGGTTTCCTTAGTTGTATAAAAGCTATCTAGCCCTTCAACTTGTTAGTTATCGCCGTCACATTTTTTGCTCTCCTCTCATGTTACATTTTCAAGCCTGTGCATATCTTCCCATTCACCTTGCACACACTCTGAACTGACCCATCAGCCAATGTCCAGACCTTCAAACTAACTCATTATGTAACCGTCTCCACATAGGCAGGTAGACCAGACATGTCACAGCCAATCTATTCCCCCAAGACTTTAACAAGCTAAAGTGGATGGACAGGCCATTTCACAAGCCACCCCCCCACCCCTGCTGGACAAGCCCTGGCTCAAGTGTATGGTGTGTGTTTGTGTGTATGTGTGTGTGTGTGTGTGTGTGTGTGTGTGTGTGTGTGTGTGTGTATTCATGCCTTCGCGTATACTGTACGTGAAAACACACTGAGATTTCCCCTGCCGTAGGACACTTACATAAGACTGTCAGAGCGAGACAGGTGTTGAGATAGTGGAAAGGCCAGAAAGCAAGGTGAAAGACACAGACAGAGTGTGTCTGTTTGTCAGTCTGCCTGACTGTCTGGGTACGTGGGGTGCTGGAGGGTAATTAAATGTATTTTTGGGATGGGAAACCACAGAAGTAGAAAGAAACCAGATGGGTCATGGCTAGCAGAGGTGTTTGTGTGTGTGAATTTACGTGCAGGTGGGTGGGTGAGAGAGAATGAGACAGCTCTAATTCCCAGACACCACCCCTTGGGGGCTGGAGGTGGAATTGAACATAGTCTAGAAGGGACAGCTTTGACAGCTTCCCTAAATATGCCCGCTAATGTTTTCACTCACCCTGGACTCAGTGAGATCTAATCTTAGCCTGGATGCACAGTACTGGCCTAAAAGTTCTTGCACAGTGTTTGTGATTATCAAACCTGAGGATGCCAGTGTGGTTGTTTTTCACAAGTTGTCCTGAGAATGAACTTCTGAGGAACATGTGCATTGGGAAGACAGATTTACATTTTAACAAAGGCTTTGTGCTGGAGGTCTCATGATCAGTCTGGAGGCGCAGTTACCCCCCCCCCCCCCAGTTTATTCAGCACAATTTTTCTAATTCTAGTGCAGTATACCTAAAGCACCCCTGTAGACATGATACAGCACTCTCATGGCAGGCCTGGGGGCTCTACATTTATCCTCAGGTGTGAGTAAACTTGTACTTGCAATACAACCTCTGTCATTGCATTATTTTATTTGGGATTGTCTATTGGTCATATTTTCACAAAGAAATACACAATCTCTGGAATATATGTCATGGGAAACTGGTGGAGCTCAAGTAATTTCAATATATCAACAAACTGGGTTCAGGACAACGTTTCTCAACTAAACTATAGTATGCTTCTGTCACACTCAGAATGACTGACATAGTGGCTACTCAGCACAGGCTTCATCAAATATACCTTTGAACAGCTCCAAATCTTCCACAAACACATGATATATCTGTGTGTGAAAACAAAGAGTTGTCGTTCAACAAGCAGTCAGCCTAACGTTAGGTTAACTGGACCTGTCTGACCGTAGGCATTACTGCACACAAGTCTCATATCCACTAAGGTTTATTAACTGAATGAAAGCAAATTCAGCTTGCAGCTGAGTAGGTGAACCACCTAAAAAGTAAACTTTTTATTGAGCAGGAGCTGCATTTCTCCTTTTACAGCTGAAGGTAAACACCTCCTCAACCATCCATCAAACTCCTAATAAGACAGAAACAGGTTGACCCCAGATTTCTACAATTTGGGGTCATGTAATAACAATGTATTTCTTTTTGGTAAATTGTGGTAAACAAATCTCGGTTGAGTTGTGGTTAATTTACTCAACTAAACCGCAACAAAACGGAATTGAATGGACCTTAACTGCATTTTTTGTTATAGTTGGACCATGAGATTCTGAAGAACACTCAGTTGGCCAATTGTCTTACATCCTACCAGTCCTGATAGGAACTCAACCAGCTTACATATACCTTGTCCACTTCCATGAGTCCAAGAAAACAAAGACTGATGCCTTCTTGTGATAGTTTATCAGGGAGCAACAGGTAAAGACATTTACTGGCCTTCGATAAAACCCTTCCTAAAGGGACAGTAACTTTAACTGTAACAGCTGAAGCCTCGAATTAGACAGACCTTAAAAAACAGAAAGCAATTTTAAGGTTTTCATTATATCATTATGTAAATTATATCAAACCCCAATCAGAATAGTAGTGTGAAGGAGTACCAGACAAGCAACACTGCAGGAAAAGAAAAATGTCAGCAAGTGAGATTTATTTAATATATTTTCTGCCTTGAAAAATACAGTACTGAGTTGACTGTTTTCCTTATTCCTCTTTATTGAAAAACCTAATGCAATGAATCCTCTCAGCACGCAGTTGGTTTGGCTCCACCATAATCTGACTGCTAATGCGTCATTGCTTCCACCAGTGATACATGTGATTTTGAACCGTAGTTTTAATGCACACTCGCTGTTATCACCAGACTACATGTGTCTCTGAATCAGCCAGGACTAGAATTGGACCCCAGAAAATACAAATTCTCAACAGTGCCACAGCTTACCTCTGCCCTGTCTGCTGTGTACCACAATAGTTGTTACTTGCTAGTTCTGATTACCATATCTTATCCATTTTTTCATCAGCTTGTGCTTAATAAACAAACTGCTTCGCAGCCTAACTGTGTGAACCGAGTTTAAAGGGCTTCTATTTATGCCTTGATCTCCTATATTTTCCTCACAATCTTTTTTGTGCAGAGGCTTAAACTGTGAGTTTAAGAAATAAACAATGATGCTTTTACACAACAGATAAGAGGGTTTTTTTCATGATATATACCTGCTCTTATACATATAAAGCAAAAATCCTCCTCTAATAATAGACTACTCTGCTAGTGTATGTATAAAATCCATAGCAGAACTTTATTATTCAGCACCCACTTTGACATTCACCTGTGTGTGCATATGTGTGCATATGTGTGTATGTGCGACACACACTGGCCCCTGGCTCTGTCGCTGTGGCTCAAAGCGGCACATTTACCATTTAAAGTTTCCATGAAAGGAGAATATTGATTTCAGCACCAATAACCTGGCCCTTCTACCGTTATGTTGTGTTGAATACATTTACCCCACAAGTGCCTCTTCAAGTGTCCTTTCTGGGTGGAAGACTGAACCATCTTACTGCATACTACTACTGCATATGCCAAATAACTGTTTCACATTAAAACTAGAAAATTTAAAGATTCTTTGTTCCGTAGTTTTAGGTGATAATCCAAAGGGATGAAGCACTAACATTTGATATGCACATTGCTTTGTCTACAGACATTAATACCACTGAACCCTTGACCCATGTGAAGAGACTGTCAGGAATCTATGCATGACATGAGGATTTTTTTACCCTCATTCGCCTATTAATGTCCTGTTGTCTAGGCTGTGAATTGTTTATAGGTTTTGTAGCACCACAGATGGATACACTGTGGGGTTCTGCTGATGATTCATATTAATGGACCTGACCCCAATCCCTCCTTTCCTTTTTCTTCTTCCAATCTTTCTACCCCCTGTTCCTCCCACTGCTCACGCTCTTTCTCATCCCCTCCAAACACCCAGGAGACAGACAGACCAACACTCAACATAACACCATTTAGCTTTTCAAGGCTGCTAAAATAGTGTGTGTGAAGAGGTGGAGTGGGTGAGATGGGAAACAAGGATTGTGTGTGTGTGTGTGTGCATGAGTAAGTGAAAGAGAGAGAGAGAGAGAGAGAGAGAGTGTGCATAAAAAATAAAACAGGTCTGTGTTCTTAGACGTCCATGTTTAGTGCATGTATTTGTGTGTTTGGGTGTGTTTGTGTGCGCATGAGGGCATTGGTGTGAGGTTAGCAGGAATGACTAAATAAATGAAGGACTTGGTGCTCTACACGAGTGACTGGTCAAAGCTATGATGCTACCTTGAGCTTTCCTGACTGCACTCAAACACTCCTGCTCTCCCAGTAATAGAGACTGAGTGCTGTTCAGTCCCAAGCTAAAGACCTGCACTGCCCAGCCTGCGTACAATGCCAATACATGGCTATCCTATAAAAATGTGCTTCTATTGCTTAAAATACAGAGCTCAACCATTTGGTTCATTAATTTCCTTTTTATCTCTAAAGACAGCATGCATTTTTATAAATCAGTTGTTGAAAATCCAATATTGTTAATCACATGTTGGACACAATATAATAACATCAGGCCTACACCATGCCCCCATCCTCTTTTTGTACTCAAACAGAGCAGATCTTCGTTGGACAGAAATCCAAGGACTGAATCGTCAAACAGAGGGAGCTCCTCTGTTATTATTTAGCTAACAAGATTACTGAACCAAACATGACGATGCATATGATTCAGCTGTCTTTGTTTTTGTAGAATGAAAAATTCATTCTTGACCTTGGAAACCATAGTTGACAAAACAAACTAACCACAAGGTCCATTCAGCAGCTGCTCTGGAGCTTTCGATCATATCACACCATCTTCCCATCCGACATCGAATTTTCAGCCTCATGAAAATTTGTTTTTAAGCTACTGTTTCCAGGGTCAAGAATGAATTTTCAGTCTCAACTCCAACAGCGACTTGGAAATTGGAACGTGTACAGTCCAATCACAACTGGTCGAAGACCATCTGCTAAGGAAGATCAAAAGCTGTGGACCTTGGCTTTTTTCTACAGATTTTACAGGCAGTAACTAAAATTTGTGAACGTGGAGATAGCATACAAGTTATATGATTAGTTAACCTTTATTTAACTGAGCAAATTTAAAGGAGAGCACTGCTCTCTTTTTCAGGGATGCTCTCTTCATGTACACATTTACTGGATGCTACCCAGACAGCCACAGTCTGATCTTTTTTAGCATGGACCAGTTCCCCACGGTAAATTATTATTAAGAAGCAGATGTGACTCTGAGTCCCACTTTACCATATTCTGTGGCTGTAGGACTTACTTTACTCATTTTGAAGTGCGTTTTTCCTTTTTTGAGTGTTTCTGTACTCTCCAGACTGCTAATTTAACTTCAATGTGTGGGACATTGAATACTACTTCTAATGTTAGATGAAGGTCAATGATCCCTTCAGTCCAACTTCACTGAAACTAATACAAAACCTTTGTCCATTTGAAATAGGATGTGTCTGTCTACGAGGAGATGATGTCCTGTGCTTTGATATCCAAAACAATGACTCTTTTCTTGAAACAGATGATGAAACTGACTGTCAGTTTGGTGCAAGGGCCGGAGTAATGCATTTGTTGTATCAAATCTCAAAGAAGAGGGAGCAGAGCCACAAAGCCTGACTCATTTTCTCACTCAATTCTTTGTTCTGACCTTCACCTGTGATCACCGGTCTCAGACAGTAGCTGAAAGAATAAGATCCTAGACACACGAAGCCAAAATTAGTTTTCTCCACACCGTGATTGGCCTCACATCACATGACAGCATGTGGTTCTCGGAGGGCCTCAGCGTGAGGCCGTAACACTAATAGGAGCAGGCGAGGTGGATCAGGGACTTGGTAAAGACACCTCCTGGGACTGTTGCTATGGGAGGAAACCTCCTGAACAAAACCAGAACATGTGGGAGAGCGTACAACTTCCAGCTGGTGTAGGAGTGTGTGGGGACTCACAGAGTAGCTGCTGAAAGAGCTCTGTATTCTGTTGTCTGTTTGGCACTAATGAGGATGAAACAGTAGATGCATCAGTGCAAGATTACACTGCTGCTACTGAACTAAAGATCATGTAGATATTAAGAACATAGAGCCATTTACAGCAGATTTTTTTTAACCTTTCTCTTTCCTATCTGCAAGTTACAGTGTGGTTGTGTAGGTGCGTTTGTGTATGTATGTGTGAGACAGAGAGAGAAAGAGAGAGAGAGAGGTAGAGGGAGAGAGAGAGAAAGACGTTCATGCTTGACTGGGGCCAACAGAGGTGAGCCTCAGTGATACTCTGCTTATCTGCTGTGTCCACCATTTGCTAGCACATGCGAGACTCCCTATCTAAATCCAGGGAATTCAAGTAAAATGGCCCAAATAGCCTGTACATATAGTATTTGTGTAGTATTAAACAGGGGTTCTCAGAGTCTGACACTATGCCCCAACACACACACACACACACACACACACACACACACACACACACACACACACACACACAAATATTTACTGTGCAACATGGCAGAAATTTAATATTTATATGAATTATTTTGTCATTCTCATCCACACAGTTGAGTTTGTTGGAAGGTCAGAAACAGCACTGACTGTTGTTTTCAAACAGTAAATGAACAGCAGTCTCTTTGTCGACCCATCCACCCACCACCAGCTCCTGCTAATATGGACTTTATCGCTCGTTATACTACGTCACCTGACTTCCTCCTTTGCTCCCATCATAATTAATACAGCCATTAGAGGTCGCCTAACAATAAAATGTAACTGTGGGTCGTAATAAGGTGCTTGCCCAGACAACCTATGGGGTCATTTTTTACAGGAGGACAGTCTGTGAGCACAACTTGAGCCACATTTCTTTAGTCTATATTTTTAAGCATTTTGACAAATTGCTGCTACTTTCTGTGTACAATGTACCCATGGTCGTGAAGACAACTATCAATAGTTTATTTTGACACTGAACAAAAGTTAAAAATGTGATGATTCTTGGGCAAGTTCCGCAGATATGAGGAGCATATTTTTTCTTATGATTCATGGTCACATTGGAGATAATGACATCCTTTGAAAGTGTAAGTCACATTGAATCTAATAAGGTCTGTGTATTTAGATATGACTCAAAGAAAGAATAAAGGTTTTGATGCAAAGTGCTGCAGTTGCATTTGATGAACATGCAGTTGGGCCAAATCAGCAGGTCAGACTACAGAACTAACTTCCAGTTGTTATCAGAATATTGGTGTAAACCAGTCACTCTCACCTCATGCAGTGTCCTTTCCTCTGTCCCCCATCACCCCTGCAACTCTTCCACTTCCCCCCTGTGGAGGTGCACCACACATTGAAAAAAAAACAAAACACCCTAGAATAACAGCACATATACACCTGCAGGGAAAATTTTTGCATCAAAGTCAAGTTTTAAGTCTGCTGATATCTCTCAACATGGAACACACACAGACTCAATTATAACCCCTTCTTCAACACACACAGGAGAACGCTTCAATCCCATGTACAAATACAATAACACACACATGCAGTATGCACACACAAGCACACTTTCTGCCCAACTTTTATTGAACAAGAATCCAATTACTTAACCCAGCTTCAGGTTCCATACCCTCTTTGCTCCTCCACTTTGACAAGTCTGCGTTAATATCTGCTGACAGCCTATGTCCACCATGCACACACACACACACTCACACACACCTCACACACAGAAGCCTACAGCTGATCCCCATAAGAGTCTGATTAAATGAAAACTCTGATGCCCATTTCTCCATCCCAGGGTCAATGAATATCAATGAGAGACAGATATCAAAGTCCTTGGTATATGAGTGTGTGTATGTGTGTATGTGAATGACAAAGGGAGAGAAGGGGAACTGGTCTCCCACTTTCATGTATTGCAACAGTACTGAATATGTTGCTTTGTGGATTTCTTTTCATCTTTTTTTTTATATCTTCCCTGTTCATATGTCTCCATGACATCTGGATCTTTATTGTTCCCAGTCCATAGATCACTTATTAAGCCAAGTAATGAGGGGGTCATGCATAATTTCATTTGCTCTAGAGGTACCTGGGGACATTTTCTTACTTCACTAAAATCTATGATAGTTTCCTTTTGAAAGGCCATAACTCTCCTTCAGTAGCAGGCATTGGGGTCACAGATGCTAAATGGGCCATTTATAGATTCCTGGTGGAAGGAGAATATTGTGTTGAGTCGTTTCAGACCTCTTATTGAGGCTATTTGACTCCACGTGGTTTAATTTGCTCCTGGTGATATATCTGATAAAGGGCCAACCTTTCAGATCATTCTTGTGGCTCTTATACACACACACACACACACACACACACACACACACACACACACACACACACACAAATACACGTATACACAAACACACACACACGCACACAAATACAAGTACACACAAACACATAAACACACTCTCTCTCACACACTTTATGCAAGGCTGTGTATAACGGATGTTATTTAAGAAGAGTGACTTCAGTAAAGCAAATCGAATATCAGTATTGACATCCAATAGATATTCTTACCAGCAGTGGCCTGGTGGGATTTGCTGTGATTACTGGTAAATACAATTATGCGCAGGGCAATGGGGCTTCAGCAAGTGCACGATTTTGAGCACAGCAGTCCAGCATTCTGTTTAGCAGTTCAATAGTCACAACTTAAACCCATTTCCATTTATACTAAATATCTGCAGGCATTATTATGATGCACATATTTAGCCACAGCATTAAATACCACCAACTGTATTGTTTACATTAGAGGAAAAAAGCATGTTCAAGCTATCAAATTCCTTTGTTTTGGTTTTCGCTTTATTTCCTTTTGTTTTTTGTTTATATAATGCTTGCGATAACCCCACATTGCTTCAGACACATCCCATGACAAGCTTTCATATGGAAAAATATCAAAGCACAGCAAACAAATAAAATCCGCACAGCATACGTAAAAAATTAATGTCCTTGGAGGCGGTTCATGTATGACAATCAGAGACTTTGAGCGATGGAACGCTGCCTGTGTGATACGGCACATGTTTCCCCCCCTGTCCTTCTCAGCTTGAGAAGTGAGCTGCCATTGGTCAGTTGTCCTGCAGGGATGCTTATCGGTCTGTTACAAATCAGGCAGAGAAATTGCAGCAGGAACATCTCTTCCTTTTCTCTCTGCTCTCGCTCACCAGGATCACTCGAGGGGATTGAAGCGCTAAGAACACAGCACAAACCTTCACTTCCCTCTTTGCCTTGCATCTACCTCTGATTTTTCTCCTTTTTTCTCTTCATGCCTAAGAAGAGTTGTCCATCCATTTTTCTGTTAAATGTAAAACTTTTTAAACTCATTTGATGCATTTTAAGCAGCACTGATGTCACATTATATTTTAAATTCAACTGATTGCAGTTTCCATTGTATGATCCAGCATTAGTTACTACAGCTTTTGAATAATCCATGTCTCAAATAGCTCAAAGGTTAAATATCCTTCTGCAATGCGTCCCCACTCCCTCATCTAAATTCCCATTCATGACTGCAGCAAATTTGCAGATAACATATGAGGTCGGTGTGGGTGCAGTCTTCACCCAAATTTACCTTAAAGTATGATGAAAGGAAACCCAAAACATTTAATAAGGTTGGACAAAAACAGCTCTCGGGATTTTGAGTTGCATTCATGGGTCAAATCTGTTTAATGATGTATTTTCCTTTTTCATGTGGATAATTGGCCACATGAAAGTGGCAGAGAAGAGGAAGAGATATCAATTTTTCCACTGACAGAAGCCTCAGTAGTCTATAGAGCAGAGAGAAAGAAATGTTACATCTTCCTGCTGTAAGAAGGAAGGAAGGGCAGATTGTTGTCATCACCCATACATTAGTGTTAATCTACAGTGATAGCGTATGATTGACAGAGAAGTTAGCTTGGTGCTCTACATTCAGTGAATTTTTTATTTTCAACCTGTAACTCAAAAACATAGGGCCACAAGGATCGGTGGAACGACAGACAGGCCGAGGAATATTTAGTATATAGGTTAATATAAAAGCCACCTTTTTCTCAGTTGAGTTTAATTAACTGGTAAAACGATTTCATACCCGCTGAAAGTCATTTTGGACTATACAGGAAGTCACTAAATGAACAGGAAGAAGCTGAGGGGGAAAGTATGTAGACAGAGGTGTCCACATGAGACTGTCCTGTAAAAAATGAACCCATAGGTCCTCTGTTAAGTGACGCATTATGACCCATACTTAGATTTTATTGTTAGGGGACCTCTAACAGCCGTAGTAATTATGGGTGGAGCAAAGGAGGAGGTCAGGTGATGTAGTATATAGAACGACAAAGTCCAAATTGGGAGGTTTGGGGTGGGTGGATTGGAACTTCTTTCCTTTTAAACATGACCTTTTCACAACCTTAACCGTATGTTTATTGTTGTAGTCATGATGACGGGGCCAAAATTATGTTCATTTTTTAAGATTTTTCTGAACTTTTTGCTTTTTTCTTCTGAAATACTGTTGAGCTTTACCCTTTTAATATCTAAAACTATTAACTAGTAAGACAATGCTCCTGTGCACAAAGCAATTTTCAAGTTTGTTGTGAACAAACTTCACTGGACTGCAAAAAGCCCCGACCTTAACCTCATCCAGCAGCTATGGGATAAATCGTATCAACGACAGGGAGCTAGACCTTAGTGCCCAACATCATCGGATGACCTCACTAGTGCTAAAGTCGATAGAAGGGAGTAAATCCCTGCAGCCAAGTTCCAAACTCTTGTGTAACATCTTCTGAGTGAAGTGGAGCAGCATTTTGCAAGTGGGCTTGGAATGATCTGTTCAACAATCATATGTAGTTGTCCATAAACATTTGGTCATGTAGCGTAGAAAACAAAAAGACACTGAACAATAACAGTATAAGTATCTTGTACCTGTAATGGAAGGTTCAGCCTTTACCATTTTCCTCCTCTTCTCCTCTACTGCTGCAGGTGTTGTTTTAGTGCTTGTATTGCAGTCCCTCCATGTGAAACAGCTTAAGTAAGCACCATTTCCATATTTCTGATTCTGATAATGGACTGCCTTGCAATCACCAAATTACCCTGACACCACACTGCCAGCCGAGTGAATTAGTTAATGTCCAAAAATGGCTGTATTTCCCACTCCATCTACACTTAATGTGTGTGTGTGAGTGTGTGTGTGTGTGTTTGTGTTTGTTTAGGGGAGTTTGTGCTTAGAGCTTAATGACTTTTTCACCTCTCACACATGCCTTGAAGACACATTTCAGTTTACATTTGTGGTATTGAATTCATAATTGCTTGTTGGCCATATAACTTCCTGTATAATGAAATGCTTTCATAATAATCAATAAAGGAAATAGAGCGGGTCCATTTAAATGTTTTGGCAATAGCAGAAACCCATCAAGCTGAACCTTTGCTTTCAGTGTGTTACCATATCAGTGAGTGTAGCATGGAGAGGAGGAGAAGTGAAGTGGATTCCATTTCAAAAATGTCCACTTGGGGACTGCTGTCTTTCTTTCCTGAGTGATGACATGCAGGAGGCAAGGAAGGATGGATGTCTGTCTGCAGTGTTGGAACTAGTCCTGGCCCTTAGGTGCCCCTTTGCCCAATCTCTCTAGCCAGCTCACAGTGGATTGCGCTTACTTTCATTTGTTAGGCCTATTTGTCTTCTCTCTAAAGCCCAACCTGCTCCAACGATGTAATTCCATAAAAGCATGCAATCAATACACCAGAAACTGTACTCTCATCTATCATTTTTGATTAAAAAAAAGGGGGGAAGCAAATAGGGAAAATTGTGAGTGTGTGTACGTGTGTGTGGGTTTGTGTGTGTGTGTGTGAGAGAGAGAGAGTAAGTGCATGCATGTTTGAGAATATCTGTGTTCAGACACAAATATTGTAAACAAGCCAAAACAGGGCAGGTCAGAAAAGCTGGCTCACTCATGAGTGCTGGCACACACACTAGTGTACGGGACAGCTCTGTCCACTGGATGGCACTATTATTAGTTTTTTCAAATCTGTAAAAACAATCAATTCATATGCGGTATACTGTGTCAAAAACGAGGAAATATTAATTTCTTTGCTCCTGGAAATCTTAACATTTCCAGGAACGATATAAATACAATTGCCACACAGACAGACACAACACACACAAACACACACACACACACACACATGAACACACAAACACACACACAGACACACACACAGGCCTCATTAATCTCCTCTGTAACAGGACTCTATCCTCTGGCTCCAATATTACAGTAAATGGTGATGCTTATCTGCAAGTAGTCCTGCCCTTGAAATAGGTGCTGTTCCATTCCCAGCTAATTCCACAGCCATTAAATGGTTGGCACATTTTTCACAGGTATATAAATTGCTTTAAGCTGTAGCTTGCTCTCAGCACATTGAAATACAAACACGGATGTTCTCTCCTTTTTATCTCACTCTGCCCCCTGCCTCCTAAATACTTCCAACCCCCCACCCCCCATCCTCACCCGCCCTCGCGTCCTTCTTTTTACCCGTCCCTACCACCCCGCCCATCTCCTTACAAGTGAAATGAGAATGGATTGACTTCTAGCTTGCAGCAAGGTTGAGGTAATAGCTTATTAACAGCCAATAACCATCAGTCATTTTCATTTAGGCTAACACTCCAAACTTGTTCATAATCACCGTGACATGGATAAGGCTGGAAATCAATGGCACATTTTAACAGGGTGTCCCCTGTGTGGTGTTTCATCTACCTGATCAAGGAAGTGAAGGGAAGCTTTTTTTTATCCAAAGCATGTATTCAGATGCATTAATAAATCAAAAATAATTGCTTACACTTGCAAGTTGCCTCAGTCAGACACAAAAATGTTCCAGGTACTCCGATTTTGTTTAACTTCATCATAGCATAAATCTACGGCATTGTTCAGCATGCTAACATGCCCTAAAGTCCACCATAGAAAGGGGATGTAGATCAGACATTCATATCACATCCCTGCCCACCCAGACCTGACAGCACAACACCTGCAGCCTCACAGATGAGGGGATGAAATACCCCCCCCCCCCATTCTCTCATCCATCCATTTTATATTCCTCTCTCCCCACGTGCCCACAGCTACAGAGCAGCTGGCTAGTTATTTGTAACCTGCCAGTCTGTGGGTGTAACAAGATTTCGACGCAATTAAGAATACATTTCCCAGGTACCAATGCAACAAATCACAGGCTTTAGTCTCTGGATACACACACATATAAACTTTGCCTCGCTAGTAACACAAATCAAACGGTACACAAACGGCAACAAGAAATAACTAATCATTGTTCGAGAAAAAGGTGCAATTATAAATCGATTCCCTTTGTGTTGAGCTGAAAGGGGTTCAAACAGTCCCATTCTTCAGAGGAAATATTTGATGTGGTGGTGAAGCTTGGCTGGCATCACCACCCATTATGTGGTTTGATTTGAAAGTAAGAGGCAAAGTGGCCAAATACATCACAGGCAGCCATTATTGTGTCAATTCACAGACAGACAAACAATCCATTGTATGTGATAAATTATAAACATGCACAAAGCAACTTTTCTCAACGTGTTGATTTTACAATCCCAGAGAGAAAGCAAGGCTGTGTGTTTTGGTTTAATAGGGAAATAGCACACTGTCAAATCAGTATTACAACCCAGGTTTTTCTTGTCCAGTCAACTTCTCAGACCGCGGTGTAATGAAAGGCAAGACAGAGAGTAATTTAGAATTATATATCTTGTTTTTTTTTTTCTTTGTCTTGTTTTTATTCAGAAAGGTTTGCCAGCTTTGCCATTTTTTAAATTCATGTCATGAAAGGAAACAGGGCAAACTTATTCCAAGTTGCATGAATTCGGTCCGCTCATTTGAAGCTTCATATTAGTAATTTTAATAGTTTTTGTAGACACAAAATATCTCTAAAACCTTGGTCATCTTTCTTTCATCTTTTTCACTAAGGGGAATATTAACAATTATGGTAAGTACCACATGTGTGGGCTTATAGGAATAGATTACAGCCTGTATAGCTATAAAATGTTTATCTTTTTAAAATGATGTTAAAATACTGGGAAACAATAATGTAGTCACACTGTAGTATTCATCTCACATTCTACAGTGATTCCAGAGAAAAAGCTTTTATGTCCTCACATATGATCAGATTAGAATCAATTAAGGAGTCAAATACACGTAGTTTCACTCAGGGACAAACTTAATTGAGTTTTATTGGACAAAACAGAGTATGAAGAGAAGTACGATGAGCTGTTCATCAATTCAAATTTCATGTTTAAACACCTTTTTTTTTAAACATGCATAAAGAATATGACCCGCCGTTATAGCCAATATCTTTTGGCAACAGTGCACCAGCAGAACACAGCATTATAAATGTGTGACAAAGGGCTCTTATGACAGTATAGTTACAGGGTATGTGGGCCATAAAATAAAGTAATCTCTACTGCAGTCTTTCATTATTTAATATGTATTAGGTGAGTCCATGTCTCCCCTAAATACAAATTTGGAAGACATATATTCCCTTGTACCTACCTGTAGGTGCCCAGTAAGCATTTCATCGATACCCCATATTTACAAAATAATTGCACTGTCCTTTGAGGGCTGTATTTTAAAGCATCACCACAAATTTATGAGCAGTCCATGCCAACAGAAGGTGCAAATTTAAAGGTGATAATATGTCGTATTTCCCTCACTTATACAGTATTTGTTTTTCTATGTGATACTTATCACTTAGCATGTCAGCATATCAATATGAAATTCAGCAACTGTCAGCAAAGAGCAGTAATCAATACAAGCGCAAATAAGGAAGCACAGAAAACCTTGTTGAAATAATCCATGAATATCAGTAGACTATCCAGGCTACACATCATCCAGATGACAGGTACTGTAGTATTAACATGGATTATACATGTCTACATGCTACAACAGAATTTTTACTGACGCTGATTCTCGTCAAATGTGGCATCATAATTTGCTATCCGTTGATTAGACTTTCCATCATTTCTGTTGATTGCAGGATGGGTGATTTCTTTTTATACTCAGCTGTCTTCTGGTCTGCAATCTTCTGGAATCTACTAAATTAAACTATTAAGAAAATTTTTTTTGCTTTAATTGTTAAGAAAAAAGCGCATTGAAAGCTTCCCCTGATTACTGAGTACACATTGTGCATCATGCAGTTTTAAAAAAGAATATTTTTTTCCTGGTTTTAAAGGTTTTTTCTATTTATGTAATAAAATCTTTAGGCCAAAGAATTACATTTTGAGTTTAAATTCTCTGTTTTACATTGTGGATGATACAGCACCCAACCTGTTCTGTACTGTAAGAACATGAAGCTCACAAAAGAACTCACTGATCATATATATGGACAATAAAGGGTTTGGAGTGCATAGCTTTTCCTCTTCAAACTCCTCTTTTCCTGGACTATTCTGAGCTAGGCCAGTTATCTACCTTATATCACTCTGTACTGTAAGGAGCACAAGGTAAACAAGAATGCACCATTTAGGTATGCGTTGGTGTTTTGTGCGTGCACGTGTGTATGCGTGTGTCTTCTCACATATCCAGACATGGCGGAGAGACAGAGGGGACCAGGGTCAACATCTGCAAATTGAATTTTGCCCAAATGTGACAGTGATGAAGTGTTCTTCATAGCAGCCGTGATTGTCTCTATCTTCGCTCCTGTCCATGGGTATTACAGCAGCCTTGCCCGCTCAACAGGCCTCAACCCCAGCCCCAGCTAGCTCATCTATTAATGACAGTATTGGAAAATCAAATTCATACTAGATACATGTTTTACCAGGTAGTAGCAGCTGGAGAGAGGGTTTGTGTCTCCATCTGTCTCACTGCGTGTTTTCCACTTCTTCTGTTTCCTTTGTAAGATCTGGTCTCCTTAGCCCTCAGGCCAGCTTTTAATACTAGGATAAGGTGCAGAAAATTGATCTGGCTTCACAGGCACAAGCTTTTAGGATTATGTCAATAATAAAACAAAGTTTGGCCTTTCCTCTATCCTGCATTTCTCTCCAGGCAAGCAAAGGACCTCTGTGTTGCTCTAAGACTCTCTTTGTGGTTTATACCTTTCAAAAGAACAGAAAAGGAGGAAGTCAGAGGAAGAGAAGGAGGAGAAGGTGTGGTTACCCGGGGAGATTAAAGAATTTAGAAAGAAACATAGGCACAGGTTTATCAGCGGCGCAACACCAGAGTTTAAGAATGGCGGGGAGGGACGGTAACTCGGGGGGAAGAAGTCAAAAGCAAAGAGGAATGGGGGATAGGTCCTGGGGAGAAGAATGAAATACATGCTAAAAAAATAACACAGAAGGTATATGAATAAAGGAAGGACCGATCAAATGCAAAAAGTGAAACGTGGAGGCATGGAAAAATGGTTAGCAGCTTACATATGTTCGACAGCAGTGCTGAATGCCCTCCAGGTGTGACAAAAATAGAGCAGTAGAGGAAGAATTTCAATAACCACTTCTCAAAAAAACACTTGAAAAGATGAAGTAGGAAAAAAAAAAAAAAAAAGTCGCTCCCCATATCCAGATCCTTGGAAATCGATACTGTCTGATGTTTGGGTAACAACAAATAGAGCACAGTCTACTGTAAAAGCATATGAGAGATTCCTTCTTTCTCGTCTTTCTGTCTCTTTTGGTATTCTGGTAAGAGGAGCACTCAGGCCCAAACTTGTGATATGCACTGTACTGCCCATGTTCCTCTTTCCCCCCTCATCTCCACGTCTCAATAAATGGCAGGCAAACACAGACAAGACTCAGCTGGTTGACCGACTCTTTCGGACCTAACCAGCAATGGCTGCCAGTGGGAGACACTGCTTCATAGATTTGCTATAGGCCCCATGAACTGGAATCATTTTTCCCTTTCCCTCACCCTCTCTCACTAAGTCTGTTCCTTTTCCTCTTTTAGCAGAGTGCTGCCTCTGTCAGAGTGGAGTGATGTAATGGCTGAACTTGCATTGACCTCTCTACTGGTAATAAGGATGGAGTGACAGAGCCTTCATCATGACACAAGCTGACAGTGAGGGAAAGGGAGATAGACTGTGTGCATTTGAGTGTATTGTGTGCTATCGTGTGAGTTTATTGGGTGGTGGTGGGTGTGGGGGGATGCCTGGGGGGGGGGGGGTGCAGACAGCTTTCCTAAAATGGGTGGAAGTAGCAGGACTCTCTACAATATAATTTGTGAAAGTTAAACAAAAATGTCTCTGAATTTCATCATTCTCAGCAAAAGCACAAAGGAACAAAACAAAGAGAACTAAACCTCGCAGCGGCTGGAAACGTCTGAGGCTTAAGGGAAAAGTCACACCAGAGCAACAAGCATCCTGGGTAATTATTGATGAGTACAGTTGCCATGGTGAAGTCCAGCAAGTCCATTCTGTCTCTGTGTCCAACGTCAGAGCACTCTGAGCTTTTTGGGGGCCCCCGTGGGGGGAAAGGCTACTAAACATTAGCAGAAGACCCTCAACTTTGCCTCTCTGCTCTCCACTTTAATTTGGCTGAGTGTTCTGCCATTTGTTGAAATTCACAGAACTATAGTTTGTACAGACCACGCAGGTAGGACTACTAATCATGAGGGTACTGAAAGCCAACAAAGGGAAACCTTTTCTTGTGTTTGCACGTCCCCGGTAAAGGCCGCCTGCCCTTGAGCCAGCAGAGTAAAATGAGAGAACACACCAGAGACAACATTTCTCCTTCCATTTCCTTTTTATGATTAGTAGCAGACATGACTAACACTGGGCACCAAACCATATCGTCACATGACACATCTGCATCAAAGAAATTAGTAGACATTTTGAAAAGAAAAAAGTTATTTTAGTATGAAGCCAGCAGCTAGTTAGCTTAGCTAACTGTCTCTGTCAGAGTGAAATCCCTCCTGGAGACAAGACTTACTGACGTCTGTGATGTTTCAGTTCCTTTGGGCAGAGCTCGACTAGCTGAGTCCCATTTTTTACAGTCTTTTTTTTTGCAAAGATAAATTAACCAGCTTGAGCTAAATACTGAATCGACAGTTGCAGTAAAAGTATAATTTGAACCGTTATTCAAATTATTGCAGGGTCTCAGAATAAGCGGTCTGCTTATTCATCCTTTCATTCATACAGTCCCGTGTTTTGTGCAAACGTGTTGTAAATCTGCTGTCATTTCAGACCCTGGCACTCCCACATGCCACCTTTCCACCAGTAGCATCACCTGACCTGCTCCTCCTCCTCCTCACTCACCTGCTCACCTGTTCCCCAGTCCCTCATTAGCTCCCTAGTATATATACTGGTCGGTCGGTCGGTTGGTTGGTTTCTACCTTTGCTTTCTGCCAGACTAGCTTTGTGCCTGTTTTGAACCTGGTGGTGTTTTTTAACCTTGCCTGTGTTGCCTCAGTCACACTGTTTGTAATTTTTTTTATCCTAGTGTTTTGCTAAGATTCTTTTCACAGACAAGTGCAAGGCCTCCAACCCCTACAACAGATGAACAACAGCCCCATTTAAAAGCTGCAGTCATCTTGCTTCTTTTAGTTTCTTTGTAGTCCAGTACTTTGCATTCATTTTGCATGACTTTTCTTTCTTTTTCGGAATGTACAACTATCTAATTTAAGATTGTATGATTAAGTTTCAGCTATAAGAAAATGAAGGTGAAGGTCTCTGTTAGCATAACAGTGCTTGTTTTGTTGACTTTGACCTGAGGAAGACAGAAATACTGATAAGTATCAGGTTAAAGGTGAGCACCAAGTCACTGTGTTACTCTAACAATATTCGCATAACAAAACTGTCTTGTGTGTTGTATTGATGTTCATTACTTCAGTTTGTCGGTTGAGGAAAAAAAATCTGTAGAAATTCTGGCTAGCAGCCAACCTCCATGTTGCTATCTGTTGTCCTGAGCATCACTAAAAATACCATTGGTGATCCTGGATAACTAGTATCATGACACTAGTTATTACATGTCTATGTTAACAATGGGGTTTCCAGCCATGAATGGAATAGGAGGGTTGCTAACTGCTACGTTACAAGCCACATAATCAGAACCATGAATTAAGTACTTGGATGAGATAAAACAGTATTCAGTGGTGATTAAATACACACACAACTGAAGCAAAATCCTCAACCCCCAGCCCTGTACACACACACACACACACATAAAAACACAGGCTTGCCATCATAACTAAATGCTTTGCCCTTTCCCTAAACTTAACCTAACCTAAGCTGGATTCTAAACTGAACCCTACAACCAGACCTTAACCCTCAAATAGCCATTTAAAGTTGTGAGGACTGACTAAAATGTCGTCACTCCCAATTGCTTAAATTCAAACTGGGGTCCTCTCAAAGATAAAAATACAAGTAGGCTTTCTCTCTCTCTCTCTCTCTCTCTCTCTCTCTCTCTCCCTTGCTCTCTCATGCACCCCCCCCCCCCCAGCCCACCCTCACCCAAAAAAAATCTGACTGACACTCCCAGTGGTCAGCAGTAAAGACAGTGAATGAGTGGGACTGACCTTTTCAGACACACTAAATACCTGAGGCTTGCTTATGCACATCCTCATTTGTGTGTGTGCGTGTGTGTGTTGGGGAATAAAAGTAAAGGAGAAAGAGGCAGTGAGAGAGAGGACAGAGTTTTCACCAGTGGTGCAGCTATCAGCAACAATACACATCAAGTCTGAAGGAGTCGGGTCCTGATGTCATGTCTGACCTTTAGAAGATCAGACCTGCCACTTCAGTTACAGATCTGTCCAGGAAGAGGCACAGACATGCTCACACACACACACTTCCACCACTCTTTACCAAAAAAAACCCTCCAACCTCTCCTTTCCCACACACATTCCACCTGTTGGTGTGAAAGTCCATGTTCATAGGCACTCACTTTATGATTTCCTTTTTAAGGCATTGACATCTACTTTAGAATAACAAAAGAAAAAAGAAAGAAAGAAAGAACTGAAGATTTTGTCGTTGATTAAAGAAAACTGTCTCAATTTATGCACTTGTGGTTGAGAATAGTTGCGATTACTCTCAAAATTGGATCCATTGCATGCTGTTTTTGACTGCATCTGCCTTAAACGCAGGTGGTACATTCATTTCTACCCTACACGCCACTCCAAATCAAGCAGCTCACGACAGCTCAGTAGCTGCGTAAGCGCACTGCTTTGAGGGTCCTTCCAGGGAGCTTTCTCCGATGCTCCTGAAAGATATAAGTAGGGTCTGTTGTGTTGACGAGAGAATATGGTATATCTACAACAAGTCCACCAGCACTACATAGCCTATGGGGAATGAGAGAGTGAAGATGAAAGGAGGCAGAAATCAGAGAGAGAAGCAGACTCGCAACTTTTCTTCCTCCTGAAAATAGCATGTGTCGAGTGAGTGACGCAGTGGCCTTTGAGATGAGGATACAATCCCCCCTGAGAGTGAGCGTAGACAGAGAAGGAGGTGGTGGAGGATCAGAGGAGGATATACTTGTGCTCTGCAGCCTAGTTTATTGACAGGTCATTGCCTTGACAGGCTCAGAGTTGCACATTGTTTCATCCAGATTTAGGCCTAATCACAAACATCCTGACAAGCCGATTTCATTTTCTCATTTCCAGAAATCTTGTGAGAGAGGCAAAGCCTGATTTTCATTATATCTTCCCACTTTTCATATCCTGAGCCTGAATTAGCAGAGATTGAAAATCCTGTTAGACAAACTTTTGAAGAGCTATTAAAGCGATAGACCTCATTAGTGATGTGAGATTGCAGCAGTATTTAATCATAATGATGAGAGATTTCAAAAAACAACAGTTTCACGGGATGTACACTGCACATATAAAAACACGATGGCAATTACAGCTACTGTTAGAAATCCACGAAGTGTAAACATGATCCGCTGTTGTTTTATAAGATGTTTTGATGGAGGAAGTGGTAGAGGATCAGAGGAGGATGTGCTTGTGCTCTGCAGCCTGGCTTATTGACAGGTCATTCCCTCGACAGGCCCAGATCTTTCCAATGCTTTGCAATATAAAGCCATAATCCTATGATCTACTGTTTAGAGTTTACTATTGTATCCCAAGGGCAAATTTATTTGGCATGTTCCATCAGCACTCATCACTCAAGCAACCACAATAAAGGACGTTATCATCTAAGGATCATCTCTCTCTAACCCCCTCCTCTCTTTCTAGTTCATTAGCATAAGCTATGCACAGCAGTGTTTACTGCATATGACATCAGCTGTGATAGCGGTGAAATTGATTGCTATTTCAAGCTCTGTAGTAGGTTCCTGTGGGTAATTTGTGTGACTTTCCAGCAGCTGATTTTGATGAAGTGGTTTCTGTCTGGACCAGGGGACGACAGCTGCAGAATGTAGAGTGGGTAACTGGTGACCTGCTGGTGATACACTGCCTTGCATAGAATATGCTGTAGATGTGAGCCTTTATTAAATGAGGTAGCACATATAGTCCTAGAAACCATCTCCTAAATGATGTGTGGAGTACCTAAGACAAACTAGTCTTGGGATATGGTGCTGTAGTTACCGGCTTTGAAAGATTACAGTTATTGCGCTCACATCAACATTTACGCAGGAGCTAACATGGAGTTTTTCATCTCCGCTGCCAGCAAATGCTTTCTCCTGGTGGAAAATGTTGGGTGTCTTTCTATATTATTATAAGGTCTTGACTTTACTCTGTAAAGTGCCTCGTTGTAATGTATATTATCATAAGGCGATATATAAATAAAATTAAATTGAACTGAATAGAAATAGTGACAAGAGAGTGGGTGGGACAAATGGTTAGATACAAAAATCTAATACGGTATTTTACAAAAAATCTGCATTAATTGGCTTTTTGCAAGTTTGGCCAACAGTAAACACAGTGGTGAAAATACACTTAGAAAACACTTTTCAAGCATTTAAAAGACATGGAGCCATGTTTGTGTCCACTTGACTAAGTATGATATTTTGGTCAACACTAACTTTGACATCTTTAGCCGCTAAATGCTCCACTGTTTCCTTTTGCTAGATGCAGACTTTTTTATGTCTGCCAGTTGGTGCTTGACAGGCACCATACAGTGGGTCTATCATAGCTTTTCCACTGCAAATGGCTGCTGGCTGGAAATGAGGTTGATGAGAGTGTTGAGACTGAACCGGTAAAGTTTTAGGCCACTTAGGTCATGTTAGAACACTGCTGAGCAATAATCCTCCGTGGGTTTGTCACATCAAGCAACATCTTTTATGTTGCATGCAGTCCTTTGATCCACTGTTAATACGAAAATATTGATTAGTGATGCTTTTAGTTTTATTTTTTTTCCCTACAAATTGTATTTTACCATTTTAATACTAATTTTTTAGACCTAGACGCAGAGTATTCATCAAAGTGTAGAGAAACTAATATTTAACAACTGAAAGAGTATTCCATCTTTTGTATTAAGTAGAATGAGAGTTGGATTATTGGGTGACTCTTGAATCCAGCTCAACCAAGAGATTTATTAAAAATTTCCACATAATAGCACCTGGGACTAGTCAGTGTTGCAGCAACTACCTTAAATATTTTATCAACCATATCAGTCATCTGGTGTCTGGTAATGTGTGTGTTCGACTGTGTCTCTTTGTTCACTAAACCCAAAGGACTGATCATAAAAAAGAAAAAAAAAACAAAACATGTGAAACAAAATGGAAACTCAAACTAAACTTTTAAGACTTTTTCATTATACATCAGGGTTTTTCATTTCATTTTATAATACAGCTAAGAAAAATTTATAGACAGTGGTTTACATGACAGAAAAATACACCACGGACAAATCCCCAGAGTGTCAAGCTACACCAATAATCCTAACTGTATGCAAATGAACTGATAGCAAGTTGAAATTTCAGGCAGATAATACAAACAAAATAATATGTACTGTAGCCGCATAAATCTATTAGTGCAGGCCCATACGCAGGGTAAATAATTTGTCTGTGGGAAATAAGCCTACTTAAAACTAAAAACATTTTACAATAGCTCTGCACCTCAAGGACAGAATGATTCTGCATCTGATAATGTGCCTGATATATTGCAGCCTGTCACAATGACGCTGGTATTCTGCATGACCTGTGGTGGTCTGACACACTTTGGTGCCTCTTACAAACTGTTATGTGAGGCTCGGATACTTGAGCATTAATCATTTAGGGAAATATCCCTCCCTTCTCGTGTGTCCGCTTCTTTGCTGAGGGTGCTGTCAGAGCACATTTATTTGGGTAACCACAATATTTTGTTGTGCCTAAGAAAGTACTTAAAAAGGTTAATAAACAAAGTAAAATTCAAGCTTATTTTTGATTAAATTGGCAGTACTGAGGAGCAGGATATGACTGGACCTCCGAGATGGGAGTTTTCCAATAAGTCCAGCAGCACAAAAAAACACTGTTTGCTAGACTTGCCATTGACTGGGCTGTCAGCCCCAGCGTGTGTGTGGCAGGGTCATAAAATCATCACATACTGCGAGTTCTTCTTTCTTCATTCCCCAGTTTAATTTTTTCTGTGGTCCAATTTTCACACAGTGAAGACTGTTTTGCACATAAACCAATCCAGCCTGACAAACTGTTATGCCTTCAAAGTGCTGTGCATTGTAAAGATGTGCATTTGGTTTTGGTTACATTTTAATAAACACTTTGTTTCTAAGCAACTTTGAACATTTTCTGTATTAAATAAGATGACAACCTTTCCCTAACCTTAGCCAGATGCTGTGAGTGCCTAAACATAACTATGTCTGCTGCTGGTGGAAATTACACTAATGAGGACAGTGAGAGGGAATCTGAATAGTAGAGTTTTGGGCTGTAAAAACTAAAACAACAAGTACTAAGAACAAAAACATTGTTTAGAGCCGCTTCTAAAAAAATGGAGGAAAAAATGTCTGACTTCGATAATATTTCTTTGGAAGACCCGGATAGGTGAGTGAAGTAAGTTTGTAAGCCTTGACAGCGCTGATTGTTCCTTCATAGCCTGTACTCCACATTTTGTATTCTGTATTTTTAATATGAACAGTACATGTGGCTTCTGTATGGTTTGCAATGGTTTTAAGTACAAAGGGCTTGGGCCGATGTCCTTATTATCCCATGTATTTTATTTGCAATGTTGTCTTAGCATGTATCAAATAAGATTTAATTATATGTTGTTTTGTTACCATTTTAACCTGCCCCTGATCAAGGGTAGAAGTCACAAGATGCAGCAATGAGGACATGATCCTTCACTGGCTTTCCACCAGCAAACACTGTCAATTGTGGTTGATGAGGCACCAAGCTAGAAGCCTTAGCTTTCTTCCTCCTGTCATGTCCAAATGCTCAAGAAGAGGAATTAATTAGAATTAATATTAGAAACTGCATCAGTCCCACTGAAACTGAAGTTATTGTAAAACCTTACAGAACTAGACCCAGATTCCTGCGTGGTGATTGTGATGTTTTCTGTCTGTGTGCGTAATATCATGTAGCCCCCAAGGTGTAAGGGGTGTTCTTTACAATATGACTGTGATTTACCTGACTGCGTTAAAAAGATTATTTCTTCAGACTCTGAATCCCAACCACAGGATTCATTAAATCCCCCAACATTTTCTAGTGCTGGAGATACAAAATCACCATACGCTCGTATTTCAGTAAGGTGATTTCATATGTAGGTGCATGGATTTCGACCGCTGTAAAATGTGTGTTTAAATCTCTCACAAACTACACATCACTAAATACATCAAAGAGTATAATATGATATATGTCTTCATTGCGAGAGACAACAGTGTTGTCAGCATTGCATATGTTAGTGTTTATGTGTATATGTTCGTGAACAGTGTATGTGTACAGTATGTGAAGATTCATGAGGGCATGCATCAATATATGTGCGTGTGTGCAAGCACCCATGCGCATGCATGTGGCCGTGCAGACCGCAGAGAGGGCCTAGGAGCAGGTAATTACTGCACTGTGGTGAAACATCATTATTCACTCATCTGCCCACTAGCACCATCTGTCCTGCTGAGCACCACCTCATACACAATCAGCACCACACCAAGGACATCTCCACCCACACACCCAACATCCATCTCCTCAAGCACAGGCTTATGGGACACCGCTCATCACTTCACCTTTCCCTCCATCCATCCTCCATCGCTCTGTTTTTTTTACCGTATGCTGTTTTCTCCCTTCTTTGCATGACACTAGTAGGTTATCCTGTTGCTCATTAAGTAATTGAATTTGGGACTGTTCTCGCAGTTTCATATATCATTCATGGCGTAAAGCTATATTTCATTTTGCAGTTTCACCTTTTAGCGTTTAGCAGTATCCCGGATGAGATCACGAAAAATCAGCTTGTAAATTCGCAACAATGCATCCCCCCAGCTGGTGTTGGGGGACTGGAAATAACTTCTTGCGGAAATATGTGGTTAACATGATAAGAAAAAAGAGAAGGCAGTGCTAAAAGTAGGCAGAAGTAACACAGTCAGTTAAGACAAAGTGGGAGCTGTGACTTCGGGAGCAAAATGGGAAGTAAGAGGAAAACCACAACTCAAACACTGTTGGATACTCTTGCATATATGGGAAATTTGCAGGCTGCAATTAAAACCATGAGATAAATCTATCCTAATGATTTGCCTTATTATGAGTGTCCATTACTCTCCACTTGCTCCCCATGCTCTGGAGAAAAAAAAGGAACTTTAATAGCAATTTGCTGTAATGCACCATGCCATAATTCTAACTCTGTCTGCTGGCTGCATCGATGGCCGGTTGTAATTGCCGCTTTACTCATAGCTGATGGATTAGAACATAAAGTAACAAGAGAGGAACAATCATGTCAAGAAGATGGATGGATGGGTTCATAGGATTGAGTGAGTGTTTGTGTGTATGTATAGTATGTGTGAGAGTGGGGGGGTAGATAAAGGCATTGGACATCAAGCTACTGATTTTGATTGCTTCTGGGAATTTATCCAATATCCTATTTCCCGACCTTCCTCACCCTGTGTCATTCTGACACACCCTTCAACATAAAAAGAAAACCTAAATAAAACAGATTTCACACTTTTACAATTATTCTAGTCATTTTTCAAAGCCAGTGTGGTCAGATAGATCAAGGAGATGACATTTTTCTAAAGTGCGTTTCATAGGTATGCGAGTGTCTCCCCCTCTTCCTTTCTCAAAGCCTTGAACTAAAGGAAAGTCTGCAGCAGAGCTTTTAAGTTGCTTCCATGTCAAATAAATTTGATTACCAAGGCCTTTCTGCTTTGTTGTTTCCCCGAGGTCAGAAGTGCAAAAAAAAGCACTGAGGAAAAAAAAAGTCAATGCAGTCATAAAATGCCATGCATTCAAGCATCAAGGCCTCATAAGCCACAATATTCAGTAATTTTCAGAACAGTCTAGCTGTACAAAGCATTGATAATAAGACAGCTATGTGGAGGCTAGTCATTCATCATTGCCACATATTATAAAACACTGCAGCAGTTAAATAGGGAAAGACCCTGAAACCTTAAAGAACATCACAGTGGCTCAATTATTATCTTCTTTTCAATAAGTTTTAAATATTCTGTCTTAAAATATGCAGTGCTTTATTAAATTTCATCACAGTGCAGGTCATTTCTTCTTGCAAATTCTAACTGAACGATTTACAAGTAGTCTGGACCCAGTCTGGACTGACATCCAGCCTGTCGATCCCCACTTTGTCTTGACGCACCCAGACGATTAATGCTGCTTTAAAATCTACGGCTAGGTAAATAAATAAGAGGCCAGGGTAAATTAAAACTCTGATGCAATTACACCACCACTTCCAGTTAACCCCCTGGCAATTAACAAGCTGTCAGCTGGGATGGATAGGAGTCTACATGGCAGCGCAGGAGTGTGTGTTTGCGAGCATGTGCACATGTTTATGAGAGTGTGTGCGTACCCAGCTGGCTATATAACACCCCACTGCTGATGCAAACTCAATACGCTTAATTAAGCTGCACAGAAACTCTATCAGCATACTGAAAAGAAGCAGCAGGGTACTGCCACATATGAAAAGTGTTCTTTCTGAAAAGGTCAAAGGGTATGAATTTAAAAGTGCTACATGAACACATGGATAAGAATTTCTGATATGGGTCTGATAGAAATACATCTTAAATAGAACAAATGGAGACTTTGAGTTGACAAGAAAAGCCTGAATGGGACAAAGAAAGAAACTATGCTAGTACAGAATCAGCTAGAGCCAAAGATGATTTAGAAACACAGAATAGCGCTGATGCTTCAGCAATAATCTTTTGCAATACATCAAAGGATGTGGCTATTTGGCTAGACAGAGGGAGAATGAGCAAAAAAAGTGAAATAAAGAGACAGGGGAAACAGGAGCAAGGTTTTGGCTTGGTTTCAGACACCCTGCTGTGTGTGTGTGTGCGGGTGTGTGTGAGTTTTTGAGTGTATGTGTGTACACCTATCCCTTGGGCTTGGCTTTAAGGAGCCATTAAAAGCCAGATACTCGCCAGGCTGACCTCCTTGCACTCCTAACGATTTTTGATGCCAGTGGAAAAAAGCAAAACATATCATTCCCCCCTCACAGCCATATTGCTATCATAGCACTTTAATGAAAAAGAATGCCAGGTACTGTCCCAGAGGTCCCAGACAGATACAAAGGTTAGAGTCTAGAGTTTAGGTGGAATTAGAGGGAGGGAGAGGCTTGCAGCAAATGGATGATGACATAGAACAACATCAGCTTCCTTAGGGAAGTCCTACACAATATTTGACCTCCTCAGGCCAATGTTTAACACTGTCCAAACCAATGTGAAATGCCATTTGACACACACGCACGCACTGGTTGTATGTACACACATTCCCACGCAATCAATCAAGAGTAGCGTAGCAGATCGATTGAGCTATTTGTAAAACTCTTTCCTGCAAAGAAGAGAGACAAACACAAAAAGTACAACCTCTTTTGTAATGTGCATGCAGATGTGCAAAAGTGTACGCACACACATTCACACACAAACACATTCTCTGAACCCAGTCTCCCGTCCAATCAAAGCAAAGCTAATTACTGTGTTTCAGGGGTGTTATTCCAGCGTTGAAGTAGCTCGCCTGTTGATGGCGTCTAGGCTTAAATTACTGCTTTAATTACTGATGGTAATGTTTTCCCTGCTATTAAACATTTATGCAAAGTGGCATCCGAAGATGTTCAATCCTTATCTCTATGGATCCCCAGGGTCTGAGGGGCTGGAAGGGAGTGGTGAGGAGGCCAGAGACTGAGGAAGGAAAGTGCCATCGCTGCAGTTTCGCCCGTGCCTCCATGGTGATTCGTTGTAAAACACCAGTGCTGGTCTTTGACTGTATTGCTACTGGAAGAAGTGTGCACTCTCACAAGTAGTCTATATGTGTGTATATATATATATATATATATATATACAGTCTCAGTAGTAGATTTAGATGAAAAAGGTGTGAGAACAGGAAAGTTCTGTTGGGTGTTGGCTTCATCTGAAAACAGCAAGACAACAGGCAAAGAGAAAACATGAGGTGGGAGGCAGGATAATAGACAAGAAGAGGAAGGGAATATTAGTTTACATCATGTTGATAGGAGGGAGTCATGCGAGACAGATTGATGGAAAAGAAGAGTAGACGGGGAATAAAAGCACAAAAAAGATGTGTGAGAGAAACAACAACATAATTACAGTGAGCCTGCTATTAGTGTCGTAAATGCTAATCAGAGTTTTACAGACAACATATCTTGGCCTTAGGTGTCCCACAGTGATACTCTGGTTAAATCAATAACTCTGAGATTCAGTTACTGTTCACTATATGTATCCCCCCTTTCTCTCTGTCTTTGCATTAGATATGCAGACAGTTAATTCATCCGGGTTGACTTTGTAGCACAGTGAGGACACCAAGGAGACTATAGTACCAACAAGAAGTGCTGTAACAAGTTTGACAAACTTGATAAATGCATTCAGACACTTCAGTTCTCTAGATATTGTGAAAGATAGTTTGCAACATTTCATTTCATCCTTACACAAGAGGGAGTAAGAAAAAACAAACAAAAAATAGCCATTGCGCTCTTAATGTGAATAAAATATGAGAAGTCGCCTTCACAAACTGTTTGCAGGGATATCTTCGCAAAACAGTCGACATAAACTGCTAAAAACAATAAATGCACTTAATTCATCAATGTCCTCACAATAACCTCACTATACTTGAGAATACTTGTTTTTCCATGGAGTGCCTACGTGTTTATGATGAAGATATCTCTCTGCTATCAAAGTGCTTACAGCAGGATGATTATAACTTTAGACAAAGTCCTGTGCAAAATTCATTCACAGTGGACAAAGGGAGGCAACCAGGCAAAAAAAAGAAACTTTATTGAAAGATATTTGAGCGTCTTGGCATTTTTAGCCTGGTTGGCAGCTGATTCTATGGGGATAGTGATGTCAGTAAGTAGGTCTATCACTGATATATCCAAACTGGTGTACAGTGCATGGATTACCCTGAAGTGTGATAACTCTGGTTGTACATTATCCTTTCATTTAGTTCCGTCATTAGGTCTAATTTGTCCAGTACTTTGGTTTATGATCTTACCTACTAGGTCCCTCTAGCCTAAGCACTCCTTTACAGCAGTTTTAGTGTTTAGTGCAAATTAGCAAATGCTAGCATCCTAATGTGGCGAGTGGAATAATGTGCATTACCAGCAATTTCTTTTCATTTCATTATATTTTATCTTAGTTCTAAAATGTTTGTTGTAAGCTTCAGGAGTCTTATAATAGTTATTTTCTTTGTTTATTTATGTTTATGTTTATAATCTCACCCACTCACTCACCAGCAGTACAAAGGGTAGTTGTAGTTACGAGAGGGCTCCAGCAGGTGGAGTGTAGAGCTGTTGAGCTACATTACTAGCTACATAACCAATACAACAGACATTGGAAAATTTTAGGTGCAAATCAAAGGTACATATCGAAGGTACAAGCTTTTTTACTATAAAACTTAGCGGTAGATATTAACTGCAACTCCCAAGGTTTATTTTGACAAGAAGTACTCGATCACAGAGCTTAAAAAAATGCGATGAGAGCCACTAAGAAAAGTTTGAAGCTGTAAATAACGATGCTGAAAACCAAAAACAAAATCTGCAGTTTCTATCAATTTACTTTTAAATTCTAGGTTGTTTGTGTGGGTGAAAGTATGGCACAATTGTTTGTTGTCAACTTTAAAAATGAAGCTTTTTGAATTCCCTACCTCTCAAATTGCCGCCTCTGTCTAGCCTCTTCTCCAGGGCAAAGGCAGCCAAGGCATGTGGATATTGATGTATTTAGACCAACCTGCCCTGCAAAAATCTGGGACAAAATGTGATTTCTCAGGAAAAAAAGGTGACATGATTAAAACTGGTTGCCATAACATAAACCTGTAGGATTGTTGCATTATCCAGGAGATTCTTGTGTTTCTGTGTTCAATGTTATGGGGAAAAATACTTCTAGAACTGGTGGCCAGGCAGCAGCGTTTTATCTTATCTCACTGCATATTGAAAGTATTGGTTACAGTACATTGCAGCATTTAATGTTCACATCAATATGAAGTTAAGTTTTGAAATTAAGATTCAGGGTTTGTTACTTTAATTAGAAGTATAACCATACAATTATCACAATCTTCATACATACCATTTGGATTAGTGTTTTGTTCTGCTCAACACATGTCAGATACATGCTGAGAAACCCATGAGTTTCTCTGTCGTCCCCTTAATCACATCTCTGAGCCTTTACCAGGGTCACTTCAATGAATCTTACTGCTTATTGTTTAGAGTGCAGTTTCATTTTCTGGAATCCATCTTCCTATCACTCTGTGTGTACAATTACAATGACATGCACACTATATGCTAGCACAACAGATAACACAATTCCACTCTGTGTGTATATCCACTCAAAGGCTATTTCAGACCTTGACAAAAAAAGAGAAGTGTGCCGACAGAAAGAAAATATCTTCTGTGTTGGACTGGAACAGAGTTTATTTTCCATGAGCCTCAAGAACTGCTGAGTACAGAAGAAACAGCCTTTCTGCAGAGCCTAAAGAATGCATAGCTAGCGTCCTACCTGCCTGTATCCATTTCTCCTTTCCAAAACAATGCATGCGGAGTCGCAGTGACACAACAAGAGGAAACTGGTCTAGTCCTGCCTTGTGTGGCTTGGCAAAGGGTCCACACTCTGCTCAGCTCTGCAAAAGCTTGGCAAATGAACAGCGTCTAATGCTGTCTCCCTCTGTCTCAGTAGTGCAAGGTCAGAATCCAAGATATTTGCCTCAGATGAGAGGAGCTAGGGTTGAGTATATAAGGAAGAATTTCCGCTTTCTACAGTAGCTGTCTGTTCTTTTCAGCTGTATGCAGTTGTAGCTATATGTAGTTGCAGACATTTCTGTTTACTTGAGGTCAGAAAGTACCGTAAAGTAAATAACTCTGTTAAGAATAACAGTTTATATTATCTTAATCCACTACCTGCAAACTCTGTCACTTGCATTTTCTTTGTTGGATTTCAATTATGTCCATGTTTCACTTCCAACCCCATCATTTACCCCCCAGGTATTATTAAACTGGATATCGCTGTGATAACATTTTATGTCCTAGTGTTGCTTCATTTTGTTCCATTAAAGGATTGGTGATCCTCCACAGTTTTCAGTTAACCAGTTATGAGTCTGAACAGACACTGGAGTCTGGTCAGTCAAGACACGGATCACTGGAAAAGGGCGAGAGAAAAAGAAATAACTTACGCCAGTGGTACATGATCAGAATATTTGTGTCCCTTCCTGCCAACTGATTCTGAGTGAGCCAATGGGGTTGCTTTCTAATGAATACATTTTCATCTGTAAGCTGTGAAAGGTTGACTTTTCTTTTGTCCATGGACTTCCTTATTACTATGCACCATAGCAAACCTCAACAAATCCCAAGTCAGTGGACGCTGGAAGTAGACATATTGTGAGAAATCAAGCTTGTGTATTTAGAACGAAAAAGGAGGAAATGGGGAATATCAAGTGTTTTATCCATGAGGAATATAGCAAGTTAGTGTGAAAAATAATTATTCAGCCAGGCCTCTGTGCATCAGCCTCTTCTAAATCCCCCCACTGGTTCTTGTTACGACTCAGCTGCAAAACATATAGACACATACACAACACACACACAGAACCCCTGTGTTTCTATTTACCACGTATTACTCAGCGCAGCGCTTTGATTTTCCCTTGTTATTCTCTGGAGTTGTGTTTTCAGAGGGAGTGGAGTCAGCCTCTCAGGAGAGCTCAAAAGTTCACCAAAACATCCCCAAAATAAATCAGCTCAAGTCTGGGAAAACTCTTTAAGTACAAACAAGATAACAGAGGCACCATAGGTGCATGCAAACAGAATCCAGGGCCTTAATAGATGTATTATAGTGAGAATGAGTTTTCAAATTTCAGTATAGACATGGAGAGCTGCATTTCTTCTGAAATTTCCCTCACACAGTGTTCATGAAAATGTGCTGGATCATTTTTCAGAGGGCATATTTGCTCAGTGCATCCTCCTCCATGGCTATCAGTGGACTACTATAGATAGAGTCAAGTCTGTTATCCCTGTCCCCATCACAAGTTATGAAACTGACCTTAACTAATGATTTCTGGTAACCACAGGTAAATGTCACCAGAGGAGTGGACTTCTTTTAGTGGCAGCAGGGTCCATATCTGTGTCAAATGTCAGGCAAGGTATATCCGTGCACAAGTAGATCTGTGTGTTTCTGTGTGTGTGCTCTGTCAGACAGTGACTTCCCGCAGCCCCACAAAGTGCGTCCTCAGCAGAATGGCAAGAAGGGCATGAGAAGCCAAGTCTGCAGAATGCTCATAGTTTACACACACACACACACACGAACAAGCTCAAGATTTAGAGCAATAAATAACACACACACACACACACTCACACATACACATACATAGTGCTGAGGGGCCTGTGTTTTACACTTTCTCAGCAACATTTATCTCTGTTTTATATCATGTGATAAAGTCGCTTAAAATAACTCAAAGGGGCAGACAGTAGGACAGCATGTAAATGCAGTCATGAAAATGAAAACCAGACTCCTGCAGAATTTCAACTGCCCCCAAAAGAATTGAGGTGCTCTGCTAAAGGGAGATATACCGTAAAACTACTGCTCTTCTAAGTCGGCCCTCACCAGCGTGGTTATGCAAAATGCATGCAAATGGGCATATTTAATGGACTCTCTTAAAAAACAGCGCTGATTGAGTATTAACATTTTGGACAACTGTTGCTGACTTGTCTTATTAATTTTACTTCGATTATGGTAGAATGTAACGCTGCATTCATGGACAGTGCATAATCATCAAATATTCCTTCATGCGAATTGACCATATGGTTCAAGATTACTATTGCAATGTATGTTCCTTTTAAATATCTTAAGCGTGTTGTATCTGCGAGTCAATAAAGGTCACAACATTTTGGTATGGATTAACATGAATGGCTCAAGCCTACTGCCATCTGCTAGCAGCTCTTCAGGTTTGGATGCAGGCATCTGAGGACTCTATGTTTCCTGCAGCATATGTCACTTTGCCAAATGGAAAATGGAAAATCATGCAGCCGATAAGCTCATAAAGTTACGTTCCCACAGGTGTTCTATAAAGTTGTTGTTGCAGAGGCTGAGTGTTTTATACTGGTAGCTAACCTTCCATCAAGACAGTCCCGCTAAGATTCACAAGGACGAGGAGGTCACAAGAGAAGCCAATAAACATTGTCTTATCTTCAGGTGAATGCTCAAATAAAATCTGCTCAGCTGCATAGATTTTGTGATTTCACGAGGTCATGACCTGTTTGTTTACACCTTTAAAAAATGGTTCATATCCCTTATTGGTTATATGGTCATATTTTAAGCTACCCAATTATCTTAGCAGATTGGGGGGGGGGGTAATATATCTGCCTTTCCCTGTAACCTCTGGCTACAAGATTTACTAAATCAACTACTCAGTCACATTATGATTATCAAGCCCATTTAATGCACACACGCCAGGGACTGTAACTAGCAGAATCTGTCTTTTCCATCTAACACCCTCTAACCTTGTGCCTGACCTGCCGTCAACATGATGAGAGAAGGATGATGTAAGAAGACTGTTTAACTACAGAAGTCAGCCCTACCATATTTATGGTGACCACATGACATCACCAGATTCATTTAGATTAATTTATCCCCATAAGTCACAGTTTTGGAGGGATGTGTTAAATGTGACACTCACCTTAAATCCTGATTTTAATCAAGGGTTGGAGAGTAGACTAGGTGATCAAGAGGACAGGGAGGCTGGGGTCAGATAGAAACTTTAAACATTTTAAAATTTATTAATGTCAAGGGACACATTTGTGGTAATTATAAATCCCGATTAATGAAGTTGTAGATTTTTAATATACCTGCAAACAATTCCTGTGACAAGCTTGCGCAGATTGAATGAAAAGGCCAAAACCGACAAAACATAAAATACATACTTTCAATATTTCCTGCCTTCAATTGCCTGTCTGTGGCACGGTAAACAAGCTGCAACCAAACCCACCAGCTCTGGTGATCGTTTTTGTGTCTTTTAGGTCATTGAATTGTTTTTGTATTTGTTTTTTGAACTTTTCTGTTTCAGTTCAGTCTCCGTCCTCACTGTGCTACTTTTGGTTGCAGCAGGCATCTGTTTTCAGTGAAAAAGCTCTAGAGACAAAATGTACACTATCTGTTTAGCACCAAATGCTGAATGGACACGGTGAGCGACTAGCTGGTGAAGGTAGTGGAGCATTTAGAAGCTAAAGAGCAAAATCATTTTCCTTTAGGAGCTGGTGGAGACCAACAGAGAGCTAAAGGGACTTAAATTTAACTAATTGACTAATTTATACTGCCCCCAACTGGCTGAAAAACTTTTGATGAATAATGCATTTGTTGCGAATTAATATACATTTTATGCTCTAATTCTAATTCTTAACTCATAACGAACCTCAGTGCCCATGTTCATGTTTTAATAGCATTATGGAAAATAAACTGTTATCAGACTTTCATTTGTTTGTAGAATAAATTAATCAGTGGTTTCAGAGTTTTACTGTGATTTTTTGACAATAGAAATAACATCTAACACCTGATCCTTCGAACTCACTTTGTGTCCAGTGCCATTGCATTCAGAGTTCAAATTTTAAAAAAATTTTTTAAAAAGATGTTCTAAGTTCACTTTGAGAGGGCTGGCATTAAACCATTCATTGCAAATGCTAAAGTTTTAATGTTTTTCCTTCCAGTGATATGAAAAAAGGCCCCCCATAAATGGATATATACTTAGGCAGAAGGTATCCATCTCCTGCAGAAAATGGCCTCATATTCTTTAATTCATCTGTCAGAGTAATTGCCTACCAAGACAGCCGGGAGCACAATGCATCAAACAGTGTTGTGCAGGCACAACAGTAGTTTGGCAAGTCCAACAGAGAAGGCAAAATAAAAGTCACAATTTACATTGATAGGAATATCAATTGTGTCCCTCCCAAATTTTAAAGCTCATTTGCTTGAGATTACACTCTTTATCACTGGCTTGTTAAAAGAAAAAGTAATAAGAAAAACTTGACAGTCATCATTTTTACAGTGAAAGCTCATTTAATATCATCTGAGGACAAATGTGTATGTGACCAAACTAATTAAAACTATAGACGATTCTCCCAGTCGATACAGTGATACTTTAGCATCTGCATTGTCACACCTTCGAGTCCACACACACAAATTTGCTTTCAGAAAATGACATTATTGCATTGCCATTGTGTGAAAGTTTTTCTCCTCTTCCCCTCTCTTTTTCTTTGCTTCACTATTTTAGGCTTTTCCCTCCACTTTAACTCGGCCCTAAATTGCCAGGCTTGAATTGCCCTATGAACAGCGTGGGGTGGACAGGCCGGCAGGAGGTGTGTGTGAATGTGTGAGTCTCTGTGTTATCACCATCTCTTTTCATTTTCCTCTCCAAGTGGTGCTGTCAGGAGCCAAACAAGATATCACTCTCCACCCGCCCCCCAACTGGGAGTCACAACATAACATAGTGGAAATGGAATAAAGACAAAGGTAAACAAAATGGTTGCCTTCCAGACTCCAGCCCTTCTACTGTACCTTACTAATCCCATGATTCTCTTTCTTCCTTAATCCCATCAGCCACTGGGGTCCTGCATGGCTCTCTGGGTACAGATAATGGCACCATGCCATGTGTCTTAATGGAGTTCGGGACCTTATTAAAGAGAATTGGCATGCATGTGTAAATGCAGGCGCACGCACGAGAAAAACTACCACATGATATTAGGACGATAATGCAGGGGTTTCTAACCTTTCTCCCCATGATTCTGTAACCGTACATTTCAAATTTTGCCAGTATCAAGAACAAAAACTTTCCTCCTCAGCTTGGTTTCACCCTCTATCGCTGTTTATTTTGCTATGCCAAAATAATCCGCCTATTCTTAGATTCAGGGTAACTCTCTGTATATGACAACCTCTGACTTTTAATGCCTGTTTTGTGTTTTTAACTGCTTTAATAAACCTGCAGTCAAGGAGAGCTGTGACCATCGTGATAGCAGCACTGTTAATCAATGTGTTAAGTCCTTTTTTGTCTGGTAGACTGCAGCCTCACAAAAATCAAACAGCCATGTGCGTAAAAGGCACCACTGGGTTGTGTTTTAAAAACTCCATCAACTGTAAATGTAAAGCCACCTACTGTAACAACACTATGCTTAGAGGTGGTTCAGATATAGCATTTCTCCAATTTTAAAGCATGCCATCTTACTCAGTCTAGTGTGTCTGGGTGGGAAGCTAGGTCATAAAAGTGTGTGATTTAAGCCGCGCAAGAATCAAGGTTGCGTGAATCTCAGCTTAGAACAGCTTCAATTCAGCAACAGGGAAGGCTAAATGGGGGCACAATGATTCACTAGCTGATTCACACTGCAAGTCCTGTCTCACTTGGGAGCAAACATGGAGATTATATTTTAGGCAAACGTGCATTGTCTAATATAAATACATCCCAAAGAATATGCCTGTATTCATTGTTTTGATAAAGAATAACATAAACCAGCAAGCTGGCGCATTCAGTGAACACACAGCCTCAGACAGACGGTGTTGCAAACTATTCTCTGCTGCCCTTTTCCATGAAGTTGTAAAAGCCATAGCAAGTAAAGCATGATAGGTTTTTCACAGAGGCAGAGATGTTGGCATGTGTATTTTGGGAACAATGGTTTTGGAGACCTCAAAGTGCCACCGGGAGGTTAGAAAATTCAAAGCTTTCTAGTACCACAAACAGCTTGAGTGGTGCAATTTCACGCTCGGAGTAAATAAAACCGCGTCTGAAATCAGCAACACCATCTACTAATGTTTCTGACTTGGCATCTCGCTCGCCATTTGCAGATGAGCAAACGGTCTCCATACACCATCCCTGGAATAGTAAAAGCCCATTGAAAAAGCTCTTGTGCTCGACTCTTTGTTTATAGCCACACCAATAGTCTGGTGCTGGAGTGATCACATCATAGTCAGGGACATTTGAGATGACCCCGGGAGGTTTCTGGTCAAGCATTCAAACATAAAGCCCACTCCTCATCCTAGTTTCAAAAGACAAACGCAGTTATGCACTTGCATGTAGATACACACCAACACATGTCAACTTGTGCTCTCTTGCAGCTGTCTGAGGCAGCATCCATCTCTGTTACTCAGCATTCAGAGGTTACTTTAGGGGCATCCTGCTCATTACTCCAAGTGTTGTTAGCCAAAGTACACACGCACCAATTCATCAGCACACACCAATTTGTCAGAGCCCCTCACTTCCGTTTGTTAGCAGAGTTTCTTAACTCCAGTTTGTATGCCAGCTCGCTTTATATGTGTGTAAGCATCTTTATTTTATTGTATATGAGAGGAAAAAAATCAGCAGTTAGTATGTCTGTGTGGGGGCATTTTACACCTGCAGGCTGCTACAGATGTACCTTTTGTCCATCTGTAATTCTGTCTGTCTCTGTCTGCCCATTGACAGTGGCCTCACTGAAGACAGTGTGTGTGTGTGTGTGTGTGTGTGTGTATATACATGCAGACTGTCTAATCTGTTGCTGCAGAGCTATTGCTGGGGGACTGCAGAAGAGATCCTTTATCAGACTGATTAGAGGAGGAGAGGAGAAACGGACGGCAGGAGGAAGAAAAGAAGGATAGGAGGGGGATAGAGCCTTCTCATGTAAACACACCCCAGGCACTGTTCAATTCCAACACTTAAACACATGCGTGCTCGAAGCTGCATTACAATTATTCACTACGAAATGCTGCTTGCAATGAGCGCTAACCCCATTTAAGAGGTCTCCTCACCCAGAGGATCCTTTTTAATAAACAGTAGCAAATAAGTGTTGACCAAAAGGCAGCAAACCATTGTTCTGTGCTCTCTTTTAACTGCTTAATTAATCAAGCACTTTGGCTATAATGACCTGAAGTTAATTCTTCAAAGTAACTATTTAGAATTGAAAGCATAAAAGAGAAGAGTAGCTTGGGAAGCTTAAAGAGAGACCTAGGGATATTGTAACAAATAAACACTGCAGCTTAGTAATCTTTGGTATAATGATTATATGGAGTATGAGCAAATGTGCTTAAGCTACCCAGGTGCTCATGCTAACATTGTAGTTTAAAAAAAATCACATATCATACAAACATCTGATGTTAAAAAATATAAATATATATGTGAATAAATAGCATCCATTGAGACCAGACCAGAGGGAGAGTTGCTAGTTGTAAACTCTCATTTACATAAACACTTACAGTTCAATACAAATAGATTGACCCTCTGTAGCCATCCTATTAAACATTTATTAAAAACTTAAAGCAGAGATGGGTTCTCATTGTTGGAAACAGTTAAAAAGCCATACAGAGTAATGGGAATGGACATTAAAAAAAAATAGGATTGCAAGTCTAATTTCAAAAAGTGGAGGGATCAAATTCCACAACCTCTGCTTGCATCACACTTACTGATATGTTGACAGGTAGTAAATAGCAGCAGTCCTTAGACCTCTCTATTTTTTTCCCTCTATGCCCTTTGCTTGCCAACAGCTCTCCTGTAAACCATGAAGCCGGGGCCAGAGGCCAGTCATCATGTTGTCATTATCTGATGGGAGCACCGATAACTTCCTTACAGCTTCCTTGTTGAGGTGGGGAGGGTCAAAAAGTCACCCTGTGTCAGAAATGGAGAGGAAACTGTAGAGCTCGAGCCTTGGTATATTGATGGCATTGACATATGTAGCAGACTGTGATTTGAATTCTCAAATCCTCATTATAGCCTGAGCCTGTCTGAAGACAATATTATTAACATAGTGAGAAGTGCAGATGCCCCCATGAATACTAAAATCCCGTTTGCTTTCGGTGGAGGATTTGCTCCCAAATCGATTTGGAAAATATGTACTCTGCATCAGTATGAGTTTGAGAACTTGGCATTACTGAAGTTAAGTCGCTGTTTTTCACCTACTCAGCACATTAGCAAAAATGTTAAACTCAAGGTTAACATATTCATATTGGCCATCCTTTTTGTTAGTCAGTAATTTATCACCTTAATTTTTTTGATCAGTCTATTTTGATCTGAGGCCTTTCAAAGATCACATTATTTTACAGAAAGTGATGATCTGGAAGTGACTTACAGAATTTGACTCAACAGAGTTTTAATCATCACTGTCTAATTTAAAGGGATGTCATTATGCATGCGCACGTATTCATTCACACACACACCCTTGTGATCTCCTGCTTCGGCTTGCCCTTGCTCTTCTCACTGTTTGCAAACAGAGCTGCCCTGGAAGCCTCTGGCTGGCCTCTCCAATGCTAATCAGAGCTCCCACATACTGGCCTTTCTAATGCTGCCTGCCACAAACACAAGTGCAATATCAAACATTACACCAGACAATAACCTTTCTGAAAAAGGTAATTTTTAGATTTGGTCAATAGTGCTATTATTTTGTATTGCAAAGATAAGTCTTTTATTCAGTGCTAGTGTTTGTGCTTACTGTATATAGGGATTTTTTTTAAGCACACTTTTTTAAGTCACTTTTAAGCAGAGGTTGAACATTTTGGTTATTACACTTATCCTCTTTCTCATTGAGGATTAGATGAGTTAGAGTATCCTCTCGACTGTAGTCTTAATTTGAAGCTGCATCCAAGAAATGGTCGGTTTAGTGACATAAAAGCTGGAAATAGGGTGAAGCAACCACCTTGGAACTGTCTGAAGGTGACAGTATCAAACTACTACTCTTGAGTTAAGGTAAGCAGATTTCTGAAATGAAAACCGAGAACATTTTCAGTTTAGTGGTCATTTCATTATAAAATAAAATATCCATAGTTTTTATCTATTAAACAAAAAGGGGAACGGGTCCAGTTTCATGTAACTTGACCAGGACAACTGTTGTTAAAGAATAACTTAACTAATGAGACTTAATGGTTTCTTCTTCTTCATTCCTCCTTCCCCTTTCATTATCATTTCACCTAATTCTTCATGCTAATCACTTCACTGTTTTTACTCCCCTAATTTTTCCTGCCCACTCACTTCCCCTTCCTTTCCAATCTTTAATAATAGATAGTTCACTGTTAGATAAAATACTTTGGTTAGCAGATTCCCATTGCTTACCTCATTTTTGTATTTCATTGTTTAGAATAATAAATTGGCAGGGTCTATGATCATTTCTAATCCTCAGTCTCCTTTATTTTTCTTCCATCTCAGTCTTCCTCTTCTCATTCATCTCTACTCTTCCTACAGGGATTAAAGTAAAACATGAAAAAAAATCTTCTGACTGACTTTTTTTTTTTTTCAGGCAAAGTCATTTTGCCCGTCTCCACCTTTTTAAAACAAGTTACAGCCGAGAACACCTGCTAAACAAGTAGCGTTTTTTAAATGTTAAATTAAAAGTGAGTTAGCACATTGCAGCCCACATGAAAGTCCATGACATGTTTAATAAGCAAGTTTTAGAAGTGCTGCTTGGCAGTTTTTGTTGTGTTTTGACAAAGCCAGTCTAGCTGTTTTCCTGCTTCCAGTCTTTATGCTAAACTAAGATTAATGGCTGCCGGCTGTAGCTTTATGTTTACTGGACATACATAAGAGCTGTATTGATCCCCTCATCTAAATCTCAGCAAGGGAAGCGAACAAGCATATATCCCAAAAATTATAATTTAAAGAGCTGCTGTTAGCATTGTACCCTCTATTTCTGTCACCTGTGCTTATTTGGTGGTGTATTTTGTTCTAGAACTTTAATGTAACTCAGTATTGAGATTCTTCCTCGGCATGCGTTACATTAGTTAGCCTGCAGATAAAAATATCAAAAAGGTCGTGTTTTAGAGTTCGTGCCTCAAAACGGATGAGAAATGTTTACCTCTAGACTTGCCATTATACCCAATGAAAATCATACTGAGAGATAGTGACACTGACTTCTGAACTGATTCCTGCCCATAAAGCAACCATCACAATCGTGGTTTCTCAAGTGCAAACTCTTACTGTCTTGCTGTTACACACATAATTGCTGGATGCAAAAAGTTTAGGCCAATGCTCTAAAGATGTCAAAAGTCACTACCTGTAAATATAGGAAATTTTGAACTAAGGCAACACTGAATTGGTAGAAAATTGATAGAATATAAGGGTATTAAGTACAACAGCTCATCAAAGAACTCGCAGACTGATATGGGTACAGCAGTGTAAGACAATCTTTGGATACAATTTCCCTTTGTGTGCGTGTGTATTTCTTTGTGTCCGTGAGACAGTGTTTGCAAATGTGCTAGCTAGGTCTCCGAATGATCTCTTGCCCTCTGGGCTGTAATTAATTAGAGTTGCAACAAGGCCTGATTAGGATTCCTCTGTGATTCACAACCTCAGCGACCTTTCTATCCAGCCTCCAGAACTGATCCCAACCTAATGCAATTGAATGTGTGCACTGCTCATTCAACTTCCTGTCAAACATGTACTGTACGATCTATAGGGAATATGCATGTATTGACAGGTATAGAAATGCATAATAATATTATGATATTATAATTGTCATTATATTTTATAATATTGTTATAAAATGATAGGATATTCAAAAACTAAATAAAAATGATAAAAACAATCCATTCCCCATATGAGTGTTGCTATGGTTTAATAGGTACATGGTTTATTAATGTGATTCAGCAAAAAACAGTAAATCCCTCTTTACATTCTGCTGTGAAGCTGCCTCTGGGAATATCTTGAACACCACAGCCTCTTGTCCTCGGCCACTAAGGATTACTTCCACCAGCCAGCTTTTGAAATTGTTTCTTTTGATCTCACATTTCCAAATTAGGATTCTAATTCACACTATGAAAAATTAATTACCATTTTCTAGGGTTTCAAAGAGAATGGGTATGATTAGATACACACACGGTTGGTATTAAATATGTTAAACACAGGCTGTCGTTACTTTCTCTGGAACATTTTTGTTGCTTGGTCAGGGTGCCGCGTGCTGAATTAGTGATGACCTTCATGCTGCAACTCTCTTAGAGAGGCTGTCTAGAAGCCAGAGCCCAGGTTTAAGAGGACACTCTACCTCTAATACAAATGGTGCTTCAGCAATTATTCAACAATCCAGTTGAAGGACCAGATTTGAACAGATTTGCAGAATATCCACACCTGCTGTTACACCTGTGGAAGGGTTTTTTTTATGTTTATAAAAGTGCATAACATGTTGTCAGAATAGAAGGAAAATGGTCAAAGTATCTGTCATACCATTTTTCCTCCTTAGAGGAAGAAGGATAAACTCAGCAGTCCCTGTTACTCATAGAAACTTAACTTTATCCTGTTCAAACAAGGAGCAAAGGAAACACTCTTACAAATAATGTACACGTAAGGACTGCTAACATCCAATGGAATGAAAAAGAAATGATTTATGCAGCCTCTACAAGTCAACATGATTTAAATAACTAGACTGACAAGCTGATTGCCACTTACAAACACAATTGTACCTATTTGTGTGGCCGCATCTTCCTGACAAATGCATGACCGCATGTGAATGGGAATGATTGTACTGTTTATCCATTGTTGACAGAGCTGTTGATTTAAGTGTTTGCTTGATCTGAAAGATCAAAATTTCATTCAACTCAACAGCTTTGATCATTAGCATATGCCTTTACCCTTCAATCCATCCTTCAAACAACTACTCTTATTGTTCTTGCTAATTAATGATGTTTCATTCAATATTTCATTTGGATGACAAATGAAATGCCTTTCTATCTCAACTGATTTCCAAGTGTTTAACTTCTTTGTCTATTTCAATAAGCGATATTTAGGTATGTAATTAATTTCTTTTGCTGGAAACACAATTGATTCATTAAAAAGAGAGGATTCTCCTTATCATTTTCCCAGAAGGTTTGCACCCACAATTTCCTGTTCTATTTCAAGCATATAAACTGTTCAGTCAAGGCCAATCCTAATCAGGACACATTTAATGATAATGGTGGACTCTCAGTGAGTTATTCAAAGTTAGTTGACCTTACAAAATTGAAATGAAAGGAAATTAATTTTCATTGAAATTAACAATATGCTTAACAACCAATGGCAATTTAGCAAAGCTTGAAAGGTTTTCCATCACCTCTTGAATGAATATTCTTAAGACACAATAGATTTTCTCACACTAAAGTGTATATTCATCGATTATTATAGACAGTGAACAAGCTTTGACTTGACTGTTTTAATACATAATAAAAGAGTGTTCAACATTTTCAAGTTAATTTTCAATTTAAAAAAAAAAATTTCTATCACTTGGCATTTGAGAGTAAAAAAAATAGGGAGAAGAAGGGTTGGAAGGTTTGAGATAAAGAAAAAGACAGATTCTCGTCTCTTTTCTGCGGCCATTACTGGACAATAGATATTGATTCCTGCTGCACCACACATTGGAATACTCTATGGTGATCCATTTATCTGTTAATCTGTCTGCAACCAGAGGTTGAGAGCCAAAGCGGACGAGAGCCAATACACCAAAGTCTACAGAGCATTTTATAAACAAATTAATCAATGCTGGGCCTTAGCAGAAGCCAAGAAACCTGCCAGAGCACAGGAGAAGAGCAACACTGCCACCTACTGCTGCTCTACCCCACTTCATCAGAAATGAAGACAAGTTTTGGCAGCCACATCGGCATTAAGATGAGAAAACAGGCCCTGCCAAATACTGTCATATTTTGTTTTCTGGTTAAAAGAGATGACCACTTATTCAGCTGGTGTGAAGCTGAGGGAGATGAGCATATGGCCCAGTAACTAATACAGAACATTCCGACAATGTTAATTATAATTCACAGATTTAATAGAGATGGCAATTTGGCCCGGGCAACATTCAAGGTTAGTTTTTGATTCATGCAGGATACATGGATTAAATTCCTGCTGTTCGTAATGCTGGAATCAATTGCAAGCAACATTTACAACAATCTGTAAGTGGGATTAGGAATTGGATTCATTCATTTTCCCATGAAAACAAATATATAAAACCAATCTGATTCTGACCATACAGATATGTGCATGACTTAACATTGAACAATCCTCTTTAGACAGTTTCTACGTGTATCCGAAACAGGTACAGCACTCCGGGGGGGGCTGTAAACATTAATGCTTTCCTGTGGTGCTTATGGGCTAGAAATTCAAAACTGAATCAAAATTAATTATAATGAAGTCTTAAATTATGCATCCAACATTTTATTGACATTGTGTCTGAATTTATCTCTATCAGTTTTTGAGCAAATTGAATCTACCGTCAAGTTTAAGCCTTGTGTGTTACTCTCATTGGCTTTTACCTCTTAATTTTTAGAAATAAGAATTGTAATTGAAAAATTCAGCCATTTTCATTATTTTCATTAGATTGTATTTTCATTAGATTATTTCATATCAAAACCCAATGTGTAGGGACATATTGAGGTCATAACCCTTTCCCTTGCCACAAACCGGGTATGCACTTTTGATAGAAGTAACAAAATACACAGAAATAACCATAAATCATTATTACACCACATAGGAAAATATTACATACCTTATGTGTTATATTGGCTATGCATGAAAAACGATTTTATAGTATATTCCTAAAGAAATCGTTCACAGGAAAAAAAATGCCATATAGTATCATATAAAGTCTTACTTCTTATTAGAGCTCTTATGAACAAACTGGCATTAAACTACATAAAGAGAAATTCAGTTTGATTTTTTGAGGGCTAGTGTTGTGTGAGAAGTATTGTCAATATCAATCACATAGATATAGCACAAACAAAAATCTATTGTAATTAACAATCTTTTACAGTTGGAGTCTCTGAGTCTTCAAGTGTAAATAAATGTGTTATTTTCAGTAGATTCTTGAATCATGTCATCTATCACAAACTTATCTAAAAGCAACTTTCATTACATGAGTAAAAATTATGAAGTATCAAGCTGATCATACAATGCTAAGAATGTTTTGTTTGTTTGGGTTTTTTTGACCAGTTAAAGAGGGCTGGGAGTCAAGGAAAAAACTTAATCAAACAAAACTTAGCTTTTGCCAGTATAGTATACTCAGTATTCTCCTACATATTTCTGGGAACTATACAGCAGGAAATCCCAATAAAGGACTCATTCAAAGAGGTCCATTTTCAAAGGTAAATATGTATGTCAGACATTAAAAGGCTCTTTTGAAGCGAAATGAAACAGAATTTGAATGCAGCCACCCTCCACCTATTTCTGCAGCTTATTGCAGAATAAATTGATTAAGGATCAGTTGGAACGTCATTTGTACTTTATGTACTTCTCGAGGCTTGAGTAAACTTCAGGAAATGTCATGCATCTTTATCAGCAATAATGATATGATTACCTCCAAACTTTCAAAGTGTTTGTTGATGTTTACAGCGGTGTGTCATCACAATACTGGCAAACAACAAAAATACATTTGGTTTATCCACAGTCCTGGCATTACTTCATGTATTAGTATCATGTCACACAGGCAATTGGAATGACTTTATGTCCTACAGCATCTGCAGTAGTGGCTGAATGGTATGTCACTTCAGCTTCCATATTTATATGCGGCTTATAATGTAAACTCACTCATATTTGTTTATTCTGTCGTCACAACAGTCCTTTTCATGCACCAGGCTCTATTTTGCGCTTTCATTTGTGCTAATACTGCTCGTTTGTTTTTGATCCATTCCTCTTTCTTTCTCAAGGTGCTGTTTCCCTTTCCAATAAATCCAAACCTTAAAACTGTTAGTAATTAATATATTTATATTAACAATGCATCAAAAGACTACGAGTATGTGAAAGGTGTCATTCATAGTAATGAACCAACAGGGAATTTAATCTGTGGTTCAACCTGGCTCTAGACAGAATTTTAGAATCTTTAAACTCATTGTTTTGCTTTTACAGCCCAAGGCTTGTTTTTATTCAGTCTCACCGCTCTCATCGACCTGGTCTCCTGCCAAAGCAGGTAGCTGTTTTCAGCAAAAAAGCTTTGACCAGTCCACTGTATCCCTCTAAGCACCAAATGGCACAAGGACAAAAATTGACCATGGAAACCAAAATGAATGTTAATGATGTTAATCTGTATCTACTGGATATGTAAACAGGCAACTGTGGAAACCTGAGGGTATGCACCTATAAGAGATACAGTGGCAATACAAGTCCTTATACTATGCGTCACAACTATGTGACAACTGTAACATAACTAAAGTTGGCTTCATTTGAAGACTACACGTGCATAATGTGCTTCACAACTTGGTTTCGTGGACAAAATGACCCCAAACTGCAGCATCACAGAGCCAGGTGTTCCATTGCACCTGTCCTAAAGATCATTTGAAATGACCAACTGATCATTTGTTTTAAACTGTATAAATAACTAAATCTTAAACATGAATATTTCTTCATGTATGCCTATATAAATATATGAATGTCTTTCCAGAATTTATAAAAGACAAGCAGCTAAGTTAAACAACTTAATTGTATGAATTGGCATGTGACAGTGACTCCTTCTTTACATAGGTAATTGCTTTTGATTGAACACCCAAACTTTTTCTAGAAACAAATTTATAAATTGTTAAAATCTTTTCTACCTGAGAAATTCCCTACATTTTGATGATGCAACTTGATTTAGTAAATCATTAGTTTGAAACTAGCCAGTAGTAACCAAGAACTTGGAGAAGAATTAACACAAAAATGCTCTATGAAAATGAATTGAGGCATTTAGGAATATAAGAAAAGGCAGGATATACAGATGATAAATTAAAGGGAAAATCACCATAAAGTGTCTTAGTAAGGTGTTGAACCACTATCAGCTGCCAGAACAACTTCAGTGAACCTTGGGATTGATTCTATACGTATCTAAAACTCTACTGGAGGGATGGACACCGTTCTTCCAGAAGATATTCCCTCATTTGGTGTTTTGATGATGGTGGTGGAGAGTCATGTCATTTTGTTACTCATCAAACTATTCAGTGTTTCTCTAATAATTTTTCAATATGTATCCTTTAATTTGTCACCTGTCTGTAGCTCACCCATCCTTCAGTGAAGTAACTTTTCCACATACGCATGTGTCTGCACGCAATCTTTAATTCTTCAGCCTCTAATAGTTAATACTTTGGGTTTTATTAGTATGATCTTGGACAAGAAAGAGGTGCAAGATTATAGGCTTAAATGAAGAAACACTGCCACCCAGGCTTTCCAACCAAATAAACAAAATCAAATAAATGAGCGAACGTGGGACTGCATAACTAAAACTAACAAGTGCAAAAAGAATTTACTGCAACTAAGTAACCACAACAAATGACATGCATTTAGGCCCATACTCTGTTGACACTTTTATAGGATATAGTGGGATTTTAGTTGAGGTGGGAGAGCTCCAATAAACTTTGATTGAGGAAGGTGTCAGTTGTGATCACGTTCTTTCTTCTTTAGGGCTGCAGTGTGCCACTTTGCTCTGGGTGCAGGGTCTGTTCATTGCCTCTCCTGCTGCAGTAGTACGGCTTTTTAGGGGCTAGACAGGACTTAACTTTTTATTTTTTCATTTTTTCAGCACTCATGCATTTTTAATTATTGTAATAAATTACTTTTATTCACACCAATCATACCTCTCCTGTATTGGTGAATTGTGCAGTAGTTCCTCAGTGAAAGAAAATACCAGTGGTTCATCCCTTACATGTAATATTTCCAGATGGCATGGTTGCTTCACCAGTAATTCTCCATGGCTACGGTGTATGTGGAACCTTATTATTGTGACCCAGTTAAAAGAATGGACTATGTCTAAGTAAAGAGGGTCTTGCACATTGTACAGATTGAAAAGCCCTCTAAGGCAAATGTGTGATTTGTTGAATTGACCCTTTGTCTCACCCTATTTGAACTTGGGTAGACTCCAACCAGACTGGACTCTGCAAAGGTAAGTGGGTGTAGATGACAGACAGATGGATATAAAAATTGACTTGACTTTTCTGGAGAAGCAAGTTAGCACAGCACCTGACACACTTGTCAACTACATGAGGACCATCCAGACCAGGTAATAGAACCTGCATGTGTCTGTGTTTGCAGCTGCTATAGCCTTGGCCGGTGTTCGAGAGCTTGGGCAGATGGCCATTATAAGTAGATGGGGGGAACAGGTCCCACAGGTCTGTACAGTGATCGTTCAGAATGTGGAACATACAGGAACATTGGCACAATGTACAAGACGCGGTGTCAGTCAGTATTGTCAGACCTGCTACACATTTTGAAGTGATGAGTAAATGTCAGTAAGGATCAACATATGTTTTTCCAAAAAATATGAACTGTCTTTCATGGCCAAAAGATGGTAATTTATGTTATACATCCATTATCAAAATTATAGTTATAAATTGATTACAGTGAAATTATTTTCTTCTTATTTTCAAACTACCGGTTGTCACTGTCACAGTTAAAAACATTCAGATCCTCTCTGCAGGGGCTTTAAGCAATTAAACATTTGTTTATCAGTTTGAATGTATTAAGTTATGCTTTATCAGTGGGCAGAAGTTTAGAGTTTGGGGCTTCATGAGAGGTGTGTGTCATCATCGCTGTCTGCAGGGGGTCATGTATTTACATCCATGAGGAAAGGTACACAAATGCTATGACTGTTTCCAAATACTGTTCTCCAACGGTGGAGTTTACAGCCATGAAGTGCCAGCCATACTGTCTTCTAAAGGAGTGCACTGCAGTTGTTATAGTGGAAGACTACCTGCAAGAGCAGCAGCATCAGGATCGACAGACAGATTTTTTATTTGACTGAAACCTGGATTATGCAAATTTAAAGACCCAAAATCCACTAACATGTCTAATTTGCTACGGGAGGAGAAAATACACTGGGACATTTTTACAGCCAAGATGTTGCTGCTAATGTGAGAGTGCTCCCTCTTACCCTTAACACTGTGTGGTGTTTGTACATCTGGTCTATGTCGCATTGAGATCTGGGAGGAGTGAAGTTTCATTTTATGTGTATGTGTCAAGCTTGTTTTGGAAATGACACTAAATTTGAACCTGAACCTGAACCAGAATCTGGAATATATCCAGGAGACGGTGGAGTGCGCTGAAAACAATAGAAAATAATATATAAAGAGGTAATTATAGAATAAAATTGCCTGCACTGACTAATGCATAAAAAGGGCTCGCCATAAATGACTTCATTAAAAACTTAAGGATTATAACTTTAAAACACTGGATCCATTACTCATCTTAAGGCTATGTTGTTGTGTCAGTTTGAAATAAAGGATAAAGTTCATGGGCTTAATCCCCGTAACCATACACCCTCTGTGAAATAGAACAAAGGCTACATTTTCTAACACATACCATGATCACAGGCAGAACCCTCACAGCAGAGTGTACAAGATCCATAGCCTTCACTGGCAGGTTGGCAGGCTGACATATTTCAGATTTTCTGAGCATGTACTTTATCAGGGCTGTAGATGATAGAACAAGAGTTTTAATGTGTGTAACCATCATTTCTAATTAATTCACAAATAGAAATCAATACCATAAAGGGAGTAGAAACTAATACAGGAGGATGCAGTGTATTTCAACATTTTCAACAGTGTCAAATACTAATAAAAGTAGTAAGTGAAAAGTTACTTTTTGTCAGTGTTCACCAGACGGCATATGTTGACGGCCCAGACAGCAGCAAAACAAAATGCTAGAAAAACATGTCTGTTGTTAGAGAAATTAAGCTAAAGATTTGGCAGTGTATCAGAAATGTGTTTGGGTGGCTGGGTATATTCCCCCTTCTCTGTGTGCGGTGCACGGTGTAATGAATCGGATGCCATTCTGGGAGATGCTGTTTATGAGTGTCTGGACTGACGTTGGAGGCGACAAGGGAATGTAGGGGAATTAAAGAAGGAGTGTGAGCTACACTTAACTGAATATGACAGGCGCAAAATGACGGGGTTTGGCCCGGGAATCAGGACGTCGTGTTGTGTGAGCATACACAACATGACACGCGCACAAACAGATATACCAGTAGACACATTCAGAACCCACACATACACACTGAGCCATGGAAAAGTGGGTACAAGCATGAGGGGACAATCTGATCTGTTCCACCAAACATCAAATCAATGTCTATGCTTCACTATTTTGAAGACACACTCACCCATATAAAGCAAAGTCAAACAAACACAGTCCCAACCTTTTAGACTTTCTCAGACAGGGACAAAACAAAGTCATCTGAGCCTGCAAGTGGCAGGATAGTTGCTATTAAACAGACTAACCTAAGGGATTTCTGTCCAACCGTGACCGCAGAGCAAGGACAACGCATTCTCTGTCCATTCACATATTTTACTTTTTTATTTATTTTTTTTTTTTTGGAGTTAAGGATACATGGCTCCAATATGCAAGCGCGAGTTTCTTCACCATCTTCATCAACTGACTCATTTACAACTTCACAATCTTTGCATTTTGTACTCGTGTGATGTTACTAAAAATAACAGAGGAAACTTTAAAGCAAAGAAGTATCTTTGTGTCAGCTGGTATGCCATATCTTTAAACTGTACCACCCCCACATACCACATTACACATTCAAGCTCAAGAAGAAATACCAGGGATTTCTGTTCTCTATCATCTTTGTCACATAATTCTAGGTTGCTGTTACAAATAAAGATGAAATGTGTAGGGATAAGGCAGATTTATGCTCAAGCATCCAACTCACACAGGACCACTCATCCAGTCACTATTAATCTACTAATGCCAGAGATTAAGGGTCAGGGGATAAGAGTAAATGAACTTTATGTACAGGACATCCCCACCTGGATATGCTAACTCCATTTAATCCTCACTACTGTAGGTATCAGCATACACAGCCACTGGTGCACTAAGACTTTAAACATAAAAACTGCACATGTCAGTAGTTTATTGCCAGTGCAGGCTTGGTATTGAATGGTAATGTAGATCTCTCCAACACGACGTGGCCACTTCATAACACTTGTCATCGTCTGTCACAAATATTACAAGAAACATTTCTTTTCTACTGCAACTTCTTTATTTCTCATATTAATGCAAAGAGGTATTGTCTGGGACTTACCAAACGTTGTTCTTTTCCAACATGGAGGGGAAATTTTTTATATTCAGTGAAAAGCCTCCCCGCCTATCTATTGCACCGTCTGTCAATATAACAGCTGCAGCTGTGAGTCAGTTCCCATGAGCTGAACATGCTTATCGTGAAACATTCACTGTAAAGCAGTGTATTTAAAGAACAAGAGCAAAGGTAAGTTGAATAAATCTTTGAAGGAGGATAAAAGCTGTGCAGATATGTACAAAAGAGCAAATGATATTGACATATAGATGTGTGTAAGTACCGTGAAAAGGAAACAGAGGAAACAGGGGGACAAAAATGATGATGCAGAGGAGGTGAATTAAGAGAATTAGGAAGAGGAGGAGGAGGAGAATAGGTTGAAAAGCAGCAGAATGACAGTGACAGATGAGAGCCAGAGCTGACAGAGCGCTCAGTGATGGCAGTTTATCAGCATCTGGTCTGCAGGATTACTTCAGCTCCGGGACTCTCTTTCTCATCTGTCTCCATCTCTCTCCCTCCCATATCGCCTGACCCGACTTTCTCTCCCACCCTCTCCCCCTCCCTTCTCTCTGTCACTCATAGACTGACAGTTCTGACAGAGTACCAAAATGTGCACGCAATGTTCCTCTGTTTTTCCTTCATGCTCTCAGATAAGCAAACGGAGAACAAAGTGCCCACAGATGCACATCCAACCACCAATTAGGACAAAGAAATACCACCAACAATATTTGTCAATAACCTCCAAGATAGATTGACCGAGGACTTTATTGCTTTTGCATTAACATATTTAAAATGCCAGCCTCCTTGTGCGAGACCAGTAGATTTACGCTGACATCCCCCAGCTGATTAAATGTGATGTTTCAGGATAAAATACAGCCTTGGTGAAAAGAAGAGGAGAAAGTCAAGGAAGGCCAGGCTCACACTGCATGTGTACGACACCTTAATTGCATCAATGATTATCCCTCCGCATTACACTTTCCCCGCTCATATTTATAGTTGTGTCCAATTTTCATTATGATCTTCATTATAAAGCATAAATAACCTGCGTAAATGTGCCGGCACACCACGGCACACCCCATAACATTGCCAAGTGATATCCATCTTGTCCCACAGTGATCTGACATTACCTGGTTGAATTATGTCTATTAGCTACACATGTCCCCTCCCACTCCATCAGTACAGCAGTGCACAGATGACAGCATTAACTTTTAAGGCTTTATAGCATCTTCTTTACCCAACACATACCATTAATCAACTTAATGGCCACCATGACCTCTTTCATCGTGTTTCATAAAATAAAAATATGAATAAAGCCCATTACGGTCTCTATTGTGGAGAGTCTCTGTGATAAATCAGAGTGGTTCTATTAGAAGGATTGCCTCCTCGACAAGTCTGGTTGCCCTCACTAAATCATCCATGCTGTTTGCCTTATTAAAGCGCTTTTTTGCCCGTTTTAATGCTCAAAGCTGGAATCTTTAACTTTACACATGTTCTGAGTCATATTTCAATCCCTTCCCATCCTTTAGCTACTTTATAGTGTGAAGGCTTCTGAACTACTATTTATCCTCTCTGGAAGGAGACTGTGAAACGTGATGAAGGTGCCACTCTGTGTTTGTTTTAGGGAATGTTAGTTTTGTATGTACCATTTGTTGTGCTGCTCAAATGTGGCCAAAAAGGAAATACTGGTTAAACAGAAGGCGATCAACAGTGTGGAACGTTGATATTTAGTTGAATTTATGTTGTGATGTCGGGTGAACAGAATGCAAGTCAGGACAATGTCTAATAACAGTGTCAAATTGATTCAGAATAATGATGACAGCTGATGTTGATTTTGTTGGTTTTAGTTTGTTTTGTGATGTCACAAAAATCAAATGTCTTCCAAATGTTTTATGCCGACATCATCTTGAAATAACTGACCAAAATTTAGTTGTGAGGTTTAGGGTTTGTCCTACATTTCTGTGTCCAACTTCTTTGAGCGGGAAGTTTCACCTTTAAGATGTTTGTAAACATTTAGGATATGTAAGCAAGAAAGAAAGAAAGACACAGAAAAAACTATCACTTTCATCTCAATCCATTTTGTTGAAAACTTTTATTTCTACACACCAGCGATGAGCTGTTGGCCTAATCAACATTAAATGTGATGGAGAGTTGAAAAGGAAGCCAATTTAACCTCATCCAAAGGCGTGAGTGCCAGGCTCTATTAGCAATGTCTACACTTTGCTATATTTGCAGATTAAATAAAGACCAACATGCAGATGCTGCATTCAGGACGATTCACATCCCAAGGCAGCCGTATACTGAGCCAGGGCAAAGGCCAATCACACGGTGTTCTGGGTGGTTGTGTGCGTACGTGTGTGTGTGTTTATATAGTGGAAGCATTGTGTGGATGAGAAGCTCCAGAAACTGTTGAATTATGTAGCAAGACTCAGGTGGAAAGAATTAAGTATTCTTGTGCAATTTCAGGAAAAAAAAAGTCCTGTTTTCACCTCTCTCCATTCCCACCCTGCCTTCTGTTCCTTAAAATTCTTCTTTGTGTTGACTCAGAGAAAAGTCCTCTGCTTTCACTTCAAAGAATTATCTTCTCATTTCTTTTTCTCTAACAGTGGGGAAAAAAAATGTACTTCCATTAATGGGGAAAAAAACCCTTGTGATTGAGCGTCACATATAGTTTGTTGTTTGGGCAATACAAACCAGTTTGTGCTAGGACACAGTAATGATAAATGGAATTATGCTTAACAAAAACACCATCACCGGCTGTGGTACAAAGGCCTTTCAGTAAGTTCTCAATTTGAGGATCTAACACTGCCCTTGAATTGTTTAGGCACAACTGGGACGGTTGGATGAATTAATTTCAGATATTACCAAACAGCGGGGTACACAGCTCCCCAGGCACCACAGACAAAATCTTTCATCCCTGTTAGAAAAAAAAAAAAAAATTGAATGGGGATTTAAGGAGAACACAGATAATTCAATCTTTATCTGCGGCGAGTCACAATGAAATGTTAAGTTTCCATGGGATCCTCTTACCTCAAAGGAGGACTCTGGAATGAAAGGACAACACATCTAAAGCATCTCCCTCCTTTTCTTGAGCAAAAGAGTAAAACATTCGCAGGCACACATACTGATGCGCACACATTCTCTCACGGACATGCACACAAAACATAAACGTTTCTCATCAACATATCAAAGCTGTACGACCTGCTGTTCAACATGCCGCATGCAAACCCTATGGAAGCCAAAAGGAAAACTTGTAGCCCTCCTCTGCAACCACACACCACTTACATATATTGCACTGAGCGCTCCTACAGATAGCAGACAGTTACAAATCAACATAACTCTCAGGTGTCAGGTCTACTTGCACCTACACACAAACATGAACTTGTTCATGCTTCACAACCACCAACACCTCTCTTTCACTCCCACTCATGCCTGCGCAATATACAAGAGACGGTTTTAGATGAGGAGAAGGAATGAGATAAACAACTGGGGGTTAGTAACATCAACTCAAACTCCTGGAGAAACGAAATAACGGTATAAAGATACTTCTCCTAAAAAAGCTCCACTGTAGCATTAAAGTTGTCAACATGCCTCTAATCCACTAGTTTGGAGAGCGTTACACTGAGTCAATATGCAATTTGAGGCAGGTTGGCTGAGAACATTGGATTGATTGATTCTGACCTTTTCCCTGACATTACCTGCTGTACACATTCTAAACAAAATAATGAAATGTGTTGAAATCCCTCTATCTCTGGCTTTTGCCTCTTTTCTTCTCACAAATAAGCGCCTGTTGTTAATCCCACTCATATGTCTGGCTGTGGGTCTGCTTTCTCTACTTTATCTCTAAGAGCAGGGGGAGGCAGACTCAAGGGGGTGATACCAGCCCTATTGATTTGTGCAAACATGCGCAGACACACAAACACACACACAGAGACACACACACACACACACACACAAGCATTCATTATAGCAGGTGGCTTTGTACAGATTTGCCATAATCCTCAAGATTTAACTCCATTTATCCTATACCACAAAAATCTTCAGAAAACTTCTCATTATCAATATACACAACCAATGACATAGAGTAAGATAATGAGCAGTATTCTAACATGTAAAACTGTAAGATAGTCCTATCTCAGCCATGTTAGCAACATGGTGGGTGGAAATTTTGCTCAGTCGGTCCACCAAACTGAAATATCCTAGCAACTACATGAAGAATTGCCATGAAATGTTGTAGACGTTCATGGTTCCCAAAGGTGATGTCCTGACTGTTACTCTCGGGCCACCATGGGGTTTGTTGTTTTGAGTTAAATGTCTCAACCACTATTTGATGAGCTGCCATGAAATTTGGTGCAGATATTCATGCTCCACATAGAACAAACGGGGAGTGATTAGGATCGCTTTTATGGTCCCTTAATTTTTCTTGTATCGCCATCATCAGGTCAAATTTCCCTTTGTCAGATACCTTTGCGTTCAGTCCTCTGCGTCCTGCTGTTATTACAGGCAAGTCCAAGTTAACCAGGACACCTCAAGTTGCTCGTGGACTCCTGTCTTTTATCAAGCTGTGACATTCAGCCCGTAAAGGTCTCCAGTGTATGGGAAATAGTGTTCGTTAAAGGCAGCTAAAATCAGAAATATTAAAGAACGAAACCTATATTAGATCATTTTTCAAATATCTACTGTCCTTATCTAAACATATGAAGCAAGCAAGAGGACAAATGGTTGAGAAAGGCTCTGATCAATTTTAGTTAATAGCATTGTTACAAATGTGTGATTTTGAATGAGATTTTCTTGCAGAAGCTTTCACTCTCTGTTCCTGTGTACAGCCCCACACAGCCATGCTTTTGGCTGTAGGCTCCTTCTAAAGATGGGTGCGACCGTAAAACTGATTTCCAATGCTGTCAACATCAACAAGACAAAGACTGTATCATGTCAGCCCCGAGCTAAAGTGAATCAACACCCTGTTTCAGTGAGAAATGTAAGAGATCAAGCACATTTCAAGCTGCTACTATTTCTCAACAGTGCATTGAGGGGTTATAATACCCAATTGGGAGGGTCACGATACAAAGAGACACAACATCCTTCTCCCATCAGATGAGGTGTGAATAAAAGAGAAAATTCCCATCAGAAAGGAAGCGAGGCTCCCCCATATCAATCCATCAAACTAAAGGATGTCTCGTGCAAACTAGAAAAATGCCAGTTCTAAATGAAATTCCTCTGTCTTGTGCTGAGCTCAACTTGAAAAGGCCAGTCACACGAGGGTTTAAATAGAAATCTATTTTCCGGCCTGAAAATCAAAGTGGCCATCATTCTGTCCTTCCTCACCTCTCTCTTGGGGACTTGTCACATTTATAACATGTAGTCATTTTCTCAGCTGTCAAACCATGCTCTTACCAACTCTGTTACTCAACCCATCCCATCAACCTCAAATTCTAATCTACTCAAATGTCTCTCTCTCTCTCTCTCCCTGTCTATGTGCATGTGCGGGTGAGATGAATCAAGTAATATTGGTTTTTTTTTTTAAACGTCTTTGCAATCACAAGGAGATCCTTTCTTTTATCCTTTTATTCGGTATTAATTTGTGTGTGCATTTGTGTGTGTATTCTGTGTGGGTCCAGACAGAGGTGGCATAGCAAAGTAGGTCATGACAGAGGTTAGTAGTGCATTAGCGACTGTCACTGGCAGGACAGGAGGGCACAGACACCAGGGCAGCCCTCTCCCTCTCAATCAGTCGGGCACACACAGACACACCTGCATTTTCTAAAGCTCGGCGGTGTTCTGTCATGGATCTGAGCCAGCAGGCCGTGACACACATGGAGGGCAGTGTCTGGAACAGGCGGACGTGTCCAGTCTGTCTTTTGTGTGTACGCGCACACATACGTGAGATAGTGTTTCCATATGACAGGGCCACTTGACCCTTCCGCAATCCAAACTGTTTGCCCTTTCTGAAGATTAAAATTTTAAAAAAGGAAGTGCTCAACTTTTTATGACACTTATTTGAGGCTTTCTCCTTTTAGCCAGGAGGGATTTTGGATTTTTAGTGGCAGCGGATCAATATTCAAAGATTTGCTTCCTCTAAGCAGAGATGAATCTTTGTGGAGCCCGTGTATCGGTATCTAGTTCTCAGAGATGACTTATGGAAATCTGTCTCATTACTTCTGCCTTCTTATGGTTCAAACTCTCACATTACAACATAATGATCCAAGCTGTTTCTGTTGTCTGCTGCGTCAGTCAACGATTTTTTTTTTTGATGTTCTAAGTCTTTTCAGTTTCTATCCTCAGAAAGTCAGAGATAATTAAGGGACTATAAAGGCTCACTATCAGAGCAGATTAACAACATCTCACTAGTCTGAACTCTTCACTCCCTTTTATCTCCTCAAACGCAGTAGAAGAGAAGACGAGTTATGCAACTCCCACCGTAGGGACCCAGCCGACTTTCCAACCAACTTCTGCCTGTCTCTGCATGTCTAGGGCGTCTGCTAGTCCTCTGCTATTTGATGTGTGTGTTTGAAGCAGCCATGCAAGCGGGGCAAGAAGGATGTGCCTGTTGTTCGCAGCTCTTGCTGCTTTGCTCTGTTCCCTCAAGGAAAAAGTTTCAAAGCATGGCAAAGTTGGACCTTTTCTGGTTCTACATTTAATACCTTCTCAAATCACAGTGCCTTGGTACTGGATAGCTTTCTTCCCACCTTTCTCTTTAATCATTCCACCAAAGACTGTCCTTTCATTAGCTGGGATTTGAAAGATCTGCCCTCGCTCTACTGTCATTTAGCTAGACTGTGTCTTTTGAAGGAAATGAACATCTGCTTCAGATAATTTTTTTGGTGCCCAAAAGCCACTTTAACAGACATGGGCCCCAATGTCATGGTCTTTGTCTTACTCATTAAAAGATTATTTGATCATGTCAGCATGATGAAATACTATACATCAAAAATACTTAAAAGATTTTTAATGTCTACTCATTAGGATCAGCTCTTTTTCCCCCTGTGGAAAACAAATGAACAACAAGTTGAACTTTGAGTTAATTAGTCTCAGATAGCTCTGGGAAAAAAAATTCCACATGAAGTATTCTTGCTCTGGAGGCTTCTTTCAGTCTCAAAGGGCTACATATAGTGTATACTTAGAGACCACTAACTGAATCAGTGGTCAGGAGAAACCAAAAGCGAATTCTGTCTGTTAGAAGGGGAATGTATATTCACTGTAAAAAGACATTTGTGCCACGATTTTTCACGTATGTGAAAGGTTTCCCCCCTGCCACATCTTTCCCTAACAGCATGACAGCATGCACATTTTATCATTTCCACAGGGAGGCTTGGCTCTCTATTGTTCTGGATCAAAACTGAATAGAATTTAATTTTCACACACAAGGGACATGATCATATATACTAACACTAATGAAAGTTTTCTTTACTTGAATGCACCATTTAAGCTTTGTTTTTGGGTGGCATTTGATATTTCAGAGCTATTTATATTGCATTTTTATATCTATAACATAGAGACAGGATTATATATTAATCTCAGCAAGGGCTCAGAATGCAAGTTTATTGCATTTACCCGCATGCCACTGTAAGATACAGACAAGAAATTAGATCTTTAAACATTTCTCTCAGAAAAGCATATATATCCTTACTGGCAATATCTCTCGAAGAGCATTTTTTAGTAGTAGTAGTAATAGTAGAGTGAATTTTTCATCAGCAGAGCATTTCTTTTGTAAGTGAACAGATTCCTATGAAAAAAAAAAAGATATTGCAATGACAGCTAAAAGGAAAATCACATCACATAGTCACATTAAACCTGGTCCTATTTAAGCTGATAATTTTGTACATCCACCTCTATTTCCTCAAGCGGGAAATTGGAGAACTTACACCAGAGAGACACCGAACCTAAGAGATGTCATATCTGCCGCCTCCCCATTCACAATGAATGGGCACCAAGATTTTTATGATTATTTTTTTAACTTTGGAATTGTTCTCCCCAAGGTTGTGGTTATATATGTTAGTATTCTTTTGAAAATGTCAAATGTACTTTTGAGTGCATCAGTTCAAATAAAAAAAACAGTAGGGGAAAGAAAAAAAAAATCTATGTACCCCAGAATCTGTGGTTCCAGTAAAAGTTCAATTGAACCACAGAGACATAAGCGCTATCACGGGCAATAATAGAAAGCTGTGCTGCATCTTCACAGGCTGAAAATTGAGACATCATTACCTCTGCCCAGGATCTTGTGTTTTCATCCATGTTTGTTTATTTGACAGCGGGGTTAGGCAAAAACTACTGAACCAACTTGCTCTGCACTGGGTTGAGAAATGGGGCATGGGCCAGAGAAGAATCCATTACATTTTGGTGCACATCCGTTTAAAGAGGCAGGTCCAGGAATTTTTTCCATAACATTGTTACAGGGATTTTTTTTTTGGGATTTTTTCATCTGTATTTGGCCTTGGCAGTGGTATGGCTTCAACTGAGCGTCAGTCTAGTTTAACATAAAATCATACAGTGTAATAATGTAATGTTAAAATTTGGCCGACTGTCAGGCCGGCACACTAGAGTTACAAAAGAACAGCTGCTGCATATGAAAGAAAGATGAGTCAAAACATGTGCAATAAAACACAGCTGTCTTAAAGAAGACAAAGACTAACCCCTTATCACAAGAAGTACATATATGATGTATTATATTTTGCAACAAGATAGCTGTGTATAAGTTATACTTTTTTTAAACTGTTTGGGCTAACCCATCAGCATTGACAAATCACATATTACCTGTATATTTAATGTATATTTACAGGAGATGTAAAGCTATGTTGAAAATAGAAATGTGCAACAACACACCATACTCTTACTCACATCACAGAAAAGCTTTATCTTAGAACACAAATGACAACTACACTAATACCCCATCATACACAGATGACCAACTCTAATACTCAGTGCATCCAGTAAAGTGGCAATTTGCCATATCATTATTTCCAGATATTTAACCAAATTAAAAATGTGTATGTTTTAGACTGCAAATTTGTTTATTATCCTATTTTGTAAAATTTCTAACAAATCTTTCTGACTAAAGACAGATGGAATCATTGCATATGTACACAGCTCCATCTTATAAAACACCACTAGTGGTCACTAGTAAGCCTTGAAGTCCCCTAATCTACAATATGTGATCAGAGCGTGGCATATGGTGTCTGTCAGCCTGTGAACGCTGCCAGTCAGGCCACCACACAGCAGGGGATGAAATGGGTATCATTCCGGGTGACTGCCTTCTCAACTTTATTCCAACTCTGCTCCTCGTCCGCACTCAGTTAAATGACTTAGTGCCACTCAAGAGCAGATCAACATGCTTACAGGTCAAGGAGCTAATGAACGAGGACCTTAGCTTTTTCCGCTGAGGCTGACAAAGGCCAGGTGGAGGTGGGGAGTTATAAAGGGGAAAGGTAGCCAAGTGGAGATGTTCTCTGTACCTGTATAGTCCTATAGGCCTAGGCCCTTTTCATCTGTAACTACAAGCTGCTCTGCTGCACCGCGGCCTCAAACACAGGTAAGCAACTTTTACTCCATTCCCTTAAGATTTTAACTTTTAAAATTTATGCGTATAATAACCAGGATGAAAGTAAAGAGTAATGCAAGCAGGGATCTATAATTCAACCAATCTACTGTGCCAAGGAGCCTGGCATACAGCCAAGAGGGATAGGAGTGGCAGGCCAGATAAAGCACACTGCCAATGTTGTAATGCCTGGCACAGGTGCATTGTTAAAGACACTGTTAAAATTGATTCATTTTCAATCCAATAATCTGCAGTGCACTATAAGATGTCCACAAAAGGTCTAGATAGCTTCTAAATGACTGCTAAATATGTTTTTCACCTTGAAACAGGATCTGATCTTCAAACCCAGCAGAATATCCATCACAAATGGGATTTCACTAATAACACTAATAGCAATTCTGTAATCTTGGACAGATCATTCCCACTCTTGAGCACTATAGCTACTAAGCTGGACAGTGAGGTGGGGACTGACCTTGAGCATACACTGACAGTATCCACAATACTGATTTTGAGACATAGGCAGTCTTTCTAGTTCGTACCAGATGGTGCTAAGATAAAATACGGCTCTACTGGTGATAAAAGTAAAGCAAAAGTAAATCAAAATAAATAAATTTTCAACTTTTTCGACATAACATACAACATAACCTTGAATGGCTAATGTCTAAAATGATGTTTGCAGATATGAACTATGAAATGCCCAACATCAGAGATAGCATACTGTTTTAGACATATAATTAGCACATCACCCCAGTAAAGAGGAGCTCGATGACCACCCTTGGTGATCGAGATGTAATTTTTTAACTCATCCCTTTTCTTAATCCATGATTTTGCTTGCTTATGCTCATGCAAATTTGTAAGATTTAGAGACTTTGAGTCAGATACCATCCAATGACACTTCTACAGTTCTCGTTGAAGCTTTTCATCCTGGCCTTTGATTTCCAGTGAAAGAAAGAATTGTTTGGTTTTCTGCTCACTTCAAAGCCCTTATTTTGAGTTGGGGTATTGCTGTTTGCTGTCTGTTGTTTTTGGGCTATTATTACTATCAGGACCTGAAGCTAACTGGTAAAATTTCACAGGAACACTGCAAAAACATCTGTATCTAGAAATAATAAAACACACTGGTCTTGTAATGCTTGAGTTTCACCCAGAAAGATCAGTTTTGAACATCACATCATCCTTTATCTTTAAACTTTTTGTTGTATTGGGCTCTGGGGTATTAGGTGTTGATACAGGGATTTAGTCTGTCTGTCTTTGAAAAATAATATAATAAAAATTTGATCAAATGTGTACCATTTTATCTGTGATCTTTTCTTTTTGTGCCCTGCCCAAGAGGTCTCCCTCCTATGGCCAGGGTACCTTGGGCAGTGTCTGTGATGCTACTGCTGGTGCTCTACTCCCATGGGGTGTCCTTGGCCCCTGTCCAGCACCTGTGCGGCTCCCACCTGGTGGATGCCCTCTACTTTGTATGTGGAGAACGGGGCTTTTTCTACAGTCCAAACCAGCCCCAAAAGCGGGATCTAGAACATCTGCTCGGTAAGGCATTGTTAATTCGGAACTGTTGTGACCTCTTTTGTTTGACTTTTGTAAAATAAGTTCTAATTGTCCCCTTGATGAAGGAATTTCAGAAAGGAACAGCATGACATTGCCCTGAAAACCCAGGCAGTCTTTGTGTCTCTGCCCACCATGTTCAAAGTTCAGACTGACTAATGAGAATGCCAATTTGGATGCTAGCTGGAAGAAAAATGTTTAGGGACAGCATGCTGGAAACTACTGAACTAAATCAATGTATTTGTCCGAACCATCATTAGTGTGCAATGTCTCTCCCGGCCTCTTAAACTCAGTGGTGTAGTCTGGCTTTTGGTTTCTTACTGTTGTTTTCAACATCTATGATGTGACAAATCCAATATACACAAATATGGTGAAATCCCCAAATTCCTCATTAAGTAGAAAATTTATTATTTGGATCTTCCACCTCAAAGATTATTTTGATGTTTTGAAGTTACCTTTGGAGGTGTAAGCTATGATATGGCTCTACTGGAACCGTCATATCTCCTCTTGAAGTAGACCCTAACAAGTCTAAATGGATTTGGGAGATCAGATTACGTAGTCATTAAGAGTCTATTAAAGTGTGAAGTCTAAAAGGTAGTTTGAGGAAAGGAACTGGAGGTTTGCGCAGCAACAGCAGGATTTAACACACAGCTATGGAAACTTTCTCCACTTCAAAGGGTTCCTGTCTAAAAGGGCCAGACAGGAGCAGCGGCTGTGGAGGGCTGTGTCTGGCCATGATGAGCCCAAGGTGAAGAGAGGCATCGTGGAGCAGTGCTGCCATAAGCCGTGCAGCATTTACCACCTAGAGGGCTACTGCGACTGACTTGCCACTCCACAACTGGCACCACTCATAGCTTGTAAAAAAGGCCCCAAAGTCAATTTCTGGCCCCATACTTGCTGGCTATGTCTTATCAGCTGAAGAAAATAAAGCTTCATGACCCATAACCCAAGGCTCCTTTCTGTAAAGATGTGAATTTGTGTTCTTTGTAGCTGGTATATAGTGTGGAATAAGCACGGGTTGCAATAGCCTTTTGCTGTGCTACAAACCTGTGGCCACAGTCCTAGAGTGCACTCTACTGGTTGAGGACCGACACAGCCAAGACCACCCTGGCAATATACGCTTTGTACACATTTTTTTACATTTAGGGGTTAAATAAATCTCAATAACACTTTTGTTTAAGAAGAGTATTAAAACTTGTCTTTATTTACAAGGAATAAAGGTTTATAAAGAGATATTCCACATGAACTAGTTAATGGTTCTGCTGCCCTAAGATTTCTAAGAAAGTTACAAGGATAAAATTCGAAAATACATTTAATGGTAAAATACACTTTTCATTTTTATGCCAACTACATTTTGGGCCTATGAATTTTGAGTCATAAAGACTTGCATCCATCTATGTCCTGATTATTTTCACACACTACTCCTGTTCACACATATTTCTTTTTAAAAATCAAAACAGATAAAACTTCAGGCTCCTTATGGAAAAGTTAGACATGAAGAGCTATAAGGCATTGACATGTGGGAATACGGTTAATATTTGTTAGAGGCTGGTAAGTATTCAAAAGACTAAACCTTAGATATTAAAAAATGTCAACCAATTAGTTGTCAGTTCTTGTATTGCAGAACAGCTCCTTATGCATAACGATTCCCTGACAAAACAAACAAAGAATTAGGCTTCCATACAGATAAGATGAAAATCATAAACAAAAAAATGATGAACTGTTATCTCTTATCTTGTCATATAGGGTATTGCAGTAAGAGGTCAGTCTACTGCTTACCTTCTTGAAATGGGTCAGTTGGTTGAGTTTGCCTGTTCTCCTTGTCATGTTGGAAAGCTTTGCTGGGATCAAACCTGCGGCGAGGAGCACCGGGGAGCTTTGACTTCAGCTGCTCTAGATCACTCTTTTGCCGGCTCACCTGGGAGCGAAGCTTAGACACCTCCTAGACACACACATGCACACACACACACACACGCACGCACGCACACAGAGGGACACCAACACACATCCATGTACACACACAACCAGGAAAAAGAGGGATAAAGTACCAGCACTTGAGCTTGAGACAAAATGTGTGCGTGTTTTGGAAAGCAGACAGTGCTGCTTTCATGTTTTACCTGTTTCAAGGAAATATTCTCATCTTTAAGCTTCACCACATGTTTGATCTTCTGCTTCTGGTTCTGGTGGCCGAGGAGGCGAGCATAAGCATCAGCCAACTTGTTTAACTCCTCCTGGTTTGCCCCATTCTCATTAAGTAGTGCATTTCGCTCTGCTGCAAACGCATTGAGCTGGTCCTGTGGGCACATAAAAACAGGAACATTGAGTGGGTTTAAATGCACCCATGCAAAATAAAAAATTTTAATTTTTTTTTTTTTTAAATTCCAAAAAAAAAATAAAAAAAATAAAAATGTAACCTGCATGAATTTAATTTTTTTGGCCACTTGGGGGCAGCGCAACCAGCTGTAAACACAATAGTGACATATACAACATCACTTTAAATGGCAAATGTTTTAGCAAACAGCTGTCCAGAACGACAAGACCGGGCAAAGCCTTCATTGGGACTTCTAACCCTGAATAATGGCTACAAATACAACTCTCCAACTGCTGAGGGAAAGTTCCAGCACCTCACTATGTTCACCAGCTAGTTTCTACGTTTGTCTGTCTGCTCTTAGGTGCTATGCATGTAACATACAGTGGGTTTATCAGACTTCCTTTTTTTTCCACTGAAAACAGCTGTGTTCTGGCTGGGTAGTGGTGAGACTGAATCAAAACTAGGAGATGAAAAACTCTAAAATGCTCCTTAAAGCTAAGCAGAATAGCAGACAGGTGATAATTATCTGTGGTTTCACACTAAGAATGGCCCCTTTCACATTACACATTTTATTTTCCATTGCAAAGATTAAATAATTATTATTGTGGTCTTAGTGAAAGATGTTCTGGGTCATACTGAGATGTTACATTTTATCTAATTGATGTGACTGACCTGGAAGGGTCTGACTTTAGCAAACAGCTCCTCATACTGTTGCCTCCAATGTGCCATCTCTGAACTTGGGGAGCTTAGAAGAAAGGATGAGAAGTTAGCATTTACAAATAGACAATGCAACAACAACAAAAAACTCAAGAACACCTTAACACCCTCTTAATCTCACACATACCTTCACACACCCCCCAAAAATCTCACTCACCTCTTCTCTTGTGCGTCAGTTATTTGTCTTTTGAGTTCCTGTCGCTGCTCCTCCATCTCCCACTGCAGTGTAACCTTTTCCTGAGTCAGTACTTCTACCTGCTCCTGCATTGCCAGTCTGTCTCGTTGCTGTTCTTCCAGCTCGCACCGCAGGGCCTCCATAAGGTCTAATTGGGCCTGGAAGCTCACACACTCTTGTTCAACATTATTTAGGTGAGACTGAAGCTGATTTCTCTCCTGCTCCGCCATGCTCAGTTGATTTTCAAGAGTGAGTCTGGACTGGTCTTTGAGTTCTACTTGAGACAAAAGACTTTTTTTTCCTCTTCTACTCCCTCAAGTGCTGCCTGTAGTCTCAGCATCTCTGACTTGACCTGCTGGTGGTCTTTCCTTTCAACCTCAAATGCTCCCCTTTCCTCCTGAAGGGCTTTCTGACTTTTAACTCTCTCTTCTCTTTCTTTTTGGAGCTCTTCCATTATTTCTTCTTTTTCCAGGCTGACCTGGTGTAGTTTCTGTACCTTTTCCTTCTCATTTTGGAGCTGAGTAACACTCTGACCTCTCTGTTCCTCTAGTTGCCCCAGAGCCTCTTCTTTCTCCCTTGTCTGCAGCTGTAGCTCCTGCTTTAGCTGACTGATCAGGTCTGCATGTTTCTCCTCCATGGCCTTCATCTCCTCTTCTTTCTGTGCAAGGCTAGTCTGCACCTCCAGCAACATGCTATCAAGTCAAGGAAAAATGAAACATTAAAAGGTGGAAAAGAGAAAGTGACTTCAACAGAAGACTGAACACTGAAAGTAAATTTGAAACATACTTTGCATTCTTCCCCCTGGCTTTTGCTTCAGCTAACTGTCTCTCCTGGTGCTCCTCTAATCCTTCCCTCATTCTCTTGATCTCCTCTTCTTTCTGTTTAACCACTTTGTCCATCTTCTCCTCAACCTGCTGGGTTACTCTTGCCGCCTCCTCTTCCAGTTCTTTCTGTCTCTCCTCTGCTCCCTTCAGAGCCTCTTTGGCACTGAAATGTAAGAAAAGCAGTCTGTGAAGCTTACACACTAACAGAATCTCAAGCTAAATGCCAACAGATATTACACTGACTTTCCAGAAATACTGACACTTGAGCGCTCAAAATTCCTGCTGTGACAGTGCCTCTCATCTTGCTCACTGAGTTTGTCTGTGCTTCTTGGAGTTCTCTCATGGCTTCTAAATGCTGTCACATAATTTTGCTTACTAAAAATTATAAGCTTACATTTATACTGTCTTAGATGTGGGTATTTTGCTTCATCCCCATAGGAAACATAGTTCATGATATCACAGAAGTTATGCAAGCATCATAATAAGATGCTATTTTACGTTTTTATTTTTTTATTTTCTGATAGTTGAGAGAAAATTGATCTTCAGCTATTTTGGAAATAAATAAATGGTTTATGTCCTTTCATAAGCAAAAATGACAAACAAGGTTTTGGATTACTGGTTCAAGAAAACAAGACATTTGAAAGCATCATCCTGACCTCTGTGCAATTGTGATGGCTTTTTTCACAACTGCATTTCATTGACTGAATAACTTATCAAATTATCCAGAAAATAACTTGCAAATTCAGTTATGAAATCACCATTGGTTGAAAGTCTAAGTTGCAAAAGATTGCCAACCTTGGTTCAAATTTGCCACAAGATATTTATTGAGTGTCAAGCCTTCAAGCATTCCTCACCATTACTTTCAGTTCGTCTCTACTTTCGACTGTCTAATAAAAGCAAAAAAACATGCCCTCCTGTAATTATCCTTGATTCCCTCATATCCCAAAGACAAGGTAATGAGTTGACTTGAAAACTTGAAATTTCTTATAAAGAGAAACAAACAGTGGTCCAAACTGTCAGCGTTAAACCTGGGATGGACTGGCAATCTCCCAAGCAGCCTGTTACTCTTGATAGTAATACTTGCAGGGACAACAAATCAAAAACTGAAAACAAATTAAAAATTGTAGTAAGCAGGACATCTATAATGTAAGTACGACATTCAACTGCATCTTCGTTCTTGTGCCAAATATATTTCGATGAGCGAGTTTCCCTTTTACTCTCTCTTTAGGGTTAGGGTTATGCTCACCTCTCAAGCAAAGCCCGGGTATCACTCAGTTGTCTCTCCAGCCCACTGTTTTCCTCCTGCAACTTCTGGAGGGCCTCCCCACTCTTCTCCACAGCCTCCGGCCTCCTTTGCTCTTGCTCCTCTAAGACAGCGAGCTCTCCCAGGACCTCCTCAAGCTCCTCCTTTAACTGTCTCAACTGCTCCTCAGAGTCCTCCCTCTCTTGCTCCACCAGTACAGACAGGGAGTCTACAAGTGCCTGTAGTAAAAAAGAAAAGAACATGCTATGGCTTAAGTGTCACTGCACTAATGCAAAAAGAATGGGCCACGTAAGAGAAAACATTTGTGTAACCTTTTCTTTTGTTAGTTCCTCAATAAGAGCAGCATGTTCTTGCTGAAGCCGGATATGGTTCTTTTTCTCATCTCTTTTACTCTCCTTTAGCAAGTTGAGCTCTGTCTTTAACTCCTGCACTCTCCTTAGGCCTTCCTCCTGAGTCTTGCCTAAAACCAAACACACATATAATACATGCATTATGTAACGGTCATTTAATTTTCACAATTTAAATTAAAGCAGTAACAGGATTTCGCTTAACATACTTCTCTCTTCCTCGGAGAAAAGACACCGCTGTTCCA